>CAWUFW010014930.1:0-387621 GCA_963921515.1 Calotriton arnoldi
CAACACTGGGTAGCACCAACGCAAACACAAGGAGACGATGGACGGAGCCCTGAAACTTTTCAGACACTCACCTCCAGTCACAGATCTGGGTTGAATCCATCATCGTTCTTTAGCTCACTTCGCCACCCCAGTTCAGATACAGCTATATGCAAATTAGTCCTGACCCTGAGACTCATGTGAACAGTCCAGCCCGAACTGCCAAGCCATGTCTTCCCTGGACCGGAAACAAGCATCCTGGGACCGGTTTCGGGCTAACAGCCCTCATCAGCCAGGCTAGCTTGAATCCAGTGGCAAAGTGGGCAAGGGAGCAACGTCTGGGCATGCCCTGCCAACTTAGGGCAAACAAAGCAAACACAAGGAGATGATGGATGGAGCACTGAAACTTTTCAGACACTCACCCCCAGTCAAATATCTGGGTTGAATCCATCATCGTTCTTTAGCTCACTTCGCCACCACAGTTCAGACACAGCTATATGCAAATCAGTCTTGACCCTGTGCCTCATGGGAATAGTCCAGCCTGAAATGCCAAGCCATGTCTTCCCTGGACCGGAAACAAGCATCCTGGGACTAGTTTCGGGCTAACAGCCCTCATCAGCCAGCCTAGCTTGAATCCAGTGGCAAAGTGAGCAAGGGACCCACGTCTGGGCATACCCTGCCAACTTAGGGCGAACAAAGCAAACAATGGATTTAGGCCCAGATCTCTGTACTGGAGTGAACGTATGACATTGTTCTGCATTCTGTCCATCAATTGTTCTTTTTGCATTTGTCACCCCGAGTGGGACGGGTATGTCCAGACGTGTGTCCCGTGCTCTCCATGCCACTGGAGTCAAGCTATCCTGGCTGATGAGGGGTGAAACCCCGAAACCGGTCATAGAATGCTTGGTTCCAGTCCAGGGAGGACCTGGCCTGGCAGTTTGGGCTGGACTGTTCCCATTGGGCAAAGGGTCAAGACTGATTTGCGTATGGCTGGGTTCAAACTGGAATGGCATGGTGAGCAAAAAACGATGGATTTAGGCCCAGATCTCTGTACTGGGGTGAATGTATGACATTGTTCTGCATTCTGTCCATCAATTGTTCTTTTTGCATTTGTCAACTCGAGTGGGACAGGTATGCCCAGACGTGGGTTCCGTGCTCTCAATGCCACTGGAGTCAAGCTATCCTGGCTGATGAGGGGTGAAACCCCGAAACCGGTCCTAGGATGCTTGGTTCCAGTCCAGGGAGGACCTGGCCTGGCAGTTCGGGCTGGACTGTTCCCATTGGGCATAGAGTCAAGACTGATTTGCATATGGCTGGGTTCAAACTGGAATGGCATGGTGAGCAAAAAAACTATGGATTTAGGCCTAGATCTCTGTACTGGGGTGAATGTATGACATTTTTCTGCATTCTGTCCATCAATTGTTCTTTTTGCATTTGTCATCCCAAGTGAGACGGGTATGCCCAGTCGTGGGTCCCGTGCTCTCCATGCCACTGGAGTCAAGCTTTCATGGCTGATGAGGGGTGAAATCCTGAAACCGGTCCTAGGATGCTTGGTTCCAGTCCAGGGAGGACCTGGCCTGGCAGCTCGGGCTGGACTGTTCCCATTGGGCACAGGGTCAAGACTGATTTGCATATGGCTGGGTTCAAACTGGAATGGCGAGCAAAAAAACGAGGGGTTTAGGCCCAGATCTCTGTACTGGGGTGAATGTATGACATTGTTCTGCATTCTGGCCATCAATTGTTCTTTTTGCATGGGTAGCACCAACTGCATTAATTTTCAGCTTCATATCCTTCCAGATCTTGTGTTTCTTGGTTTCAGCCATGGTCAAGGATGCACATCCAAACAGCTGCTCATGGTAGTTGCAGCACTCCTCTGTCAGTATCTCTAGTTATTTTTCTGCGACTTCAGTTTGCGCTTCCTTGCTGGTTTCTCCTTCTGTGGCTGGATATTCCTCCACAATATTCCAATGCTCTCCTCTGCTCACTGGTGTTGTGCAGCACTTCTGTCCTCCACACAGTGGCTGCTATATAGTCTTTTTCTGGCCAGCCTTTCCTGTGGCTGGAGTCCTCGCTATGACCCAGAAAGCATATGTTTTTTGCACTGTCCAATCGCAATTCATTAACGATTCGCAATTTATTTCCCCATGCCCTAGTACATCCTATTTTGCGATTCTCTAATTGATAATCAAATTTTTCTTTTAATTTAAGAATCGCAAAATGGTTGGTACATCCACCTAGCCCTTTCTGATGTACAAAAACCTATTTACGATTCGGTAACCTATTACCGAATCGCAAATAGGGTTTGCGATGCGGTGTTAGGAAGGGGTGTGTTTAGGGCATCCCTTCCTAATACCGAATCACAATGGTACATAAGAAAGTTTTGCAACCAGGAATGCGGTCGCAAAACATTTGCAGTCCACTCATTCGCAAACGGGAAGGGGTCCTCAAGGGACCCCCTTCCCCTTTGTGCATGGGGGCACCAAAATGTTTTAAGAGCAGGCCTACTCTTAAAAAATGAAAAGGAAACTATTGATTTTTTTTTTATAATTGCATCCCATTTTCATTTAAGGAAAATGGGCTGCATTTCAAAATGAAAAAAAATGCTTCATTTAAAAAGAAGTCACAGACATGGTGGCCCCAGCAGGCCACCATCCCTGTGAGTGCTAACCACTGTCAATGGGTCACAAATTGCGACCTGCCTCTCAGGGTAGCAAAGCAGAGCAGAGCAAGACCTACACAGGGGAGGTGGTGTGGGTTCAAAATCATCATTGATTGCCCAGTCAGTGCTTTTAAAAAAGGAAAAAAAACGTGCATTTATTACACATACACTACTAAATACTATGCATTAATTTACAAATATATACATCAGGCAAATAGGAACAACTTGGTGACATTCTGAAATCATATTTGACCTCTAATGGGTCAGGATCCCAAAAATCACAGTACCCCCCACCTACATCAGATAGAACATCATAATACAGGGCATATAAGAATAAATAAAACAGGCCTATTGGCTTTGTCAGGAATCACCACAAAAATATATCTGGCAAGCCTATTGGGATAGCCAAAGGTCTCCACAATAATATAAGGCAAGCCTATTGGCTTTATCAAAGGTTGGCAAAAGCAAAAGGAACAAATGATGGACGGATTGCTGAACAATGCAAACATCTAATCTAAAACTCAGATCTAATAGTGACTGGGGGTGAGTATCTGAAAAGTTTCAGTTCTCCGTCCTTCACCTCCTTGTGTTTGCTTTGTTCATCCTAAGTTGTCAGGGTATGCCCAGATGTGGGTCCCTTGCTCACTTTGCCTGGCTGATGAGGGGTGGTAACCCGAAAGCGATCCCAGGATGCTTGTTTCCGGTCCAGGGAAGACCTAGCTTGACAGTTCAAGCTTCACTGTTCCCATGAGGAACAGGGTCAAGACTGATTTGCATATGGATGGGTCTGAACTGGGATGGGAAGTGAGCTAAAGAACGATGATGGATTCAACCCAGATCAAATGGTGACTGGGGGTGAGTGTCCATATTAAAAGACAAGTAATCCACATGTTAAAAAGCACCATTATGTCACCATCCCCCAATCACTTCCTTAATCATGGCGGTGTTGCCCCAGTTTTCTTTGGGTCACCACAAAAGGCAGAAAAGTATGCAAATAAGCCTCTCCTGAGGATATATGGCGCACTCACAGCCAGGAAGCAGTGAATATTTTTAAAGCAGATCTCCCACTGTGTTCAGGAGCCCATGTGTCTTTTTCTTTTTGGGCTTTAATTTTGTTGCATGTACCCGGCCACACCCTGATATGCTCTCAGCTTTCTTTTCCATTAAGGCAGCATGGGGAGCCCACTCCTGCACTGCACTACCGGCTCTCTGCCTGGCCAGCTCTTCTTACTACCTGTGTGGGTTCTCTTCTGCCTGCTCCAAACAGGCAGGGTGCTGACTTGTGGTGGCCGCCCCACTCCCCACAGACACCCGCATGGTGGGGATCAAGTCCAACACCATTGTGGGAGCACAACCGTGCTCTAGAGTTCACTTTATTTATCAGGGGACTGGGGATGGTGTCCCGGCCCCCTTCTTCTCCAGTGGGGGGAGGCCCAGAGATGGAGTCCTCAGGCCCCTTCTTTGTATGAACTGGCCCAGGAGATAAGGTCTTCAGGCCTCAGTGAGATCTGGGAAGGGGGCCTCATGCACGCCCCCTTCCAGGCTCATTAAAAATTGATAAACCTTGCATCTAACCTGGGCACTGGCCCACCCCAGGGTAATTTTCCAGAGTTGCAGCAGAGATCCACACGCTCTTTTTTCTCGGCTTGGTGTCAAAGGTCATATTATTTACCCTGCAATATCTTGGGCCCGTTGGCCCATTTTACACAATCTTTGGCTCATTTTGCCTGGTGGTGAGCCCTAGCCCCCTAGATCCTTTTCCACAGGCCTCCTGGTCTCTAAGATGGCATACAGGAAGGCAGATGGTTCCACTGGCTCCCTGCACCAGCCTTTCTTCTTCTCTTGAATTCTGGTGCTCCTTTCCTCTTGCTTGGGCAGAGAAGTCCAGATCGCCCCCCAACTGATCCTTGGTGGCCGTAAGGGAACCTGATTCCCTCATCCTGGAGAGACCTATTGGTCTTGGGAGTCAACTGTGTGCAAAGTCCATAGTCCATTAGGGCATCAGGGGGCGTGTTCTTTCAGTTGTCCTTGGTGTTGCTGCTGTCCAATTCCAGTGTTCAACCCCAACAACAACTCTCTCTCATTTGTGCAAGAGTTTTTAAATGGGGTGGAAAGCTGTAGTAGCAGGCATCTCTGGCCAGTCCTAGGCTGCCACATCACCCCTCCACCCCTGTTCCAACCCTCCTGCACAGCATGCTGGAACCATTCAAGATGGCACCGTCAAGTTTTCCCTGTCACACATCGCCTCTGGGGGTCTCAACTCTACCTATAGGTGGCATAACTGCAGGGACTTTCTCACCAAAATTTCAAATGGGGTCCCCCTTCTGTGCTGGATCCAGAGGTATGGGCTTACACCTTTTTAGGTCGAGCCTGCAAGAACATGTGCACCGGCTTGCAAGACTTTTGTATTCAATACTGGGCTTAGAACTCACCCATTGCTTACTACTCACTATCATCATTGTTGCGCTTCTTTGCTGAATTCTCATCGGGCATCGCTTGTCATGCATCACTTCCTTTTCGGTCGATGGCGCACGGACCAAGTACAGATTAATTGGCTGTGATTAGTGCCCCTCTCCGCTGGCCATCTGCTAGTTGTGCTTTGATTCAGGTACTATTTTTCCTATGAAGCAGTCAACACTGGCCGCATTATAGCTCTTTTAAAAAAAGGTTCAGTTCCTGCCCTACGGTTCCTATTTTTCTTTTCCCTCCCAACTGCCCTCATGTCCCTGTTTCCCAACCCCCTCTTTTCGTTTAAAATGTTCACCTACTTGAGGGTGCACAAGAAGCAATGTGCTGTTCTTTTAGAATACCATGCAGGTGGTTCTCATCGGTGGAAGTGTCCTAACCAACAGCGGTCTTCTATCCGCTCAGCCTCAGATGCTGCTCACTATACGATGCAGTTAAGAGCCTGAATGTGTGATGTCTGTCCTGAGGAATATGGGGACCTATGAGTCTGCACCACTGAAACATACCGACAAACCCATAACACTGAATTTGTGAGGACATGTAACTCAGTAGATGGTGATATGGACACCACATGAAGTATCTCACACCCCAGATTGAACAGATCAGTTGTTTAAATTTAGACAATCTTGTCTGTTTTGTCTCTCTCCCTGTTTGTTGTTATTGTTGTTTTTTTATATATATTTCTTTGTTTATTACTTTGAATTGTGTTGCACCACACTGTGAAGATTGTACAAGAATTTTTAATCTTTGAGGCAATCTATTTTACTTGCATTTTATTTCTGTTCAAAATATTTTATTGAATTTATGATAAAGCAATAGACCAAACAAAAAAGAGCACCGATGAGATACATCAAAATTTACAATATTCCGTTATAATAATACCTATACATTTACAATGAAAATTGCAGTATAATAGGAACTAAAAGTTAGAAAATAAAAGAGGGGGGAATCAATAGCTATTTTAACAAGTATGTAATATCAGAGCCACATTATAAAATCCCCAAAACTCTACTTATAATACAATATAAACCATTAATAGTATAATGCTAAATAATTATCAATTGGTTTCCTAAAAGACTGATAAGTAGATGTGTTATGAACAACACCCAATATAATCAGATCAGCTCCTTTTCTGGTAAAAATTATCCATGACCACAATGAATTAATTGACAATAATGAAGCGTTTTTCCAATTGGTAGTAATTGATTTTAAAGAAGCAGATAGCAAGAAGTCAAAGAGCTTGTTATTTGAATCTGTCAGTTTTCTTGGAAGCAATATCAATTTACAAATCAACATATTATATGAAAGTTTAACTGATAAATGAATTTTTTTTATAACATCCCAAACCTTTTCCCAAACCTTAAAGACAATATTACATTCGAAAAACATATGTCTTAATGAACCTGGAACCAACTTACAGTGCCAACAATTAGGGAATTTAGTAGTTTTGCATTGAACATTTTTAATGGAGTCCATAAACAATTAAATAGTATAAAAGAATTAGTTTGATATAAGGACACAGGTAACCATCCAGAGACACAATTTATCCATATTTTCTTCCATACGTCTTGAGAAAAAGATAAATTGAGATCTTTATTCCAAAATGGAGAGATAAAATTAAAGTTAATCTTGTCAGAATTATTCAATATTTTTATAATACATCGACACAGGATGAGATGAAGTGGCTATTGTTGAATATACATTTCTGAATCAGATATGTTTTCCATTGGAAAATTGTTGGGAAATGAGTCAAGAATGGATTTACATACAAATTTGTATTTCAAAATATCTATTGGAAGCAGGATACATTTTTGTTGTAGTTCTTCAAAGAATAAAACGGTATTATTATGATATATATCTTTTAAATAAAAAATACCTGCATTTAGCCAAGATTGCCAAAATTGTATGTTTCGATTAAGTTTTATTACAGGATTATACCATAAGGACATATTTGAGGTGTGAGAGATAGATGTTTGACAGAAATAATCTAAATCCTGCAATATTAATTTGTAGATTTTAGTAATGCAGATCAACGTAATAAGTAGATAGAAGAAGACATAATAAGTAACGTAGGTAACGGAAATGGTGATATTAAACTTTTCCCAATGAGAAGCCATGAAGGTGTTCAGTTAAACTCTGTATTGGAGAAACATAAGGTGCTTTCTTTTAAAATAAACGCTTTATGATAATTAAAGAAATCTGGTAAACCAAAACCACCATTACATTTTGCAATTTTCAATTGTTTGTAGCTTATATGAGGTGTCTTATTATTCTAAATACATTTCGATATTAAAGTGTCTAAAGACTTATAGAACTTAAGTGGAAGTTGAGTAGGTATCATAGACAAAAGATAAAATATTTTTGGAGCAACAACCATTTTAACAGACTCAACTTTCCCCCACCAAGATAAGTGTAAAAGAAGACCACTCATGAATTTTGTCTTTGATATGATTAAGAATATATTCACAGTTCAAATTAATCGATTGTTTAATGGTATGAGAGAATAGAATACCAAGGTAATTGAATTTTTCCTTTTGCCATATTATTCCATTATTCCATTATTTGGGAGCATATCACGGGTGCAATGCACTTTTTAAAGGAAAGAGTTCAGTCTTATTAGTGTTTAGAGTAAAACCTGAAATCTGGGAATATGTTTGAATTAGATTTAATAGGGGGAATAGAAAAATCAGGAGTACTAATAAACAACAAAACATCATCAGCATAGGCTGAAGTTTTAATAGCAACATCATTGATAGTAATACCTTTTATTTCTATGCAGCGTCTAATGGTGATGAGCAGAAGTTCAATAGCAAGGAGAAAAAGCAAAGGTGACAAAGGACAACCTTGATGAGTGCCTCTAAAAAGGAAAAATGAGTTGGATAGTTGACCATTGATGAAAAGTCTAGCAGAAGGACCAGAATAGAGTGCTGAAACCATATGGATAAAGGAATTGCCAAAATTAAATGCAGATAAAGTATAAAATAAATACTGCCAATGTACTTTGTCAAACGCTTTTTCAGCATTAAATGAAAGGACACCAGCGGGAAAATGTAAAGATGACACAGCTTCAATTACATGAAATAATAATCTAGTGTTGTTTACAGAATGCGTATGTTTCATGAAACCAGTTTGATAAATGTGAACAACAGTATCAAGTACAGAAGCCAATCTGGCAAGAATTGTTGCGTAAAGTTTACAATCTTGATTAATTAAAGAGATAGGGTGGTAATTTGAAACAACAGTGGGATCTTTGGGGCCTATTAGCATGGCGGGCGGAGCGCCACCGCCCGACCGGCGGTGGCGATACGCCCGCCAAAACACCCCGCCGGCCGGCCTTTTACCCCCCGCCACATTAGCATGGGGGGGTACCGCGGCGGACGGAAAGACCGTCCGCCACTTTTCCGCCGGTAGGCATTTGTCACGATTGCCTACCGGGCGGAAAAGGCCTATAATATGGTGGCGGTGCCTTGCAGGCACCGCCATCCATATTATGATGTGGGCGGTGTTATGCCTTTCCATGGCGGAGACTCTGCCATGGAAAGGCATGCGGTTTTTGCATCGGGGCCCGTTGCGGGCCCCCAGGGTGTTGGGGGGGTGGAGGGCTGCACTTGGGGGGTACCTATGGTACCACTCAACATTGGCATGGACAAGGTGGCAGGCACCGAGCGGTGCCTGTCACGTTGTGCATGCCAATGCACAACATGCATATATTGCATTATGGCGGGTGCTGCTTACAGCACCGCCCACCACAATTCAATATATGCGGGATGCCACCGCCACCGTGGCGGTGGCATCCTAATTGCCAGTGTGGGACCGCCGCACCTCTTGCGGGCGGTCCCGTTTGCCGTTGCGGTGGCAGGCGGACACAGTCCGCCCGCCATCGTAATAGACCCCTTTATTAGGTTTTGGATGAACTATAATCAAAGCTTCAGTAAAGGATCCTGTAGTAGAACCTGAAATACTATAGTGAGTAAATAACTTAAGTAAATGAGGTAGCAGCTAAGGAGAAAATTCTTTATAAAATTCAGCAGGTATAACATCCAGTCCAGGTGATTTACCTGGTTTAAGAGCTTTAACAGCAAAATTAATTTCTTCTAATGTGATCGGTACATCCATCTTTTCTCTCACTGACTGGATAATTTTCGGTAAGCCACAGTTTTGGGAAAAATTATCAATACTAAATGATTCTGTAACTGAGGGATTACTATATAACTTTGAATAGTTGGTCAAAAACTCATTAAAAATTTCCTTGTGGTATAATGCCAGTTTAACATTTAAGCCATGAATTGCATTCATTTGGATTATATCTTTTTTAATACGTAAATAATTTGCTAAAAGTCGTCGGATCTATTGGCTTTAAAATGAAATTTAGCCTTATTATTTGAAATTTGTACACCAGCTCTTCTGCTTAACAAAGAGTTAAACTCATATCTAAATTTCTTTAATTGCATCTTCTATTTATTGTCATTACACTAAATAAAGAGCCGTTCCTATTTTGCTATTTGTTTATCTAATTCTTTAAGTTTAGTGTTAAAAGCTTTGTTATCTTGTTCCACAATTGATATAGTTACCCCTCTGACATATGCCTTAAATGCATCCCAACGATTTACAAGTGAAGTAGAACATTCTGGATTGAAAGAGAAATAATCATGTAATGATGACAAAAGTGTGCATTTATTACTGTCGTTAAGAACATCATTTGTATTCCTACGCCAGCGAGAGTGAGATTGTTGGGTGGCGCTGATTTGTAAAACATCTGAAATAAGAGCATGGTCAGAAATATCAATATTGTGAATTATAGGATCAGAAAATGAGTGAATAAATGAACGGGAAATTAACAAGTAATCAATTCGAGAGTAAGAATTATGAGGGTTAGAAAATAATTTAAACTGATTTTCTTTTGGGTAATGTAGACGCCAAATATCTACCAATTTGTTTGATTTAAAAAAGTATTTTAAAATTAAAAAAAAAGCTTTAGGCGGATGATATTTAGTATGAGAATATCCATCCCATAGGGGGTCACATATTAAGTTAAAGTCACCACCAGTAGTAAGTGGAACATTACCTATTTTTATCACTTCAGAAGTAAAGAAAGACCAAAATTTAGGATCATCATTGGTCCTTCATTATTTCATGGATTAGGAAAACTCAAAACAATGAAAGCAAATCTACATATAAATGAGAATTTTCGTCTTGTTGCTCGATGACACAGACGAACTACGTTTCACTTGATAGAAGCTATTGAAAAGGAACTTAATTTATTGTTTAAACTTGACATAATTGAACTCTCGTCTGGTCCAACATCATGGGTTTCTACCATTGTAATAGTGCCTAAAAAAGACAGTGAAGGACCTGTATGCATATGCATTGACAACAAGGCAATTAAGCATGAGAAACATCCCAATGAACACATTGTTTATATGATAACTCAATTGAATGGTGTGAAGTTCTTTTCCGGCTTGACCTAAAGAAAGGATATCACCAATTGGAGATGGCAGAAAAATCCAGGCACATTACAACCTTTGCTAGGCATATTGGTTTGTTTTGCTACAAGCGATTCAGTTTTGGTATATCCTCTGCTGCAGAACCTTTCCAAGACATCATACAACGTATCATACAGTCTGTAGTAAATGCATTTAACTATAGTGATGACATATTGGTTGTAGAGCTACACAGAAGAGCATGACAAAGCTCGCATGAAAGTATGTCCTTTGCTAAACGATGTAGGATTAACTCTGAATGCTGACAAATGTGAATTCCACAAGAAAAGCTTGAAATTGTTTTGCCATGGCTTTTCTGATGGGGGTATGAAAACTGATCCAGCTAACGTGCAAATGTTGTTTACTGCAAATTCGCCACATGACATTTCTATGTTACGATCATTTCTAGGAATGGCCAGTTACTGTTCCAGATACATACAAAACTTTGCTACGGTCAGTGCACCATTAGGAGAACTAGCAAAAAAGAATGTGTCTTTTCATTGGTCACAAGAATGTGAGAAGAGCCTCCAAAAGATCAAGCAAGCTATTGAGAGTGCACTGAAATGGCCTACTTTGATCCCAAACTTCATACAGAGGTTGTAGTTGACGCTAGTCCTGTCAGGTTAGGTGCAATCCTTGCACAGCACAATGGACAGCCAAATGCCTGGAGACCGATCATGGCAAACGCCACTAAACGCCTGTCAGAAACAGAACATGCTGACTCGCAACCTAAAAAAGAAAGTTTGGCAGTGGTTTGGGCTTGTGAATATTTCTATGTGTTTCTTTACGGAAAGCCCTTTCCAGTAGTGACTGATCATCAAGCACTGTTGAAGGAATTCTGCAATCCCAAAGTTAAAATGCCTCCTGGAATTGAATGTTGGGGTTCATCATCCAGGGAAAGAGCAGAACCTGCTGATTATTTTTCAAGAATGCCATTACAATGCCCTCGTACCCCTTCTAAGACAGCGGAGGCTTATATAAATTTTATTGTAAAATTGAGCATACCAGCTGCCTTGTCTTTAGAACAAATTGTCATCACCATGAGCCAAGATAGTTTACATGTTAAAGTTAAAAGATATTATTGCTCATCAATCATGGAACCAGCACTCTAGACTTCTCACTAATGACAGTGAGTATTTGAAGATCAAAAATGTAAGAGATGAACTTTCAGTGACTCAAGAATGCCTCATTCTGTAAGGTACAAGAATTGTTATTCCCTAGAGTCTCCAACAAGTGATCAATGTCACCCATGAGGGACTTTGAGGAATAGTTGCCACTAAGTGAGCTCTCAGTGATCGAGTCTGGTTTCTGTATATTGATGAAAGGGTCAAAAAAGAGTTGAAGACTTGTCAAATATGCAACTGTCTTTTGTCTCAAGTTATTCAGCACCTTTTGAACATGTCAGATTTGGCACATCATGCTTGGGAGAAAATTGCTGTTGAGTTGTTTGGTCCTCTTGAGAATTGACATCATCTTCTAGTTATTGTTGATGAATACTCCTGTTTCCCATTGGTAGAAGACCTTTCATCCACTACACACAAAATGGTTATTCAAAAGTTAGATGTCATCTTTGCAACATGGGGTGCACCTGCAATCTTAAAATCTGACAACGGCCCACCTTTTAATAGTCAAGAATTGAAAGACTTTCTAAATCACCTCAGTATAAAGCACCAAAAAAGGACTTAACTTTGGCCCCAAGCCAATGGTCTGGTGAAATGGTTCATGAGTACCCAAAAGAAAGCTTTTCAGCATGCTTCTTTGGAGAAGCTCAACCTCAAAGTTGTTTTGAAAACTACTCTTTGAGCTTACCGGTCGACCCATAACTCAACGACAGGGAAAGCCCTGCAACTCTCATGTTTGGGACAGCCATGATGACCAAGCTGCCCCAATGGACCAACCTCAGATGCAAGAATGAGGAAGACATTCATGCTACAGGCTTTGGTCACAAACAGAAGATGAAAATATATGCTGGCAGGCGACGTCATGTAGACGATGTCACCTTTACAAGAGGAGATCAAGTGATAGTCAGACAGCACAGAAAGAGAAAGTCTGTTGCTCCTTATGAGGCTCAAACGTTTACCACCACTTATACTTAAGGACACCTGGTGATTGCCCAGCATTCTGGGAAGTCCCTTACGAGAGATTCTTCTCATTTTCGACCTGTGACCAATCACTCACAAAACATCAATGTCAATGTAGAGACTGGGTCTCAACAGACTGCTGATGACTCTGTGTCTGCTGGCAATTCCACCTCACCTGTGCAGATCACTGACACTTCAACTGCCAGTACCTGCTTTTCAGTGACCCGATCAGGACATGTGATTCAGGTGCCACGATGTTTAATTGAAGAATTGTAATTGCCTGTTTATCTGTAATTATCTGTATATTTATTAATGTATTTACTGTGTGTATTTATTTAGTTATTTATTTATTTTGAAAAGTTATAACTTTGAATTCATCAAAGTGTGAGTGTCTTGTAAATAAAAGAATGCTGGAAATCGTTTGGGTCACACTATACACCGTAGGCCTGTGTCATAAGTGTTGGAGAGATGAGTGAAAGGCAGGCTTAGAATGTTGAGTTGTGACTTACATGCAGCTGAATTTAGAGGTGTAAAATTGCTCCACGTGTGTGGCGTGGTTATTGGCGAGTGTCTGGGCTGGCAGGATGCTACAGCGCACATATAGCACTGGTGGGATTCTAAAGGAGATGTTCCCTCGTTAACATGGTGACGTGGCTTGTGCTAATGAGGGAAGCACTTTGCCTCTGTGCCCATGCTTTACTATGGTCACTGGCACAGAGACAAAGAGACTGTCAGGAGGTGCACTGATCTTGTGCCCCAAAGAGGTGGTGCAGAGTCAGTGCCCCCCCAAGGAGACCACTGCCAGGGGGTAAAGTAGGTTCCATGGATATGGAAGCCACCTCCCTGATGGTGGGTGCAGTCACTCACTCCACCTGCCTACATGGAGATCTATTCTATTCTATTCTGAAGGTCTTGTAAAGCGCATGACTACCAGAAGGCCTCCCAGTGCTGGAATAGTCATCATGTCGACGTGATTATCAGAGGGTTAGTTGCCAAAGAGCCAGGTTATCAATGACCTGCGAAAAGGAAGCTTGCATGATAGCTGGCGAAGGTCAAAGGGGAGAGAATTCCACAGTCTAGGGGCCTGTTGGGAAAAGGAGCGGCTGCACCAGCGGGATCTCTTGCATTTGGAGACCTGCAGCAGATGGGCTGAGGAAGAACTCAAGGACCTTCCACCGATATAGAGTAGCTACTGCTCTCAAAAGAGCAGGGCCTTTCTTGTGTAGGGACCTATGCAAAATGCATAAGGCTTTATATTGGACCTGCTGCTCACCTGGGAGGCAATGGAGGTCCCTCAAGGCCGCTTTTGTCGATTGATATCAGGGAAGATTCATCAGGAGCTGGTTAGCAGCATTCTGGATAGTCTGGAGCCTCTTTGTCACATAGTGGGAAGAGCCCAGATAAAGGATGTTGTCATAATCAAGTCAGGAGAGGATGAGAGCCTGAACAAATAGTCTCCTGGCCAGAATAAGAAGGAGGTTTTAGACCTTTCTGTGTGTGTTGAGTGTTTGGCTTGGTGCTCCATCGTGAGACTGGAATCTAGCCACATTCCAGAGCTCTTTATAATCATTTTTGGACTCAACAACTGATTGAAAATTGACCATAAATTGGGCCTCAACCAGTCCAGTGCAGTGGAAAATATTGCTCACCCATTCCAAGCACACAGGTGATCTAGCCACTATTAGAGATCTTCTTGAGATTTCATATCTAAAGGAATTAGCTCTGAATAAGAGAAACCTTTCCTTAGCCGACAAATTTTGAGCCATTGAAGAGCTAGATAATGTAGAAGGCCAAGAAAAATGGCCTGAATAGAAGAAGCTAAAAGGACAATTAAATCAGCCAAAAGTCTTAAATAAGATATGTGGGAAAGACCAGGGTGTTTGGTAAAGCCGGGGTTCACGCTTTCCTTGAAGTGACCCAATACGTTGTTGGTACGTGCCTCACAAATGGCTACACCCAAAAGCCATTGAAAAGAGGTAATTATCGGTGGATGGTGGAGGTTTGTACCCTTTTAGTCCTGGAATGATTCAAGAAAGGTAGGATCCTTAATGTATAATTTCTTTATTTCTTCTTTGTTACACCTTGTAACCTCGCAAAAAGCAACAGAAAAACAGCCGACACGTGTTTCGCCCGGTGGCCAGTTGGCCGAGGGCTTTTTCAATGCTGAGATGTAGTGAAACCCAAAGGTATAAGAGTGATACATATTCATAATAAGTGCATAATAAAAGTAGAATAAATCCCAAAATGTGGTAAAACAGGGGGAGTGAAAACAATGGATAAACTGTAGGAGCAAAGAAAAAGAAAGTAAAGGAATGTAGGGAGATTATGGGCAGCGGGGATGGGGTGGTAGGGTAAAGGAGAGAAATATAGAGAACAGACATAAGGGTATGTATAATGAGCATACGGAAAAGCATACAATATATTAATTGACTGATATAAATTCATCATCATAAAAATAGAAACTCCCGCAATTGGCGATGACAGATTAAAGGAGAGAGGCAACCACAGCAGTAAAAGGTCAAAATGTCAGAGTGGTACAATGCATTGATCAACTGATATAAATTCATCACATAAATAGAATAACATATGGTCACACAGATAATTGGTACAGACGTGCTTGCTGGATAGTATGGACGCCTATGCAACAACATGAATGAGTACAATAAATGTCTGTGCATCAAAAATCATACAAAGTCAAATAGGCTTACCAAGAGTCTCTGTAAGTTCATGAGCAATGATAAATCGCTGTAAGAAAGCGCTGTGAAATAAAAAAGGGAGGGGTGATATAGGGGGGGGTTGGGGTTGAAGTCAGGAGCAATGAATCACACGACAAGTCTAACAGTGCCTTATGAGCCATCAGAGTGATGTCTGACGTGGAGAGAGCACTAAGGCATGGCGGTACAATTAAAAATAGTGAAAAATAATGAAAAAAGAAATGAAGAAGAAAAGGGAAAGGCTAGCGAAGCAGTCCGTGTGTGAACTAGGTGACGAAATTATAATATAACCGGCACATGTAATAATGAAAAGAGGGAGGCCCCCGTATGTGAAGGGATGTGCGGTAGCTGAATACCAAGTATAGAGAGACACTCAACGGTATTCGAATGGTTGGGGGAGAAGTGAGAGAGATTTAGCACTATAAAAACTACAAAGCCCCAAAAGAATAAATGAAGCGCGCATGGTGTAGCACACGAGGCGGGGAACCCTGCAACTACAGATCAGCGAGCTGGGTTATGAAACAAGGTCAATACTCACTGATCGAAGGAATACAAGCAAAGAGGAAGTCTCTGCGGTCCATGGGCAAGAAGTGAAACGTGGGGTCGAGTCATGCTGGGATATAAACCCTCTGACTCAGCGTGAAAAAACGTGATGTGTCATCCTTGGAATCGGTCTGAAGGCCAAAAAAGAAATATTTATGTGGTGAAAAAGAATACCAAATGATTTTTTTTTAAAATGTACGAATAACCAGTGCTGAAAGAATTATAAATAGATAAATAGTCCTGGGTAAAAGATGTGAAAAGGACGTGGTCAAAATAATAAAGGGTTTAGGGAAGCTGGTGCAGAGGAAATGGAAAAGTTCCTAAAGGCCAGACTATAGACCTAGGATACAGCGAAAATGAGAAAGAGAAAAGGAAGTGAAAACAGAAAGTAAGAGATACCAGTCCACGAAGAGGAACACTGGAAAAGTGGCGAGTCCTGGGAAAAGGGGAATATAGACAAAGGGGAAAATAGGATATGCCAGTCCAAAGGAGCACTAGAAAGTGACGAGTCATTGTGGACAAAAATCCTATGTTAGAAAAAAGAAGAAAGAAGTGTGAGTGCCACAGGAAGAATCCTAAACAGATATGACTCGAGGAAACACAAAATGTGGGCGAGAAGTAATATGCAGAAAGGGGGGTGAAAAGTCGCGCAGTCAAGTAAATTAAAAACAATAAGATACGGTAAGAGAAAAGGTCAATACTCAGCTAAAATGTATGATTCATGGCTGATGCGGACCATCCGGGGCGCACCTGGGAAAACGGGGAGGCAAGGGTAGGAAAAGGGGGGCATAAGGAAAAGTGGATAGAGTCCCAAACGCCAGGAGGACTAGTATTATATAGTTTAATGACAGCATAAAGTTCACATATTGACCCCGAAAAGGTTAATGTGACTCAAGTAGAACCTGCATAAGGAGATAGAGGTGACTTTCATAGTAGCATGGTTCTAGTATGTTGTCTTGTAAGTCATGGTATAGTGGCTACAGTATTTAGTAGAGCCAATAATGCATCTCAGCATCTTTGTTCAGTCCCTGTTCCACAGTGTTCATTCGTAGAATGTGCTCGCTCTCCTTCTGTCTCAGGACAAGTTCACGGTTACCACCTCTCGAGTGCTCTTGTTCTAGTCCAAAGAATTTGAAGTTTTTTTGATGTGGATGGTAGTTATGGTAGTGTTCCGTTAGGGGCGTCCCAACTTCGGTTTTGTTTATATTACAATAGTGTTCAAGTATTCTGATCTTAAGAGGGCGTATGGTACTGCCCACATATGCTTTATTACATGGGCAGATGATAACTTAAATTACGTATGTGGAGTTACAATTGATCCAGTCTTTGATCTTGTAGACAGTCTTTTGATTGTATTTGAACTCCAGCAATTTGTTGCTCCCTAGTTTACATGTGTTGCAGTTGTGGCAGGTGTAGAGACCACGTGGTTTAGTCAAGAAATTGGGTCCTTGCTGTTTCCGTTTGTCCACAAATTCAGATCTACACAGAATCTGTCTCAGGTTCTTGGCCCTTCTAAAGCCCATTTGGGGATAGTTATCCATCCGATCATTGAAGGAGACATTGTCCGTCAATAAGTACCAATGTTTTCGTAGCGTTTTCCGAATGGTTTGGTGGCCGTTGTGAAAGTCTGTAAGAAACCGGATCTTATTAGGTTGGTCAGATTTTTTGGTGGGCTTAGGTGTGAGTAATGTTTCCCGGGAGAGGCTTTCGCAGTCTTTGGCAGTTTTTTCTAGGAGATCCCAATGGTATCCTCGTTTGGATAGTCTCTCTATTAGGTCTTGTGATTTTTCTCTGTAGGTTTTCAAGTTGCTGCAATTTCTTCTCATTCATCTGAATTCCCCTTTAGGAATGTTCAAAATGGTTTTGGGTGGATGGCAACTGTCCGCTCTGAGGATTGAGTTGGCTGATGTGGGTTTCCGAAAAGTTTTTGTCTGCAGTTTGTCATCTTCCACATAGATTGTGATATCCAGGAAATCAATTTCTGTTGAGGAACTTGTGGAGGTGGTCTGAATATTCCATCTGTTGGTGTTAATTTTGTTGAGAAATTCCTTCAGAGTTGTCTGTGGCCCCTGCCAAATGCAGAGAATATCGTCGATATAATGACCCCAAAATAAAATGTGAGGAGTGTAGGTAGAAAATGTGTTGTCCCAAAGCCAATACTTTTCCACTAGTCCCATGAAGATACAGGCATATGGTGGGGCAAATTTGGCTCCCATGGCACTTCCCTGTAGCTGCAAGTAACATTGGGAGTTGAAGGAGAATATATTGTTGGTTAAGCAAAAGTATAACATTTCCAAAATCATCTCGTTTGACTCCATGTAGTGAACTGATTTGGTTGCTAATGCTTTTCGAACTGCCTCCATGCCGTCCTCATGGCGAATTGAAGTATAGAGGCTGACGACGTCTATAGTGGTCAGGATACAATCCTTGTCCCACGGGATATTTTTAAGTTTAAGTAGAATGTCTTTCGTATCCTGTATATACGACGGGAGATCCCTCATGAAAGGTTGCAGTTGTTGGTCAATACATTTTCCTATCTTGGAACAGAAGGAGTTAACACCTGCAATGACGGGTCTTCCTGGTGGTCTTGTGCCATTCTTGTGTATTTTCGGCAATAGGTAGAGGGTCGCCATGGTGGGATGTTCTATGAATAGATCATTTCGTTCTTTGATGGTGAGTAATTTGTTGGCATACCATCCATCCAATTTCTTTTTAAGGTCTTGAAGAATCCTTTTGGTTGGATTATTGGGAAGTTGCATGTAGCAGGATTTGTCATTAAGTTGCCTCTGTGCTTCCGTGATGTAATCATCAGTATTTAGGAGCACCACGTACCCCCCTTTGTCCACCTCCTTGATGACTATCTCGGGGTTGTTTTTCAATTCCTTCAGAGTATTCCTTTCTTTATACTGCATGTTGGTTGGTAGGTAGTATTTCTTCTTGAGATATTTCTGATGTTCTTTAGTGAGGTCCCTTGAAACTGCTGTGTAGAATAAATCAATTGTATTGCCACTAGGCAGCTGGGGTCAAAATGTAGATTTAGAGCGAATGATATTATGATCTGAGTAGATAGTGTCAATATCCAGTTCCCGTGCCAGTGCAGATGGGGTAATCAGCTGGTAATCTGGGTCCTCGGCTAGTGTGGTCAGCAGGTGTATATTCTCCAAGTCTTGGACTGTCAGAGGACTTGTGATTGGGGCTCTTCGTTCCGTGTGTGTGGATGGTTTGTTGTGGAAGAAAGCAGTAAGTTTGAGTTTTCGTGTGAATTTAAAAAGGTCTATCATGGTTTTGTGAGGTCCCAAAAGGCTGTGAGGCAGAAAGAGAGTCCTCTATTCAATGTATCTATTTGTGATTCTGTATTTGGTTGACCTGAGATGTTGACTGTTAGATTGTTGGTGTCTTAGGTTCGGTTTCCTGTCGTCTCCTGGCACGGGTAATTACTCCCCCGGCTGGTTTTGAAGTTGATGTACTTGGTGCGTTTTCGTGTGTTACTCTGATATCTGGTGTTGATGTGTTCCGAAAGCCTAGTCGGTATCTTTTTACCTCCTACCTAGGTCGTGGTTGCTACAATTTCGGCTCCAGGAGAATCAGCCTCCGAGCTAGTGACTGAGTCCTGTACTCTTCTTATAAAACCCCCCTCTATATCACCCCTCTCTTTTTTATTTTACAGCGCTTTCTTACAGCGACTTATCATTGCTCATGAACTTACAGAGACTCTTGGTAAGCCTATTTGACTTTGTATGATTTTTGATGCACAGACATTTATTGTACTCATTCACGTTGTTGCATAGGCATCCATACTACCTTTTATAGCTGTGTTTGTCTCTCTCCATCAATCTGCCATCACTATTGGCAGGACTTTGATTTTGATAATGATGAATTAATACCAGTTAATTAATGCATTGTACCACTCTGGCATTTTGACCTTTTACTGCTGTGGTTGCCTCTCTCCGTTAATCTGTCATTGCCAATTGCGGGAGTTTCTATTTTTATGATGATGAATTTATATCAGTCAATTAATATATTGTATGCTTTTCCGTATGCTCATTTTACATACCCTTATGTCTGTTATCTATATTTCTCTCCTTTACCCTACCGCCCCATCCCCGCTGCCCATACTCTCCCTACATTCCTTTACTTTCTTTTTCTTTGCTCCTACGGTTTATCCATTGTTTTCACACCCCCTGGTTTACCACATTTTGGGATTTATTCTACTTTTATTATGCACTTATTATGAATATGTATCACTCTTATACCTTTGGGTTTCACTACATCTCACCCTTGAAAAAGCCCTCGGCCAACTGGCCACCGGGCGAAACACGTGTCGGCTGTTTTTCTGTTGCTTTTTGCGAGGTTACAAGGTGTAACAAAGAAGAAATAAAGAAATTATACATTAACGATCCTACCTTTCTTGAATCATTCCAGGACTAAAAGGGTACAAACCTCCACCATCCACCAAAAGTCTTAAATAGATTAGTGGAAAATTAAAGAATGTGGAATCTCTTGCTTTATTAAAAGAACTTTCTGTTGCGGAAGTTGCAGAATCGGCATGTCTATGCTCATCATGATGAGAAATCCCAAAAATTCTATTTGGGTTGACAGTGAGAGATTGTTTTTCCAAACTTACCAGGAAACTTAGGTTCTGCAATAATCCCAAACAACTGTTCAGATGGGATTGCAGTTGATTCCTGTCTTGAGCCAAATTGAGAAAATCGTCTAAATCGAAGATTAACTTGATTCCTTGAGCTCTCAAATGGGCAGCTACAAGTTTCATTATTTTTGTAAAGCACCATGGTGTCAAAGAAAGGCTGAAAGGAAGAGTTTTAAATTGGTAGATTGAAGTTCCCAATTGAAATTGAAGATGCTTCCTGTAACGCAAGTGCACTGGTATAGTTAAATACGCATATTGAAGATCCAAGTGGACCATCCAATAGTTTTGTAGCAACTAATCTATGAGATAAACAGTCATATCCATTTTGAAATGATAATAGACCACAATTTGCTAAAATATTTTAGATTTATCACAGGATGAAATTTCTTATTTTTCTTCACAATTAAAAAAAATTGCACTGATAGAATTGGAAGGGTTGAACTTTGCAAGTTCTATGCTCTCTTGGAAAGTAGATTTAACCTCTGCTTGTACAAACTGGGATTGTGTTTGAGAAAGATTTAGTGGTTGGGGCTTAAAATGTTGGGATTGGGGTTTAATATAGGTCTATACAATAACCTTGCGCCGTTTGAAGAACCCAAGGGTCTCATATAATTATTCACCAAGTTGCTAGAAAATATTTAAAATTACCTCCTTCTGGATGAAGACCAGAATTGGAAGGTCTTACCTGTATTTTGTAGTCCTCTGTTTCGATAACCTCTAGATCTGAAACCTCTGCTCTATTGGGGATAAAACTCGGGTTTGATATCTTAAATAAATCCTTGATTGTAGGAGCCTTTGCAATAGTTGTTACCTCTAGAGAGGTATCGGCTGGAAAAGTGATCCCTGACTTTGCTGGTCCTCCCAAAAACACGAGAGCCAAAGATCTTTGTCATAGAAAACTGTACCTCATCAATAAAGGCAAAAGTTGCCACCTATTTACTTAGCTCCTTAATGAAGGAATCTACAAATAATAGGCCATTTTCTTGCTGACCTTCCTCTTTAGAGGATACATTTCCTAACTTAGGATACATTTTTAAGAGACGATTTTTCCGTCATTCCTGGGATGTGTTAGCACTGACATTACTAAGCCAATTAGATAAAATTTCTGGGTCAACTTGTGATTCTTCTAATTTAAACTCCTCAGCCAGGTTTAGAATTCCCGTAAGGGGCCCAATTCAGTCAAGAAGCTTGTCCTGGTGTTGTATTCCTCTTAGGGTGTCCATACACGGGCTTTCCTGTATCATGTCCTTATATAGGCACAATTCGCCCTGCCCTTATATAGGCATAAAATCCCAGTCCTTATTTAGGCATTAAACCGTGCACTCCAAATACAGGCATGGTCTCTGACATCCGTCCACCCTAACGTCACAACGAGTTCTTGAAGAACAGACCCTTAGGCTTTGGGAGTTTCCCTAGCACAGGACTATTGATTTCTTCAAGGACTCATCTATTATGCATGAACCGTTATACCTTAGGGGTTCATTCATGACGTCTTCCGCTGTCCGATTCACGTCAATGCTAACATTCTGAGGTACCTCTCAGGTATAAATATACCTTCCCTAGCCCTTGTAAACTAGAGGAGACCTTGACTTCAGAGGAGCCCGTTTCCCGGCCTGACGCACTGAGAAAATGCTGTCATCCCTGCACGCAGAGAGTCCAGCTTCCAGTGATCTAACTTCCCTCACGGGGTGTTGGAGTTCGAGTCTGGCAAGAGATTCCCACCTCTCTCATTCTTAAGGTATGGAGATGACTAGAAATCTAGAGGGACTCTTGGCATACTAGGCATACTAGGCTTAACATACTCTTAGTATACCATAGTAAGGATGACTCCACCTACTTCATACCTCTCCCTATACCTAGGTTAGGTTAGGTACATCGGGGTAGAACTAGCTTAGAAACGCATCGTATGAGTACTCGCATTTTTAGTCTATGTTATTTATGTAAATGAATATCTATTAAAGATCATGCTAGCGCAGTATTATTTATTTCTACTGCTTACGCTGTACATTATTTATCTTGCATACTGTCTTGTGATCGTAACAGCACATTTTACTTACACGAGAAACAAGACTGTTCAATAAATCTTTTATTGAAACGCCTGTCTATTCTTTCTGTGTAACTTTGAGGAAAACTAAGTATGCACGAGTGAGCTGAGTGAAATAGTTATCTATTGTTTCCACGACTCTGGGACACGTTCTGATTCTAAAGGGAAACAAAGTGGTCATGTTTTGCGGCTGCCAGAAACTACTCCCTTCTTGTTTATCAAGGAGTTTCTAGTGGCCTCTGAGCTAGCTGGCACAAGTAATTAAGTTTAATATACTCGATAGGGACATACTGACCTTAGTCCTATGTCAAACCTATGGGGGATATTATTCCAATGCGCAGAGCCTATTAGGGAAATAGGAGCTACACTACAATGTTTGGTAAGGCGGTAATTCAACGCTAGATACTGAGTAACTCAGCCGTGTTTTTTCTCTCAGAGACCCCTACCCATATACTCCAAAAGACGTCTGGAGTGGGCAGGGTTAAGTATCCGCCACGGCTACATAGGGAAGCACCCTATATATTAGCTGTTTGGTTTGCTCAACGTTGAAGGATACAGTGTTCCAAAATATTGTGCACCTTATCTTTGTTTCCTTGAAACTTGTCCTACATTTTTCAAAAAGAACAAAAATGCCTGACTCCGACAACGGTGAAGTTGTGGATCAGCCAGCTTTAAGAGCTTTAAACATTATAGGTTTAAATGAAACCGAGGAGCGTGTTATAGACATCCATCCAAACTTAAAAAGAGCCATCACTCTAAAACTCATAAAACATGGCCTACCACCAAGACGCGGTAGAGCAGTTTTCGTGATAGAGGCACACGAATCCTTTCAGACAGAGGTATTCTATTCATGGGTAATATTTCCTGAATCAAATTCAGTAACAAAAATGTTTCACTTCTACAAAGAAGATGATCACCAGAGGAATACATTCCTTTCGAGGATATTGAAATTCCACTAACATACCAGGAGCATCAGCTCTGGTTTAAAGGCGCCCTAAAACATCACAGAAACATTACCAGACTCTGTCCACTAGGTAGACCAGGAGCAACATGGCCGATTCTAGCCGGCTATACACCTCATCCTGAACTGGATATAATGTCAGATGAGGAACTACTTACTCAACTTACAGAGTTAATAAAAATCTACAGACAACTAGTCCAATATGTCATGCAGACTTTCACAGTCCAACCACCATTAACCATGCCAAATCAAACTCCCCAACAGGGGAATACACTAAAAATTACACCACAGACTCTATACGCAGTCATGGGTAAAATGCCCACAAAACGTGAGCAAATTCCATTCTGGATAGCTCAAAAAATTACTCAAATCGAAGCAGTATTTCCAAATACTAGCCCGTATGAGAAACACAGAATCCTAACAATCAGTTTACCAATGGGGATCACACCACAACTGGAAGACTGCACCACTTGGGGCTCAGTCTTTGCTGCCATCTATACTAAAACACATGGCATTCCGTAAATTGCGGTAATACCAGATGTCCTGAAACAAATTCAAAACGAATACGGGGCAGAGCCTGCTCTGAATTTAGGTATGAAATTACTGAAAAATTTCGACCAGGTCTCAACAATAATATTTTCTAATATTAAAGGGGAGGCAGCAGCAGTGGCGATCCGCCAAAAATTAAGGGAATTTGATGTTACAGAACATCAAACAGAGCTACCCAGAATAATTGAACAATCTTATGCAGAATTAGGCAGAGATAGTTTGGGTGGAAGACCAGTGAAGCCAAAACTATCTGAAAGTCCTGAGAAGGACTCTATTAAACAAACTCCTACATCTTCTAAAAAGAAGTGGGAGACTAATAAACAAAATTCAAACGAGAAACGTTCTCAATCCCGAGGTAGGTCTCATCAAAAGGAGCCCTCTGAAAGGAGGCATAACCTCAGGAATAGGGATAATTTGAGAAAGCCTGACAGGTATCAAGATACTGATACACGTTCCTCTCGTCCCTTTCAGATCTCGTCACAGACTTCGGAAAGAAGAGGACGATCAGAACATAGAGAAGAACGCGAGAAATCCAAGGAAGAAAAACACGCTCCAAAAAATAAAACAAAACCTCTATTCTCCAAAAAGAAAGTAGCAGATCTAAAGATCAGACATGCCGAGAATACTGAGAACACAACTCAAGAACGGAGAATGGGCTCAGACAATGCTAGACAGTGCAGCAGAAGTCACAATAGCTCGCCAGAACCTGAAGGAACTTCTGGAGATAGTGGACTTGAATGAGTACATTACAGTAGAAACTGTAGACACCAGGGTTAGTACTCCACAAAAGTTATATGAAATAACACTCCAGATGGAGGCAGACATACCTAGACAGGTGAAAGCACTTTTTTGGGAAAGACTATCAAGGGGCTATGAAATACTTCTAGCAGAAAAAGACTGGCCACCACAATTTGTCAGGGAGTGCCCACACGGCGAGGACATTATTATGCCTGCCTTCTCCAACCACATTCCAATTCACCTAAAATATACATATGCCAGGAAATGGGCAGTAGCCCAGGCCCCAGCATTATATAAAAATCATGTAGGATGGGATGAGGACTCACCTCACCATAAAATACATCTGAAACATGAACCAACTGCACAGAGGCAGTACCCAATAAAGCAAGAAGCTAAAAAACAGGTCAGGGAGATCTTAGATCAACTTGAATACCAAGGGGTGATTGAAACATGCACCTCTTCAATGAACAATCCTTTGTTTCCTGTCTCCAAACCGGACAATACATATTGTCTAGTTTTGGATTACAGACACCTAAACACTTGTTCAAAAACCTTTGCAGTGCAAAATGCACATAGCACAGCATTAATGAATAACATTGTGCGTAAAAAATACAAAACCACATTAGACATCTCAAATGGTTTCTTTTGTCAAAACATAGCACCTGAAAGCAGGTACTTAACAGCATTCTCCATAATGGGGACCCAGCGTCAATTTTGTCGACTCCCACAAGGGTTCAAGAACAGCCCAGGTTTATTCTCAGTGAGAGTAACGGAGTTACTACAAATTTATGACAATGAGGCATTGTCCTATGTCGATGACATCTATCTGACAGACAATGACCTGGAAAAACACTTGAACAGGGTGAATACCATTATACTGGGATTCGCCTCTGAGGGCTACAAATTCAACCTCAAGAAGTCCCGAATTGCCCATCTCAATGTTCTATTTCTAGGATATGAGCTTTCAAGTGAAGGCAAGAGCTTGGCAGCTAACTTTCTAGAGAAATGTGCGCTGCTCCAACCTCCAAAAACGATAAGAAACTTACAATCCATCCTGGGTTTCCTTAATTTTGGAAGAACATACATTCTAAATTACGCAGAAAGGGTTAAACCTCTCTACGCATTAATCAAACCTGATTTTTCAATCAAAAACTGGACACAGGAACACACAGAAATCTTGCGTTCACTCCAAGCTAACATGTTAGCAACAAATCACTTACAAACACGCGTAAGTCAACGCAACCTGGTGATCCGAATAATTTCGGGTCAATGCGGATTCACCTACTTAACATTTAACGAGGGTGAAAAAATACCAATCGCATACAAATCTCATTTGTATACACAAGCAGAAATGCGCTTCACTTCAACTGAAACAATTCTGACAGCAGTTCAAACCGCTGTAGCAAAAGAAAGAGCCCTAGCACAAGGGAAACGCATTATTGTCGTAACCCCAGTACCAGCTTTAGAAGCGGTCACAAAAGCAAGCATTCCAAATGCTAAAGCACTACATCCAAGATGGATACAGTGGGTTAATTCTCTTTCTGCAACAGATGTTGAATATGTGTTTGACCCAGATTTAAAAACACAAGCATTCCTGCAATATGAACAAGAATGTCCTCTGCCCACTGAAATTCTGCCTCTCGATCAGTACGAATTCATAATTTACACTGACGGATCCGCACAGCCCGCAACAGGAAGTAAGCAAGCTTACAGTGCAGCGTGTGCAATCGTTAAAGGTCGCATGCGAGATGGCATCTTCAGACCTATGGTCACAAAAACCCAGTCTCTAGGAGATTGTACAGCTCAGCGAGCTGAACTACAAGCATTCAAACTGGCACTTGAAAGTACAGATCGAGAATTCCCCACACTGATAGTGTGCGATTCCTTTTACTGTGTTCAGTCGTATAATGAATATATACAAAACTGCCTTGAAAATGGTTTCAAAGATGCGAAAGGTGGCACAATAAAGCACAAAATGCTTTGGGAACAAGTAGTTCAGTTGAAAAACGAACTACCAAAGGCTCAGGTGATCCACACACTGAGTCACCAACATGATGGCGTTCACGTTGCAGGGAATTCATTGGCTGACGAAGCCGCAAAGGGGGCTGTTCAGACGGCTTCCGTAGCTGCGATCACTCGTTCAAAAACAAAAATAGACGGTGAGATAATGTTGGCTGTCATTGCTTCAAGCAAGGGCAGCAGTGCAGCGTTACCAAAAAAGTTTCCACTCAAGTACTCTTATGTAATTGATGCGAACAACGTTCCTTTTGCTCGAATCCCTGGAGTGGGGGATAGGGTAATTCCAAACAAGGAACGTAGATTAGGACTAATCCTAGCAGCACACGAAGGGATAGCTTCTGCCCATGTAGGTGTTTCTGCAACAGTTTCTTTACTCAAGCAAAGATATTGGTGGCCTGGCATTCGGAAACAAACAAAGAACTATGTTTTAGAATGTGATATTTGCCAACAGATGAAAGTCTCAACAGTAAAACGTCCTGCGCAGACACACCTGTTAATTTCAGACAAACCATTAGTTTGTGTTTACCTGGACCACTGCGGTCCCTTGCAAAGGGACGGTAACTATAAATATATCATGGTTGCAGTGGATTCATGCTCTAGGTTCATATGGATATGGCCTCAGCACTCGGCTGACGCTCGAACTGTTATAAAAGATTTGCAAGTCTTTATCGGCACATACGCAATAGGCACGCTACATTCTGACCAGGGCCCTGCGTTTAGCTCTCGGGCATACAAAGAAGCCATGGCCAGTCTGGGCGTTGCATTGCGGTACTCCTCTCCATTCCATCCTGAGGGAAATTCGGTTGTGGAAAGGAAAAACCGGGACATAAAGCAGTCTATAACAGCTAGGGTATTAGGTTCGGGTGATGGGTGGGTCAAACATCTTTATGGGGTCCAACGCTCATTAAACAATCTGCCAAGAAGTTCTCTAGGGGGGGGTCACTCCATATGAGGTCCTATTTGGGACAAGAATGTGGGTACCAGACCTCGATCATATAGGCACAGTGGTGGAAAATAAAACGTTTGATATCAAAGATCGTTTGGCTGTTGAACTCAATGAACTAAGATCGAAACAAAGCAACGTATTTCTGCAGCCAACCACCACTGGGGAAAACCGGCGGTCCCAGCAAGGCCTGTCTGGATTCCAAAAGTTGGGGATCTAGTCAGAGAAAAGATTGCGGACAAGAAGGAATTTGGGCCTTCTTACAGACAACGAGTACCTGTCCTAGCAGTTCAAGGAACAAGAACAGTACTTCTGCCGCCCCTTGCTGGAAGAAAGGAGAAAAGATTTGTGACCATCGACCTCATCAAACCACAGTATGTGGCCAATACTAAGTAATAGGCCTCGTGGACTCCGACCTAGTAGCAGACACACTCCTCTCGCTACTATTCAAGAGGTTCAGACTGAAAGACTGATAACAATTGGGAATTCAGCAGTAACAGATGAAGGGCTAAGCAACAATGCTATGGAACTCATCCCTCTTGAAAACCAAGTAACAGTTCATCCAAATATACCTGTCTACACCAATGTAGCACGTGATCAACTGATTCCAGTGATTTCTACAAATCCTGATGCAATTCCAACAATTGACAGAACTGCTTCTGGCTATTTCATTAACTTTGATACGTTCTCAGAAGATCCAAGTGAACCTGAAATGACGCCAGCATTATTCAAACTCAAGCCGCAAGTACAAGACTTTCTTCACTTTCTGAAAAAGACTTATTTGATTTCTCCATGGATTGAACTCTGGATTATATCTGGACTATTTGTTTTTCTGCTCTAGCTAGCTTTGGTTACAACTGTGAGCGTGCTTATAAGTGGCAGATACATCCATGTGAACACTGAAGGAAAAGATGTGAACGTACTTTTGAAACCTCATAAATCTTCCCATCGTGAAGCAAGAGACTTGTCAACAGTGAACATCACAGCCGTTTCTATACAGGATGGTATAGTGTGGGACAAAACAGATTTTGATATTTTTGGCCCGACAGAACAATTGAACATTCCACATTTGTTTAAAATTTCACTAAGTGATCTAATTTCGTCCAGTACCTATTCTGATGATTGGGACTTTGAGACTGTTAACGACATAATGTTTGACCTAGAGAAATCTGCTGCATTTTCTAAAAATGAATATTTAGATGGTTCATCAGACTATGAACAGCTGTATTGCTATAACCACTAAGGTCATCATTATTTGCATAAATCTGCATACCCTAGAAATGTGTTTATGTTTAACCAAAAGGTAGTTCAAAAACATTTGCTAACAAGTTTCCATATTTTTCAGGTTACAATACATCTGATCCAGAAACGTTTTTACTATAAAAATGTAAACAAAACAGGACTGAAGATTATGTTAACTAATATGAAACAGATATACTCTGCAACATTTATTGCCCAACTGTCTAGACAGGATTTCGACTTATGGAAAGACACAGTAGACACAAAAACTGTATGGGGTACTAAAGATTGGCAAGTGCAGGGGATAGAAGCTTTATTTAGAGCCTGTATGATCCCTGAACAAATAATGTTTTTGAATGAAACTGTCCAACAAACATCTTGTCTTGGACTAGCCAAGATCAAAGAGATGAAAACACCTTCTGTACCAACACCTGCAAGTGATAACAAAACACAGGCAGCAGTTACAGTTGACCAAATACTACAACTCAACAGATCAAATCCTGATTGTAGAAAATGGTTGATCTGGCCCACAGACACGAACAACTGTCAGGAAAGATTCCTGAATAAAACTCAGGGTTTTACTGTTCATAGGCCAGACCCAAGATACGTCCAAAGACAGCATCCGGGGGTAGTAACAACATACAGTGTAGGAAAATTATGCCTAGATTGGCTGCAGAAATCTACACTACAGGATGTGAAACAACACTTATCCTTACTTAAAGAAGACGCAGACCTTAGGGAAATCTTGCTTGGACCAAGAAAACCACGTCAAAAACGTTTCAGATATGCCGGCATCTATGCTGCTTATAATGAAGCATGGAAAGTGTCACAGATGGAGGCCGCAGAACGAATACGTGAACTTGATCGTATTAATTTAGAGAAAACCCTCTCTGTGGTCGACAATGGGTTAACAACTTTGTCCTCCAGAATATATTCATTGGGCAACATTGTATTCTCTGCTATCGACATACTAGAACAAGATTTGGCGATGTTACAGCAAGGCCAATCTCAATTACGTTCTATTGTATTATTAAGCTGGACGCTGCAATCTTTGCGTGCTGGCTATGTGCCTTGGCGTTTCATCAACACGTCGGCTCTGTTTGCAGAATACAATCTAACTAATAAACAGATCGAACTGGCACAAAGAGGAGCAAAGTATACAGTGCTGAGCATTGAAAAACTGGAAAAGTTACCATTCACAGTGGCAGAAAAACCAGCTACAGAATGGCTCATTCATGGCAAAATCAAACTACCTGTGACTACTTTTCAGTTTGAGTATTGCCTCAGACAAATGCAAGCAGGCAAATATGAAAGGTTGGGTAAGGAATACATTAAAACATCTTGGAATTTACCGTATACATTTAGATGTTGGAGTGGGGATCGTGAAGTGTTTTTGAGCGGTACACACTGTAAAAGTGCACTGAGCGGTTCACTTATATGTCAGGACATTTCTTTACACGGGGTTTGTAATGGTTCTGTGGCAAATTTGTCTTGCCATCAGCAGGGTACACCAGCTGCTGTGATTAATCCAACGTTTGGACAACTTTCTAATGGGAGTTACCTCATGTTGAATGATCAGAGTTGCTGCGGCATGTTGCCAGGCATCCCATATCTAGTAACGGTCAACTCCAGGGTCACTTGCTGTATGCAAGTATTGTTTGCCCCAATAGACACAGTCAGGGAGTCGCCTTTGTGGCCTTCGCTGAACGTCTCTTTTATAAGATTTGATACTATGAGCAGAATGAAAGCCATGCTTTTACAGCAAACAGTGCCTTTGACCTCGGCCAAAGAAACCTATGATCTACAAGTAGCAAGGACTTCGGCTGAGATACAGACTTTAATACGTACAAACTGCCCTATACATTTCGTGGAAATGATAGGACGGATCTTTAACATGTCTGATACAACCGGAATTGTACATGTATTTAAGAGCATCTGCTCCGGTCTGTTAGCACCTTTCCAGGCAATACTCGGAATTATCCCGAACTTTGCACATTCGGTGTTTGGTGGCATACCATTAATTCTAGCACTTGTTGCCGGAATTCTATTTCTCTTCCTGCTATTACGCTATGGCCAGCCTATTCGCAGACATCACTCCGAGCGAAATGGAGAAAGCTCTCCTTGAACGAAAGTGCCGTGAGCGAATAGTACAGCTTTTGGGCATGAATCATCTACGGGACCTGAATACCACGTGGTTCCTGTCATTCAGACCAATCTGGGAAGATTGCATCTTACCTGTTCTACGATGCCTGCTATGCGGTGAAGAATGCGTGTTAGACACCTGTCTGACATTTCCATCAGCAACGCCAACGGATATCGATACTCTGCTGGACCCGATAACGGCCCATGCTCTGTGTTGTCCCCAGAGGCTACCAATCTTGATGACGGCATTCATTGAGATCTCACAGTCGCTTCCGGCTGCTGCTGAGGTACGAGATGGATCTACAGGCACACAGGTAACAACGGACGCGAACATTACTGCGGCATCCAATGCTGAGAGCGATGCTTCACATCTCTGTGCAATTAATCTACTACACAAGGTTTTCCAACTGACACCAACTTCAGTGGACGATATTTTGTCTACAGAAATAGATGATCTCATGTTTACACCAGACCCGTACACTGACTCTGATTCGGCCCACAGTGTTCCAGAGATGCAGTAACAAATTTGGCCTTCATATTTCAAAACTCTTCCCAAATTGAACTTTTTCCCATTTTTTCAAACTAAATGGCAAATCAATCTGCTTGAAGTAGAACTAGTCTTATAGTACAGACTTCGCGGTACTTCCTCAGACATTTTTGTCATCTTATTTGTCAACAAGAATCATTAATGACATGAAATGACTTTGATTTTTGAACGAACTTATCGATCATTTTCTGTCAAATGTAACTATTACTGCTAATTTCATTCAAATTGCATTTCATTTCAAAATATAAGCCTGAAATGAAAAGCAATGCTTAAAATGTACAGTACCTTTTGCATTTTATTAGGCTTTTTCTATGTTTTTTTTAAATGCTTTTAAGAAATATTTTTAGCAATATGCGGTACTCCATTTAATGTTTAGCATTTTAAATGTTTAGCATTTTATTTATCGTACACACGAAAGTGGAGTGGGTGTTGTATTCCTCTTAGGGTGTCCATACACGGGCTTTCCTGTATCAGGTCCTTATATAGGCACAATTCGCCCTGCCCTTATATATGCATAAAATCCCAGTCCTTATTTAGGCATTAAACCGTGCACTCCAAATACAGGCATGGTCTCTGACATCCATCCACCCTAATGTCACAACGAGTTCTTGAAGAACAGACCCTTACGCTTCGGGAGTTTCCCTAGCACAGGACTATTGATTTCTTCAAGGACTCATCTATTATGCATGAACCGTTATACCTTAGGGGTTCATTCATGACGTCTTCCGCTGTCCGATTCACGTCAATGCTAACATTCTGAGGTACCTCTCAGGTATAAATATACCTTCCCTAGCCCTTGTAAACTAGAGGAGACCTCGACTTCAGAGGAGCCCGTTTCCTGGCCTGACGCACTGAGAAGATGCTGTCATCCCTGCACGCAGAGAGTCCAGCTTCCAGTGATCTGACTTCCCTGGCGGGGTGTTGGAGTTCGAGTCTGGCAAGAGATTCCCACCTCTCTCATTCTTAAGGTATGGAGCTGACTAGAAACCTAGAGGGACTCTTGGCATACTAGGCATACTAGGCTTAACATACTCTTAGTATACCATAGTAAGGAATACTCCACCTACTTCATACCTCTCCCTATACCTAGGTTAGGTTAGGTACATCGGGGTAGAACTAGCTTAGAAACGCATCGTATGAGTACTCGCATTTTTAGTCTATGTTATTTATGTAAATTAATATCTACTAAAGATCATGCTAGCGCAGTATTATTTATTTCTACTGCTTACGCTGTACATTATTTATCTTGCCTACTGTCTTGTGATCGTAACAGCACATTTTACTTACAAGAAAAACAAGACTGTTCAATAAATCTTTTATTGAAACGCCTGTCTATTCTTTCTGTGTAACTTTGAGAAAAACTAAGTATGCACGAGTGAGCTGAGTGAAATAGTTATCTATTGTTTCCACGACTCTGGGACACGTTCTGATTCTAAAGGGAAACAAAGTGGTCATGTTTTGCAGCTGCCAGAAACTACTCCCTTTTTGTTTATCAAGGAGTTTCTAGTGGCCTCTGAGCTAGCTGGCACAAGTAATTAAGTTTAATATACTCGATAGGGACATACTGACCTTAGTCCTATGTCAAACCTATAGGGGATATTATTCCAATGCGCAGAGACTATTAGGGAAATAGGAGCTACACTACACTGGCAATTAGTCCAGGCCCTGTCTACCCCTTTCTTGGGATCCTTCCCAAACCTAGGGCCTGATTTACATCTCGGTGGATGGGTTACTCCGTCACAACAGTGACGGATATCCCTTCCGTCCAAATATAAATCCCATTATATCCTATGGGATTTATATTTTGGCCGATTGGGATATCCATACCGTTGTGATGGAGCAACCTGTCCTCCGCATTCTAAATCAGACTCCGAGTGAAACATTATAACATGTTAGAGTCAATAACAGAAGTTGCGGTGATATCACCTGAGAGAGAAGGACGGGGACACTTGGAAAGTAACCTATTTCTAGTTGATGTATCCAAGGAAAGTCTGAGATACAAGGAGAAGTAGTATGCTATGTGATGTAAAGGGAACTATTCCAAAGAATTTGGGTGAGGAATCAATGTCGGGTCAAACAAAGGTTCCCCAAAATAATCTAAAACCATTTTATTCTGAGAATGAGAGGATTCCCCGATATCCATCTGAAAAGTTTTTCACCTCTTTTCGTGAGGCCCATGCCAGAGCAGAAGTTCTGGATCCTAATTATCATTATCCCCTAGATCATCATTATGATTATCTGTATCAATATCAGTATCTCTCAAATAAGCAACTTGTAACGGGAAAGAACAGTCTCTTGACTGAGTAACTTGTAACGGAAAAGAAATCTTATACACTGAATTATTAAGCTGTCAGGATGGAGGACCTGAATTCTTTGGAGGTTCACCATCCATAGAATTTAATACATTTCTATTTGATGATAGGCATTTCATCCCTTTTCCTAGGAAAACTTTATCCTTCTGATCAAGGATTCTTTTTAGTGTGGCGTCTAACAATTTTGTAATGCCTATTATGGAGGTTGAAACTACTTGGTCCTTAATATAGGAACCCAAATCTTTTCTAAAGTTATGAACTTCCTTTTCATCATTACTGCTCTCTTTGAACATTGCAGGACAGAAAAAAGTGTACAACTTAAGTTAAGGCAAACTGTAGAAGTAAATCAGGACAAATTTTAAAATGTATTTAAAAATTATCAGAGAGAAAAATAAGATTATTATAATTGGCACCATCCCACCAAAGACTTAAAATTATTTAAACTGCAACTGTCTGTAGTTATTCCTAATTTAAAATACTAAGGGAAAAAATTATCCAAGTTTCACTGGGGAACAGAACCCACGAGTAGTAGCACAAACCAACCAAACAGCTGAACAGCAAGCATAGAAATACAGGCGTTCTCTTGAGGATACTGAAGGGCCTGCCCTCGGGGAGAAGAATCTGAGACCCATCGGACACATATGCAGTTGAAGCAGAATTGGCGTCTTCAGAGCAGTCGGTTGCTGCAGAAATGGGCATGCATCTGAGGAGATGACCATTAATGGCCAAAGGGGGCCTGTGAGGGCAGGCTAATAAAGCACACACCAGTTTGTGACTCTCATGAACCAAATACTGGTAGAACACAGCCCAATAATAAAAAACGCACTTACAACAACATGTCTATGAATATAAACGTTTCACTAATAAAGTACAATAGTCAAATAGCTTATGTTAAGATTACTTATCTTGACTGTGAGCAGCAAGAAAAGAGGACCGTTGATCCCAGTCAAGATAATTATTGGGTTCCATATCATATGATTGGTCAAGTTACTTTGATGTCATCTTGCAGTTTTTTTTCTTTTGCTCGTACTTCTGGGTAATGTAGTTCGTGTTCTAGGTTGCTATTAGAAATAAAGTAAGAAAAGAATGCATAATAGGAGTTTCCAGTCTTGTAATAAAATAGAAAGCCTCATTATTTAGTAGGGGATGGATGATGATCCCACTGTTATCTATTGTGGCCTGTCCATTACCAATGGAGTACAGATTTAGTGATTCCATTATTTCTGGAAAGGTTCTTAAAGAGGATTTGGTGACTGACAGTGTTGAATGCCATTGAGAGATTGAAGATGATTCACAGGCAGTTGTCACTTTTGTCCATTATTTTCAGGGAGTGTTTCACTACCTAGATTATGTCCATGTCTGGGCTGCAGCATGGATCAAATCCTGTCTGGCATGCAAGCAGTTTGTTACAGTTAATGTAGTTTTGGAGTTGTAGATAGACTGCTCTTTACATGACATTGCCAAGGAAAGGCAGAAGTTAATTGGGGCAATAGTTTTGGAGGTCATCATGTGCTTTAGGCACTGAGGATGTTGATGAAGGTGATTGACAAGTTCAATGTTGCATCAGGTGTTAGAGACTTTGGGCCTGATTTCTAGTTTGGTGGACAGGGTACCCTGTCACCTATAAAAATGTATAAGAAAATCCCACTTGACCTGTATATCTTCTCAATTGGCTTTTATTGCCTGACGTCTCGACCACCAACTGATGCCATGTACAGTAAGGTTTTTATGAAATTAGTATATTTTATTATAATTTATAATAATTTTTTCTTATTTTCCAAACTCATTAGTTTTATCCATACAAAGATCAATATCAAAATGTATACAGTTTTATCAGAAAATAATTTACATATATACAGATGACAAAAGCACAATATATTTTACAGAAAAAAATATTTTCCACCTTTTTCACCAAATTTTATTCATATCATGCCCCATATTTACATTTACTCTCTACTTCATACCTCACATACACATATTCTCACTACAATCTTACACTCATACCCCAGCCTAGTCTCACATACATCTTAGATTAGATACAGGAATATTTTTTGTTGTGAGCTGGGGTTTTCCACATGCAGTCGACGTACGATCTGGTAGTATCAGTAAGGCAAAATCACCTTCCTCAGGACCACAGAATGTACATCATAAATTCTTGTGAGACAAAATGGGGTATTCTGTAAGGCAACATGATCAGGCATAACTATTGTGGTTGAGACATATCACGTTACTGTTGAATTAATCAAAAAGAGAGAAATTTTTCGTACGTATCCGGTTTTACCATAAACCTGAGTTCCACACCTTATCAAAAGATGAAATATAAATAATTGAAACTGTCAACCTTATAGCACTTGTGTCTTCTACATTACACCCTGCATGCAGCCACAATGTTTCTGTGTCAACGCGACAAAAGACCAGTACTTCAAGGGTGGGGGTAACAAAAAATCTTAGTGGTGTCCAAGAGCAGTTGAAGTGAAATGACAATCAAAAGTTTTTTGAGGACCAATCACATAGATAGTGAGAAAATAGTGACAATATGATGCGGAAGCAGCCTGTTACCAGATTTGTATTGTGGTTAGAAAACTACAACATGCCTGTCTTGCTTATATATTTTATGTGTTGCAGATAGAGGAAGCACCTCCTCACGTTCATATAATTAGGAAAGAAGAGGCATCTATTTAGATGTCCTTTCTCATGTGGGTATTGAGTAGATCTCTATTTCAAAAAAGACAGGAAAAGGAAAATGGAGACAGGAATCTTCTTTTAACTATATCCATACTACAGAACTACATAGTATACAGAATAAAGCACACAAGTAGAGTGTGCATTACCTGTAATTGGCCACTATCCTCAAGAGTGGCATAAATATAGCGTGCAGATCTCCCGTACTCAAGAAAGGGAATGGCTCTTCTGGAGTACTGCCAGTCCAGCAAAAGGTAAAAGCAAAACCATCGATCAGACACTGGTTGACACATAGATCTAGTTTGTTCGACATTTTTTAAGCATGGTTTAATTTGCTCAAGACTGGCATACACTACTAGGAAGCAGTTATATTTTCGTGGTCCAATAGGAATTTACTTCCGGGTGCCTGGCTAATTATGATGCATGGGGACTAGTGATAGCAGGGGCTAGAGTATCAATAATAAAATGTTTTTCTTAGAGCTATAAGGCAGGCTGGTATACTAACTTAAAAGGTCTGCCAGATATACAGAAAACATCTAAGAATTATCAGAAACCTGTTATTTAGCAACAGTTTTCCTCCCTTTACCCGGCATCACCATCCAGTACACCACAATGGTTCTAAAAAGAACTGTAAGTCCTACAATTGCTGGAAAATAAAAGCAAAAAGCACTGGTGTTAGCCACAAGTTGTTAGGGGCACAAAGTTAGGCTGTCTGATATATTGCAGAGGCTAACCGTATGCATAGCTAGCGGCGTACCAAACGGTTCACTGCAACAGTTCTAAGAGGACCAATATCCCCTTACGTTATTAATGGTCAGCAAATAGAAAGCGTGGTTTAGAAAATTCTATGGCTGGCTAATTACTTTAGTATTCAGGTGATTTTTCCTTATTTAAAAAAAGTCAATTAACCCAAGGGGAAACACTCACCTCTAGTCTTCTTGTTCCCACATATGGGGGGTGATTGCACGCCAACCTCTGGTTGCTCTCGTGTCGCACACAGGATTGGCTGATGGAGGGGATACTGATTCCACTATTCAAGCTTACGGAGGACGGTTCCCTCACCTGCATCTAATTGTTCAAAGAGGCCTCCCTGTGTCTGCAGCCAACCTATATTTTCATGTTAAGGCGGCTCCATCTTGGAGTATTTTGCTAAGGCGGAGCCGTGAGGAGTGGAACCTTGAGCAACAACAGCGTCCCAAATCGTAGTGTGATACTGGCACGTGGTTCCCCCCATTCTAAGGCTCATGGGGCATTGTTATATCCACAAACAAATTGCCAACTAGGAAATACCTTGGGTATTGTATATATAACTAAAGACGAGTCGGTCTTGTTTGTCACGTAGTATTATCTACTCATACATATATCATTTTTGAAATTTCTCAGCATTGTCTTGTGAGAGCAAAAGGGATCAGAATCCTTGTCCTGAAGAAGAAGCAGCACGCTTCGAAACATGTTGACACACACAGTAGGCATTGCACATTGAAGCAACATACCTCCGACTCACCTTTTTAATAATACCGGCTCAACGGAATATTAAAATGTTCTAATCCACGAGAGCTAGGTATTTTTTAAACTCACTTTCCTATTCACTCCTGACCCTTTTCACTCATTCCTACACCACACATAGTCGTGACATCAGTGCTCCCACTTAGTCGTAGGTCGTAGCACGCCCCGTCCTGCAGCGGGGCGGGAAGACCCCTATGATGAAGCATGACACCAAGGGCCCTTTGGTGTGTGAAGGGTATTTAAGAAACACTATGTGCTTCCCACCATTGTAGGTAATGCACATGACTCTTAAATTGTAAATCTCCTTTCTTCTCGCAAAACCTCCTTAGGGTGGATCCTATTGTTTATTATGTATTTTGCTAAGGCTACAGAAGTATATTTACGAAGGGTATTAGGTAAACCGTTCTCACTGTTGTGAAGGTTTTTCTTCCTTACTATATGGTATTCAAGTTTAGATGGTAATGATCTATTATGCAAAGCACTTTCCCAGAAGGGGCGATGGAGGTGTATGGAAGTCCCCAATATCTCTCTCTATATATATGTATCCATCAAATTTTACTCTCTGCGCTTAGTATCTAGAAATGTAGTTGTAAATTGGGCCGCTTGGAGCGATCGATACACTCGGGTCCTTCCACCTCCACGGCTGCAGTGTGTATACACTAACCATGACATGTATGGGGGCACTGGTCAAACCATTTATGTAGCTTGCTATGCAGTATAATAATCGGGGAGTGCCCAAGACACACAAATGCTTGATATAAGGAACTAAAAATACTCAGAATACACCCAAAAGTGTATATATCTGAATGTGCGCCTATAAAGGGTATATGGTCGATCCGCTAATACATTTTACGCCCAAAAGGAACCTGAATGTAGCTGGCTACAGAGAATAGTAAGTCACAGATATTACCTCCTATGGTACTTACTGTCTGGTATGGGGAAAGAGTCTAAGTTACCATCCATACTATTTCCTCATTCAATCCCTCCTTGACTGTATTGAGCGAAAACATCCAGAAAGTTTCTCTCTGTTTTCTCACTTCTGTTATCTGTTGCCCTTTCTGTGGCTTAACCTTCTCTAGTAATTAGCCATTTGAGATCTGTGTCTTTATGTCCTTTCTCCAAGCAGTGTGTTACCATAGGTGCCTTTTCCCGTTTATTCCTCAGGGCAGATTTGTGTTCACTAAATCGTATTCTGAACCCCCCCACCCCCATTTCTCCAATGTCGCCTAAACCTCATGGGCAGACTATAAGATAGACCACATTGTAGCTTCTGCAGTTGGTCTTATCTTTGAGGGGTCCCTTCCGATTTCCATAGTGCCATTGTTCTGTTACTATCTCAGCCTTACAGGCGTGACAGGTGCCACAACAATGATTTCCTTTTATTTGTTTTCTCCCATCAATTGTCATCTGTTGATCTCTAGGATTTCCTATCAGGCGAGTATGTACCAGTTGGTCCCTCAGATTCATGTACCACCTGAATACAAATATTGGTTTCTCCAATTTGCTATCTTGCTCATTAGTGTTTAAGATCTCCCCATTACATTCAAATATCCTCTTGATCTTATAATTTATATTGAAGTGATTGGTAACACAGACCAGTTTCTCCTCACTTCTCCTGTCCTTTCCCTCTAGGAGGGCTTCTCTGTCATAATACTTAGCTTGTTTAAAGACATGGGGTAACCTCTATTGTAGAGTCTTATCTTTAAATCTTTGCCATGTTGCATGTAGTCCTTCATTGTGGTGCAATTTCGGCGAATTCTCAGAAATTCCCCAAATGGTATGGATTTCTTTTGGCTATTCAGATGATAACTGGTATGTTGTAATACTGTATTTCTTGCAGTAGGTTTCCTATAAAGGCTTATTTGTAGTTTTGACTGGTCTCCTGTGATCAACCCTATGCTTACTGAATTTAGCAGCAAATTTCAAATTGCTGTCATTGGAGTCTAACCACTGGATACATTCTTTTAGAGTATCTTCTTCTCCTAGCCACACAAAGAAAATATCATCTATGAAACAAAATTCATAGATGATATTTTCATCATTCATGATATTTTCATCATTCAAAGTTCATTGTAGATATGTTGTTGCTCATATTCTCCCATAAAGATATTCGCTATACTGGGGCCACAAGATGCCCCCATCCTCGTACCTTTGATCTGGTGGTATAGGTTGCCATTGAATTCAAAATAGTTATTGTATAATACTGTGTCTAGACATTCCAGAATGAAATCATCCAGTATCTTCCCTGGTGTCCTCTCTAATGTCACATATGGCATGGAGTATCCTGTCCGCCAAGCCCTTGGTCTACACACCTCATTTAGAGACAGGCAAATCTTCACTTTTCCATTAATGAAGCTCACATTGGCTCCATCAATGGAAAACATCCACTGTTGACCCAATAGAGAAGGGGCTGTTGGTGAAAGGACATTATGCCACTCACCCTATTTAGAGTGGACAGTGTAAAGTCTTTTTACTGGCCGTCACCATGGGGAAAGACCTGGCAGTGTGGGACAAAAGAAAATTATCACCCCACACCACTGCAGAAAACTCCCAGTGTTGGAGGGCATTAGTGTTTTGTTTCTCTGAAAATAAAACTCCAACTTCAGGAATTAGTTTCTGGGAAAAAGAAACCTTTAAATATTGGTGAATGGCTGTTGAAACCATTGGCAGCCATCTACCAAAGATTTTGTAAATTAAATGGAACCGCTGTACAGTGGTTCTTTTCAATGTACAGGGATAACCAGTGGGTAAGTGGCCATCTCTAAATCTGAAAGACAGTAGTCAGTCAGGATGGTGGTGGTAATATGTTCTGCATGCTGACAAAAGGAATACTGTCTATCAAACACTATATCAGGCCATCTATTGGCACAACACTGGTGCATATTGCTGGATTATTTAATGGAACCCCAGTGCTGGAAATTTAAATGAATATTTCCAAATGTAATGGATGTGCATGAGAAGTGGCTTCTCCACACAGAAAAACATTTTCTAGGTGAAGGAAAAAGCATTGACTGTTTGGATACACAAATATAAAAATTTGCCATCCTTACTCATGCAAATTGTACACCCAGAGGACAATTCACAGGAGAACGCATGTGTTAAAAGGAGTACTTTTGGAATTGTAGCACTGCTGTAGATTATGATGCATGCTTTTGTTGAATTTTGTGTCTTCCTAGGAAGTCAGAAGTAGGAATTTTAAGTGTAAATTTACGATTAGCAAACTTTTGACATTTGTAAAAATATTTATATTGATTACTTAAAAAGATGGCAGTAAAATGGGTGGAAAACAGAAAACTGGGGATAAACCTCACTGTTTCCAGCTCCGTTAATCATAATTACCACTAGTTTCTGCTAATTGAAGGGAAAATGGAGTTCTTCCTCTGGTGTAAGCATCTGTGATTGAAATTCTAATGAAACACTGTATTAAAAGAGCACTCTAAATCCACAACAAAAAACATGGGTTCCCATAGTTGTTACCCTGTTTGAAATTCAATTTGAACAGTTGTAAAATTGATTTCTGCTGGATCACCTGCAGCCTACGGGTTTTTGAACACTGGACTGCAACTACCAACTAAAATCTAAATAATTCATTAGACAACAATAGCAATCACTTAGAGGCTTTGGAAACTAGTGTAAAAATTATATTAGAATCAACTGGAGTTTCCAACCAGGCAAAGCTCTGAGGTCCTTAGTCAAAAGAAAATGTGGCCCATAAATCTAGGTGAGATGTTCCCTCACTGCAATGCCTTTGTAATATCAAAATTCTTTTTCAGCATCCTAGTTTACCTATTTGGGTGATGTTGAGTTTAATGGGATAGCCACGCTAACTGCTGTCAGTGTACAAACTGATTTATTTTATGTCGAGCATCTTCTTCAAAAAAGTACGTTCCAGAAAGTCTGCTAAAGTATCTTCCATTCCCTTATGGCACAAACATACAAAGTGGGGTCAAGCAAGAATGCACCAGTTGCAATTTTTAAGGTAGGGCTTTCAACTATTACATCATATAACAATGACACTTAGGGGTACGGCTGCGATTATATTACATGTGAGATGTGACATGTATTTTACATATACCACAAAATTACCCATTCATAGATAAACTATATTTGGATTCAGGTTGCTTTTGATTTGAATGTGCATATCTTTTTTGTCACTTGAACTAAAGTTGTGTTTGATAGAAATAGAACAAAATTGTTCAGTGTCAGCGCATAATCTGTTGTTTTTGTGGTTACTTCTAATCTTAATCCAGATGTGATAATGTAATTTTGCCAAGCCGAGTCGCATATCTAGGTAAAGCAGAAGGCTGCTTTGAGTTGCACATTGTTCGCAAATTAAACCCCTGCATTTATTTCAGTTCTGTCTGTTCATTTATGAGTTATGTGTCTCAGCAGAATGAGCCCAAACAATAGCTCTCAAGTCTGAATTGTGAATGCCTTGCTTGCACAGTCCAGCATAAATTTACAAGTGGTAACTGTAAAATGTTCCATTTCAACTGAATTTTGTTACAAAATAGTGTATCCTTTCATATCCAAGATAAAGAGAGAGCAAACTACTGAATTAAAATAAAGGTTTGGAATGATTCTTGTCATGAATATTTTGTTGGTTTAGGAATAAAGCAGTCACGAAAAGTACATAATTTACAAGCTCAAATTTGAGCAGAAAATGTTTTAGTGGTTTGCTAGACGAATATCTGGTTAAGATCCAAAAGAAAATGCATAACAAAATCAAAATACAGTTAATATAACGTGGCATTGTTAAACAACATCTCAAATATTTCCTAAACTAGAGAAAAGGGATCTTGAGTGTTGATGTAAAGATAAATATTTCCGCCAAATTATTATTTTTTGTTGAATACACATTTTAAGGTATCTGATCACATTTCCTTGTTATTCCTTTTTTTGCTTAATCTAAATCACATTGTTACTCTTAGTTAAGCAGGGGTCAGTTAAACTGCAGCCTAGGTTTCCACTACTTCTCTTAAAGCCTAAAACATTTCTTTTTTTAACGCATAGACACAGTTATGTTTGTATTTATGTATTTACTCAACCTATTTGTAACAGGCCATGATTTCAGCTTGCAGCCACTTTGCACCTCTGCACCGTTAAATCTAGAACCAATAACAAGGTCTCTGCACTTAATGAAACAATGGGATTGCATCTCGACAATTCCTCAGAGTGGGACCTATTGTGGTGTAGCGCCAAAGTGCTGATGCATGTTCAGAATATATAGAGGGGAAGGGAGAGCTCCGTTTCAATGGTAGGCGAGGGGCTTTTTAAAGAGGACTGTGTACAAAGTCATATTGAATGTGAGCAGAATGGACAGGACCTTGCTGTGGAAGGAAGTGACCGGGCGCCTGCGTCTTCCTGCACCTCCTGAATTTGGCTTAGGCATCGATCCTGAAATTTCCTAACCTAATGTTTTGGCTGCTGGATATTGTGAAATTGCTAACAAGTGGGGCCTGTGACCACTTTACAGTCATACATGATGCAAGGGACTTTCAATGTTATTTTTTGTTCTTCAGGCCCAGATTTATGCAATCTGTTTTTCTCTCAGGAAGAATCTGATATGCTGTATCTTTTGAATATCCTTTGGTGGAGTAGGGCACTGTCTAGGTTATAATGGAGTAGTCCTCTGTGATTCCTGTTCTGTGTCCAAAAGCAGTTGCGGTAGTACTCTCCATCCAACAGATTGAAAGTTGGTGTATTTTAGGATAGCACCGAACTGCTCCTCGAAGAATAACTCCGAATTGAATAAAGCATCGTGATTTTTCCTTTTTGAATTTGCTGTTTATTTTGTAACATTCCATTTCTAAAGCAGTAATTGACGTGTTTTAGGGTTTACCTTTATTTTTAGTGGATAGATGATGATTGACTTTTGTGTACTAGGTTTGGAACCTTGCTAAAAGGATACTTGCAACAGTTCAGTGATTTTAGATGCAAGTGTGTTAAGGGATTCCATCAGACTTTGGTTCATCAAATGTTTAAAATGTGACATTTCCTGATATCTACATATTGGTAACTGGGTGATCACCTTGCTGTTAATATTGTTGAGTTGAAGGGTGATTTTCACTGGTTGTCTCACTGTCATCCAGTTTTTTTGTTGTTGATTTTTTTTTTTAATATATTGAAGAACTTTAGTGGAGCCTCTTGTTTTGCATGCTGATGTAGGAAATGCATCGAAGAAAATCAAATTCTGTAATTTCCCTGTTCATTCATCCTCACTTTTCATTCTCTGTATTTAGTTTTTGACTCTTTCTGCCTATTTGTGGTGATAGCTCAAGCGCATTTTGTATCATTTTTATATTCCACTCTCTTGAGCATTTTGAATTGTTGTTCCAGGTCTCTCTTTAGATTTGTCTTTTTAAATGTGAAGCATTTTCAGCCAGTTTTGTGTTTCTTGGCTCAACAAATGAGGCCTTGTGCAAGATGTTCTCGGAGACAGAGAGAAGGCTTTCACATTATTGTTCTAAGCCCAGCCGCGGTCTGTGCAGGTAACATTGGTGGGGCGGTGGGCCTGGATGGGGGGGGTATTTCGAGGTCCGATGCCGAGGGAAAATTAAATAAATAATTAATTTTCCCTTGGCATCGTCCCTTGAAATCACCCCCCACCCGGCCCCACTGCCCCACCGCTGTTACCTGCACGGACCGCGGCTGTCTAAGCCCGCCTTACATAGGACAAATACACAAAACCTTATAGAAACATTTAGCAATGTGGATATTTTCTTGAGGGTCTTCTTCTGGATTGGACTGGACAAACTGAATGAGGTAGATTTAAGGGGAATTTAAATAAATTGGTAATGATTAAGGTGATAAGGCAATGATCTACTCAAGTGCGCAGTTTATTTATTTATTTATTTGAAGGTTTTATATAGCGCGAACAAGACCCTTGCGGGTATCAGAGCGCTTTACATGTCATAAATTGGAAACAAGAGTAGGGCATGGAAAAGAGAAAAATCAGCATAAAAGAATACAATTATAGATGAATAGGATAAGAGTCATATGAGGTGCTCTGTAGTGCGAAACTAGAAATAACATGCAGTGCTCAAAAATACATCCTAGTGATTAACAAGTAGTAGAAAGTAAATAGTTCATGTGAATTTGGCCATGAGAATCGCTTTCACTTCTTTTTTGAAGGCCACAGTCGATGGGTTCGTTCTTGTTGCTGTGGGCAAAACATTCCAGATCCTGGGAGCCATTCCAGAGAAGGACCGGTTGTAAGTTTTTTTCTTGGTAAATCGTTGGGGTTTCAGTAAAAGATTTTTCGAGCTTCTGGAAGTTCTATTACCAGCAGAGAGTACCAGTTTCTGAGCTAGATAGTTCGGGGAATTGTGGTGTATGGCCTTGTGCGTCATACATGCAATTTGTAGGTGAATTCTAGCTTCAAACGGTAGCCAATTGAGTGTTCTAAGGTCTGGGGATATGTGAGAGGTTCTCTTTGATCCTGTGATGAGTCTCGCCGCTGAATTGATAGCGGCTCTTAACGGGGCTGTCGACGACCTGGGGAGGCCGCATAAGGTTACTGCTCCATATTCCACTCTTGGGATTACTAGGGCCTGAACTGCTTGTTTAAAGTCGTTTGCTGGCAAGAAAGGTTTCAGTTTTCGCAGTGTGTTCAAGTGGAAATTTGCTCCTTTTGTGGAGGCGCTAATATGCTTCTGCATTTTTAGGCTTCTGTCCAGTGTCACCCCTAGCGATTTCGCTGATTCGACAATGAGTGGTTGCCCTTGGAGAGCTGTTAGGTGCTTCATCCATTCCAGGATGGTGGCTGATTTGTTGGGGGGGCGATTAGGAGGAACTCAGTTTTGAGGGCATTTAGTTTCAAATGGTTTTCGGCCAGCCATGTTTGAGTATTTTGTAGCGTTGTATTGAGAGCTTTGATGTCCTCAAGAGAATGGATCTTGATGTAGAGTTGGGTGTCGTCTGCATACATGTGGAAATGGACCTCTGAGAGACTGAGAAGTTCGGTGAGAGGCTCCATGAAAAGGTTGAATAGTGTGGGTGAGAGAGAAGAACCTTGCGGAACTCCTAACGTGACTGGGACAGGGTTAGATAAGGTTTGATTGACCTTGAATCTTTGAGATCTATTTTGGAGGAAAGAGGTAAACCAGGTAAGCACAGACCCCGATATTCCCATCCTGAGTTTCAGGAGTTCTAGCAAGTTGTCGTGTTTGATGGTGTCAAATGCTGATGACAAGTCGAGTAAGATTAGTAAACAGGCTTCGTTTTGGTCAAGGATTTTTATAGCGTCGTCAACTATGTGTGTCATGGCTGATTCTGTACTGTGGCCTGCACGGAAGCCCGATTGATATTGGTTAAGCAGGTTGAATTGGTCGATGTGGTTGCTAAGCTGAAAGAGAACACATTTTTCCAGGAGCTTGGCTAGAGTGGGGATATTGGATATCGGGCGATAATTATTTAGGTCCGATGGGTCAGCTGTTGGTTTCTTTAAAATAGGCGATACTTGCCCTATTTTCAGGATATCTGGGATGGTACCTTGACGGAGGGAGGTATTTATAATCTTAGTCCAGAGAGGTAGTAACAATGGGATGAAGTCTTTTAGATAGTTAGCGGGAAGTGGGTCCGTGAAGTGGTTGGAGGGATTCAGGGCGTTTAGTGTCTTTAGTATAGAATCTTCACTATAAGTATTGAAGTGGGACCAGGTTGCATTGTTTTTCCGGTTGAATATTGTGGAGCTTTTGACTGAGGCACCTGTCAGGGCGGCGCCGAGTTATTTTGTATGACCGTCAGGGATAAAAGATCATTGCGTAAGTCAGTTTTTATGGAATCCGTTTTTGTAGTGAAGAAGGATGCAAATTCCTCACAATTAGGTACGGTGTCAGATGTGGCCTTGGGGTGAGTGGAAGCACTCTTGGTTTGAGCTTTGATTAGATCAAAAAGTTTTTGGGGACGGTTTTTGGCTTGATCTAGTTGATTTCTGAAGAACTCGGTTTTAGATCTTCTGATCTTTCTGAAGTAGGCGTTTCTGGTGATTCTTAGTAGTTTGAGGTGGTCGACTGATGGAGCTGATCTCCATCGTCTTTCAACCAATCTAAGTGAGCGTCTGTCATCATTTAGCCTACCATCATACCAGGGTTTTGAGTCTCTTGTGGTGGTTCTTTTCCACTGTAGAGGAGCTATATTGTCTAGTAGGCGCGTCATGGAGTGAAAGTAGTGGTTGGTTAGGCCTTGTACATCGGACAGGTCTTCCGGGGGACATATTGTATTTGGAATAGAGGATGCTAGTAGGTCAGAATCGACGTTTTTCAGATTTCTCTTCCATATCTTTGATCTCACTGGTTGTGTTGGAGACCTTTTAAATGGTACCATGAGTTGGAATGTAATGATGTGATGGTCAGACCAATCACAAGGCAGAATCGAGTCAAGCTGAATGGAGTCAACTTTGGAGATGACTAGGTCGAGGGTTGCGCCTTTGTCATGTGTGGGACTGTTACAGAATTGGTTCAGATTAAGGTCTGCTAGGAAGGCTTTGAGGCTATTGACCTCTGGGTCGTTCAGGTCATCCCAATGGAGGCTGAAGTCACCCAGGAATATTTGCATATTGTGTTGGTCGTCATTTGTAGCAAGAATATCCATGAGGTGTTCTATGAAGGTAATGTTGTCACCTGGAGGGTGGTAGAATGTGTGGAATGAGCATATTTGTTTGTTATTACTAAAGATGTTTAAACAGAGGTATTCACATGAGGATGGTGCTAGGGCATTGGAGTTAATCACTGTTAAATTGCTCTGATGTATGCATGCGATCCCACCACCCGGTCTATCAATTCTGTCAAGTCTGGTGATGTCATAGTTCGGGGGTACTAGTATGTCCATGGTGGGTGTAGATGATTCCTTTAGCCATGTTTCCGTCAGAATTAAGATGTCTGGTTCGTTTGTGAGAAGAAGGTCGGCTATATCCGTTGCGTGTCTAGCTGCGGACCTGCAGTTTAGGAGTATACATTTTAGCCGCGTATTGTTGGGTAATATGGTGGGTTCGGATGTGAGAGGGATTCTTGTGAGGTTGCTTTCAACTATGCCTCTATAATTGAGTCTTGTATCTCTGTTCGCGCTGATAGGGATAGACTGAATTAGGGAGTCTATATGCAAGTTACCTGTGTGTCCAGAGTTATGTGGGAGGTAAGACTGTTCGTAAGAGCGAAGTAATGTACCTAATTCTTTAGATGTTAAGGAATGTTTCAGCCTGGATGGGCGGGATAAGGCATTGGGGTAAGGCACTGTATTCCATTTTGGGGGCATCTGCTTTTGGGAGCTTTCTTTTAGGTACTGGGTGCAATTAGAATTTTTGATGTGTGGGTATGTTTTGGAAACATCATGTTTAGGGCGTATGTGCTTGGGTTGTTGTAGAATCAGGTCGTGTAGGGTTTGGATGTCAGCTTTAACTTGTTGCAGAGCTAGTAATATCTTGTCTAGTCTGGGGTCTGTGGAGTGAGTTGCCATAGTTGTGAGATGGGCTGTGGGAGGAGGAGGAGTAGTTGTGCCCTGTCTGAAATTTGAGGAGTCGTCGAATTCGGGCTCTTTCTGTTGAGGTCTTTCTGTGATTAAGTCGCTGGAGAGGGGAAGTAAGGAGGTAGGGTGTGGTGGGGTCTGGGTGAATGTTACCTGAGCGATTGTGGTGGTATGGGTGGGGGTATCGGGTATGGTTGTGAATTCGTGCTGTTGGGAAGAGGAGGTAGGGTGTGGAGGGGTCTGGATGAATGCTAGCTGAGCGACTGTGGTGGTATGGGTGGGGGTATCGGGGATGGTTGTGACTTCGTGCTGTTGGGAAGATGGGGTTATAAGTATGGTTGTGATCGTGTGGCTAATGTTGTTAGTGAAGGAGTCCGAATAGGGTAGATGGGTGGAGCTATGGGGATGAGTGATGGAATGGCTAAGAGGTGTGTGTGGAGCACTGGGAATATTATCTCGGGGTGTGGGTGATAGCGTGGGGTGGGGGGAGATAGAGTTGAATGGTTTGGTCCACTAACTATATGCAGAAGATGAAGCACAAAGTGAAGTATGCCCAGCTTCTAGAGTAGGGAATTTTTTGGGTGCTAGTTTAACCATATTGCTCACATTAGCGCACCCACCACCTAGAGGAACATCACACAGTGCATAGTGAAGATCTCCTCAAGACATCACAGTTATTCCCACGTGGAGTTATGCTCTTTTCAACATATTTTAGTCAATCATTGTAAAAAAGTAGAAGAAAATTCCATTATTTGCATCTAACATTCAAAATCAAGAGAAAAGTATTTATGTCACATTTAACAAGGTATACTGATACATCTTAGCACAAATGAACACCCTGAAACAAGCATGAAAAAAAATAAGCACGTTTCTGTAGTCTCAGAATACAGACATCAAAGTCTCATTAAACACAGATTGAGCCTGACCTCTGAGGAACCTGATAAAAACATGGAAAATAAATTGTAATCATTCGTTCAAAGTCAATGGAAATCCATCCCTTCATTTTTACCTCTGGCAAATTCACATGTTTATAACCACATATTTATTGGTCAACTCACATTCATATTCTCTGGGACAGTTACTTGAAAATTGGTTAAACCAACATCTGCTTAAATCAGCTGGCCAGGAATATCACAGTGCCTGACACGCTTTTATTTAAGTGGGCCAGATGACTGAAGATTATGAACTGTTTTTCTACCTGTTACTTTACAGAGATAGACATCTTTAGAAAATTTGTTAGACCTCTCAGCCTTAGAGTCGTCTTCCCACCAAATATTTTGCCTTTACCCCCTATTTTTCTGAATTTGTTTTTATAGGCATTAAGACTCTGTGCACTTTACCGCTGCTAACCTGTGCTAAATGTGCCTGTGCTCACTCCCTAAAATATGGTAAAATTTACTTATATCAGATTGGCATATTTAATTTACAGGTAAGTCCCTAGTAAAGTGTTATACCATATACCCAGGGTGTGTAAATTAATTCTTGTAGTGGGCCTACTGTACTTATTGTGCCACTCACTTAAGTAGCCCTTTAAAACATATCTCAGGCCTGCCAATGCAGCCTGCCTGCAGTTTTAAACTGCCAATTTGACTTGGCAAAATAACCCCTCTGCCAAGCCTAAAACTCCCTTTTTAATACATATAAATCACCCATAAAGTATGCCCTAAACAGCCCATAGGGCAGGGTGCAGTGTATTTAAAAAGCTGGGCATGTACTTTTAAGTTTAATGTGTCCTGGGAAAGAAAAACTCACAAATTCATTTTTCACTACTGTGAGGCCTACCTCTCCCATAGGATAACATTGTTTTACCTTATTACATTAAATAAGTGCTAACTTTTGATAGGGATCAGGTAGGGAAGTCATGTTTGGTGTCTGGAGAATTGTAATATAAAATTCTCTTTAATGGTAAAGTCAGATTTTAACAATTTTAAAAAGACCACTTTTAGAAAGCTGACATTTTTCTACCCTAACCATTTGGTGCCTGCAACCTGTTCCTGGGTAACATGACTAGGTGCAAGTGGCATTTGGCCTTTGTATATTCCTCCCAGACAGCAACATAACAGAGATACTATGCTTACCTGAATGACCCATCTCAGGCAGGAATGGAGGTGAAGCTATGATGAGCCCCACTTGCACTTCAATAGACTCTCCCTCACACACATACAAAGAACTTCACACTAGCCTTTAGTGCCTGCAGACTGGCTTGGGACAGGGAGACAGAATATTCCAGACGCTTCTGTGAGGGGAAGCCTCAATACGTTTTTCCTACTTCAAAGTGGGCACCAGGTATAAAACGGGGACACTCAGACCCACTTTCAGTTTACTCTTGGACCTGCGGAAGGACTCTCAGAGCATTGCCTGCTGCTGTAGCCTGCTGTGTACTTCAGAAGACCACTTTGTTGCACCAAAAAGGAGTGCTCTGCTGCCTGAAGCCTGCTGTGAGCCCCCAAAGGTCTGCCCTTCTCCTTTAGCCCTGCTCTTCTACTTGAACCCAGTGCTTCCAAAGTGACTCCAAGGGCTAGTTGGCTGACGTCCAGATCAGAGCCTCAGGGACAGAAAACGCTCCAACCATTTTGAACCCAAACCTGGACCCTGCCTGAGTGAGTCCTGACCTTGCAGGTTGTGACTCTCTAGTCCTGTAACATAGGAAGTGGTGTTAATGGTGCTCAGATAGGCCAAATCCAAAACTTGGAATTTAGAAGGTTTTTGTCCAAAAAGTACTCTGAGAACCAAGAAAAGACCGGGACCTACGTGCTCGTCGATCTGTCCAAAGTGCATTGTAGGTCAGCCTGACTTTGCGGCAGCTCCCGTTACATTCTTCTCCACAGCAGCAAACCCTGTTCAGCAAGGGGTATCCGACCTTGTGGAGCCCTCATTGGCCACAGGCTGCAGCTTCATCCCGTTGGATATTTTTGGCTTTCAAAAAAGAGTCTAAGTCCAACTGAAGAAATCTTTACTGCGCCATCATCCAATAGCTCCCCAACGATGACGCTTCCTCCTTGGACACTGCCAGCTACCTAGTCCCGCTGAACTTTACCTTCTAAGGCATTTTTCCTTAAAATGTATTTTAAATCCCAAGATAAGCGGAGACTGGGCTAAATCCACCTTGTGTACCCAAACCACACTCCATTGTTTTCGGCCACAACTTTTGACTTTGTGCCAGTATCGCATGACTAGAAGTCCGCAGTTGGCATGTCGATCTTTTAGGCACTACTTTTCACTATCAAATCTAATAATTCACAACTCTGGATCTACTGCTGATTGGATTTTTGTCATTTTGGTCTCAAATAATTAATTAAATTTTGCTCTATTTTCTAAATTGGTGATAGAGTATTCTTGTGTTCTGTTTTGACTTTATAATTGATTAAGTGCTACATTTGTGCCAAGCAACCTGAGGGTTAATAACAGGTTAATTTAGTGACTTTTTGTGGTTCACCCTGACAGGGTTTGTGGCTGTTGCTTGAGGAGGGCTCACATCCCCCAACCAACAACCCAATTTCTCACAAAACTCTTGCTGTGCACTGGATGACGCTTCTCTATTTTATAGTGTGCTATCTGCATTCTGTTGAAACCCCAGGTTGGGGGTGTATCCCAGGTGCACACATTAGTGGGATAAAATGACAAATATTTGAAAGAATTGTCTGAGGAGGGATGACACCAGTGCTTCCTGTGGATATTCTAAACCAAATAACTATTATGTTATTATCTCCCTATGCAACACGTTTAATGCCAGGGCTCCTGCCCAAAAACTGAGAGCAAAAGTAAGCCAGCAGTCTCACTCAGGAAGATAGTGTGAAGCAAGTCACAGCTAGAATGAAGGAAGCATTTGGGATATGAATGCAGCAAATTTTCAAGAATTGAAAGGAGGTATATAAAGAGTGCACACATAAATTACATGTTATAGCTTACACATGGATAACCGTAACTTCTCCACCCTTCCTACATTTTTGGGCTTTCTTATTGGTGAACACATTGCACCCCTTTTAAAGTTATTAGTTAAATATGGTGTTTGTGTTAGTGGATTACTAAGGGCCAGATGTACAAAGCCATTTTGTGTCCACAAACCCTGTGATTCTCAATATCAGAGTTTGTGACTGCAAAAGGGTTTTTTGATATGTGTTAAAACCGTTTTGCAAGTTGAAGAAGCATTTCCAACTCACAAAATAGGTTTACAACCCATGCCGAATTGCAATTAGGAAGGAGCCTGAAGGAAGAGTCCTCTCCTTATTACGATTTGGTATGGTATGCACCAATCAGTTGGGAATACAATGGTGATCAGTTACCAATAACTCAAAGTAGGTGGTAGCTGGTTCACAAAGGGGAAGTTGTCACTTTGAAACACCTCCCCTTTGTTAATCGTGTTTGCACCAGGAGTAGGCAGTGGCCCAGGGGCCAACTTGCAGCTCCCACTCCCTGATGTTTACGAAAAGGCAAGCATTTGTTTTATACAGGACATGTTCCTTTAAGGAATAAGGGCAACTTATAAAAAAGTTTCCTGTTTGGGAATGCAACCAGAGAGATGGTGGTCTGCTGTTTCTTAAATAATACCATCCTTATATTTCTCTCCTATCAGAAGGGTTTGCAAATAACAACCTTATGGTACAAAGATCACGTCACAAAATTAAAACCCATCACATAAAGTCTGGGCACAATTTGCAACCACTTTTTGTGATGAGTCTTTTAGTTCATCTGGCCCTAAGTTACTCACAATCCTGATAAACTACCAATTCTTCAACAATGTAGTTGACCTCAAAGGTTTACTTGATGGCTGTGTGTGCATTGATCAGAGTAATGCATTGGGGGTATGCATGGCTGCTCTTTGGAAGGCAATGTTTGGAAGGAGATCTTAGTGCGAGTACCAATTGTCTTTTGGTTTTGTTGAGTGTAGACTTTAACTGTTCTTCAGGTAAATCATTTGGTGTAATTGGTGCCTAATGGCCAAAGACTGATGAGGATGTCAATTGGTATCTTTGAGAGATGAACATCAATGTTTTGGGGGCTTTTTACTGGTGCTGGGCTGTGTTTGGTCATCAGTTTGTGTGGTGTTTTGGAAGGAGTGCAATCACACTATCCAACATCAACATTACTTTTGTACAAAGCATAGCATATCTGCATTTTGCATTGTTTGTTCTAAAAGTGATTATTTTTGTTATGCCAATGGTCATGTTGGCATCTGGGACCCTCCCACACTTGCTACCAGATTCTTAGTGGAAGACGTGTCAACTTTGAATTCCAATTTATTCATTCGCTCTTTATTTTGTAATTACTCTACTTCTCGTTAGTGGTTAGATGTAGGCTATACGAATCACTGACATAATATCGACAGATACAATATCGACCCACATTTTTATAGACACAAAAATATCGACGACACTAATATCGATACCCTATACTTATTTAAAAAATTACAGTATTATCGACCACAAAATATCGTCATACATAATTATCGATTACAGTATTATCGAACACATAAATATCGTTATTCAAAATATCGAACAACCTTTAAAAATATACAACATGTCCAAAATATCGATCACAGTAATATAGACAGCAATATTATCGTTTTGGTTCAAATATCGACAACTTAGAAACAGATAAAACAAACAAAATTAAACACCATAAATATATTTAAATAAATAAACATACATTGCCTATAAAATACATTAAATATCATAAATTTAAAAAATAGTAAAACATATTTTAAAACATTAAATCATAAATACACTATTAATAACCATTTAAATGTTATATTTAGATTATATCCACACATTATTTAACATCACATATAATATAATACACAATTAAATAATTCAACCTGTGGAAAAAAAAAAAGTAACTAACTCTTAATTAGCGTTTTCCATATATGGAAAACAACTACCAAAACAATTAAAACAATACATATCAACCAATGAAAAACACACAATATTAAAATAAACCAATAAGGTTAACCAAACAATTAATTAAACACTATATAAAGAACAAAAACGTATTCTTATGTTACACCTTAAACCAAAAACAATAAAAAAGGTGAAACTCTGCCGAATTTCTACCACAAGGAAGGACTTCATTAAAGAAAAATCTATTGCATAATTCAAAAAGTAAGTAAATTACCATTTATAAAATAACAGTACAGGTAATCTTCAAAAACAACTATTTATCAAACTCAAATAATTAATATATTTTTTTTACATTTATATCTCCTTTACAGATAATTCTCAAAGCATCCAGAAAATTACAGATCAGCTTCTAAAATCATCTAACTAATAAAGTAAGTATTCAGCAAAACGCATTTTTAAAACATGTAAAACACCCAACCAAATCCCAAATCCATCCCAAACACCCACCCCACCCCACCCCATGTACATATTTAACAAAATAAGTAAAAATATGTTTTACTCTTTCAACAGAAACATCAGCAACTTAACAGAATTTAACCAAGAAAGACAAAACATCTCCATTCAAAATCAACAGAAAATTAACATTGTAAGTATATTAATAGCAATATGTATTTTTTAATAGAAAAACATGTACAATATTCGTTTTAATAATTTTTATATAATTTGTTTGTAGAATTTAACACATCACAATGACAGAAGGCGCCCAATTTATCACATCCCAAAAAGGAATGTTTTTTGCTATGTTACATGGGGTATGTGTATACCCAGGAAAAGCAAAGTGTACTAAAAGTAAATTGAAAATGTAGCAAGTACTATTCAAATAAATGTTATGGTCGGGCAACAACTAGAGAAACAACTGTTTTGTACACAAGGGAGCATAACCACCCTCCAAACATTACTGCAATAGAAGTTAGGGATGCCCTTGAAAACATTAAAGGAGCTAGCACTAGCTCACAAAAACCTACCACTCAAATACTTAAAGAGCTGCTGCCTCGAGTACCCAAACATGCTACTGGGCAAATGCCCTCTATTTCTTCATTAAAAAGAACCATAGCTCGCACAAAAAAAGCCACAACAACTACCACACCTAATCCAAAAACATTTGAAGAGGTGGTAATTCCTCCAGAACTATCTATAACTCATAATGAAGAACCCTTTGTTCTTTATGACAACAAATGCAAAGATAAAAGAATAATTATGTTTGCAACTGCAAACAATTTAATAAAGCTACAACAATCAGAAACATGGATGATGGACGGGACATTTAAAATCTGTCCCAAACCATTCTATCAATTATACAATGTCCATGCCCTATATCAGAACACTAACATCCCCTTTATTTACGCCTTACTACCCAATAAACAAAACTCCACATATATGGAAGTACTAAGTAAAATTAAACAAAAAACAAATAATTTTTTTCCACAGAAAATAATTATAGATTTTGAGCAGGCAATGATAAGTGCAATTCTAAAATCCTACCCACACACATCAATTCAGGGTTGTTACTATCATTTCAATCAGTGTCTATGGAGACACCTTCAGAAATCAACACTAAGGGGCCGATTAGGATGGCGGTCGGAAAACCATTTCGACCGCCGTGGTTGCGGAAATTAACCGTCCGCATGAACCGGCGGTCAGATTAGGATGAACCGCCAGAAAAATCCGACCGCGGCAGACGGATTCCACGAAACTCCGCCGGGACTGTGCGGAGGAGGTGAAAATCCATCCGCGGCGGTCGGATTAGCTGCGTAAAGTCCCAAAACCGCAGTTCGACCAGCGGATTGACCGCACGTGAAATTAGGATATGGTTTCGGTGACAGCGGAACAATCAGTTGTTTCCGACCGCCGCAATCGCAACAATTGATGAATGGGAGAGCCGGCGGAAGCGCTGTTGTATCCCGACCGCCGCGGTTGCTCCGGAAGAGTAATGGCGGTCGAAAGCAACCACACAACAAGGCTACCAAGTGTGGCTATAAATCTGTCTCAGCCCCAAAAAACACCAAATACACCCCAATGACACATCCACATGGCAAAAAAAAATACAAATCCAAGGTCAACCCACACAACACACCTGACATGAATACTCCATTTTGACCCACCCACATAGCTGAGTATAAAACCAGCCCCTTCCCTGCCCACAATCCTTTGCACAACTCCAGCACTGAAGGGCCCCAGAGCACCAAGGAGAGGCAAATCTGCACACAACACACCATCACAACCACACACACACCACACACATCACCTCCACCACCTCCACACCTGCACTTCTCACCCATTTGCACATCACACACCATGGCACAGAGGAAGATGCCCAAATTCACTGACAATGAGTTGTCAGTCATGGTAGATGAGATAATCAGAGTAGAACCACATTTGTTTGGAAGCATGGTCCAACAGATACCAGTAGCCAGAAAAAATCAAATGTGGGCAAGGATAGTCAACAAAGTCAATGCAGTAGGGACCACCCCGCGCACCCTGAAGGACATCAAGAGGAGGTGGCATGACCTCAAGACCAGGGTGAAAGAGCGTGCCAACAAGAACCATGAGCTGGCTCAGAGGACTGGCGGTGGCCCTCCCATTCCACCACTGACATTCAACGAATGGGAGGAGAAGGTGCTTGCCATACTGCATCCAGAGAGTCCCACAGGAATACCTGGGGGAGTGGAGGCTGGTAAGTACCAACAAATGTCCCCCATTACACTGCAATGTACTGTCTCACACAACTAGAAAACTACACTTCCTAAACATAAATGCACCAACGTACTACATACTCTTCCCAACACATGTCTCACAGATTTAACATTCCCTTCCTCTGAATCACCCCAAAGGTAGCCAGCAACATTTCCATGTGGGCATTTGTACAGGCAGCCGTCACTACAACTCCCACCAGGCCCCCTGTCCCACAGCTGACCAGGATGGAGCACTCCCCTTACCCACAACCATGTGGTAGCCATTGCATTGCTCTACTAAAACTTACAGGTAGGTAGCCTTCTCAACAGGGAGGGGTGTGTGTGGGTGGAAAGCCAGCACTACAACTCCCACCAGGCCCCCTGTCCCACAGCTGACCAGGATGGAGCACTCCCCCAGCCACAACCATGTGGTAGCCATTGCATTGCTCACCTTCACCTAACAGGTAGGTAGCCTGCTTAACAGGGAGGGGTGTGTGTGTGGGTGGGAAGCCAGCACTACAACTCCCACCAGGCCCACTGTCCCACAGCTGACCAGGATGGAGCACTCCCCCCACCCACCACCATGTGGTCATTGCATTGCTCACCTTCACCTAACAGGTAGGTAGTAAGTGCATGAACCCTGCCATCCTTCTTAAAATGCATGGAGCCATATGACCACACCAGCACTCACATGTCAGTCAACTTGGCATAGATCCAAAAGACACATCCAGTGTGCAGACAGCAAAGCACACGTAACTGTCACAGAAATAAAACTTTGACTCACCAAATCACATGTGAAAGTAATTCATGGCACAATCATGCACAGCACAGAATGCAATGTGTAAGTGCCATGGTGTCAGAGCATGAAGACCCATATGAACACAAAACATGCATGGTCAATCTGACAAACATAGCTAAGTACATGATAAGAAAAAGGTATGTATAACATTACAAAGGTTAGTTCTTGTCTAGCTGAAATTGATTCCATGATGAGCAAACAAAAAAGACGCATCACATAAAGTTGCTGTGCCGCAAGTCGTCAGATGATGACATGTCCTTGTAATCACTCAATCTGTACGTGGCACATGGTTTCAATTTACATGTCACACCATGTGCAAGTAATGTATGTACCTCAACATCATATCATGATGCTCAGTATCTTGCAGCCATACCAAGTGATTGCAAAGTAAAGTTTTGGGTGTATCAAATGTAACATCCAAAAGTCTAACTCCAAGCTAGTGGAGTACACTTCAATGACCATTTAACCTCTGTTCAACAGGAGATCCACAAGCAACTGCTGCGGAAAACACCACCAACCTGCAGAGCCTGTTCCCCCCACCCCCGGAACATGAACTCTCGGATGCTGACTCCCTACGTTTCTCGGATGAGGAGCAACAACCTGGCCCATCCGGGGTGCCAGGGCGCACCACGTCTCAGGCCCTCATTGTCCCACCACCACCACCACAGCAACAACAATAGCGCTGACCCCTGCTATGATGACCTGTGCGGCCTCCACCATCACCACTGCTGCCTGCAACACTCTCCCTGCCTCTGTGGTTAGCAACACCACCACACAATCCGAGGATGCCAGGGAGAGTGTGTGGGTGCGTCGAGTGCCACCACCACAGGTCCATGTCAGCAGGGCAGGTGGGAGGGCAACTGGAGGACAAATACAGGAGGACACTGAGACCGAAGCCCTGGCCACCATTGCAAGAGTCCTTGGGGCATACGAACAGAACCAGTGACAGATGGGCCAGGTTGTGGAAGAAGTGCGTGAGCTCCGCCTGACGCTGAGGTCCATGGTCACACGCATGGGCCAAATTGTGGACCTCATGGGCCAGCTAGTGGGTGTTCTGAGGGACAGACATGCGCCCCAAATGATGGCTCAACCCCCCTCCAGTGGCCCACCTGCTGATATTCCCACCACCTCAGCTGCGGCCACAGAGAGGGGTGAGCTGCACCAAAATGACTCCTCAGACACCGCTGAACCTGCAGCAGAGGCCCCCACCAAACGCAGGAGGGGACGTCCGAGAAACACCAGGGGAGGATCCAGTGGCAATGCACCATCCACAGGCAATCACTGAGCCAGCCATGATGGCACCTGTGTTCCCATTGACATTGACTTTGCTGACTATCCTTACCCACATTGCCATGTTGATGGCAGGAGTCTGTTGGACTGTGTGACCACATCAATGTGGTGACTACTTTATTTGTCTCATTTACCATCACTGACAACTCATTAAATCACTTAGCACAATTTTGTACATGATCACTTCTCTGGCACAAATACACATTGTAAATAAACACTCTTTACACACCAATGTATTTGTGTCAGCTCCATGTTTATCACAGTATGGACAATGTCAACTCAGATTCCAATGTACCACAAGCTCTGATTGTGACGAGGCATTGAGAGGGTGAAGAAACTTAGAAAGACACAAGAGAATGACATTCACTAGACAGGTGATGCCATTACAGCTAAAACACACCACTAGTCATCAACGTACAAGTACCAGCACACATAACAATGAGCAACAACATCAACAGAGACATGAAGTACATGGACAAATATAGCCTGTGCCACACACCTCAGCCATTACCACAGAGCCAACAACAGCCAGCAGTCAAAAAGTACTTCTATGCATTGCCACTACCATCAAAGACAACAGACAATGTCACTGTTGTACAATTTCACTTACACTCAAGGGAAGTAGTTGTCGATGAGCTGTTGACGCAGGTCAACGCCTTCCTCTTCTCCACTATCGTTGTCACTGGGCATGTGTGGGTTTGCAGGGGGGGGCATCTGCTGCTCATCATCCTCCAGGAGCAGGGGGACCTCTTTGCGCAAGGCCAGGTTGTGGAGCATGCAGCATGCAACGATGATCTGACACACCTTTTGGGGAGAGTAGAGTAGTGCACCTCCGCTCTTGTCCAGACACCGGAATCTAGACTTCAGAAGCCCAAAAGTACGCTCCACCACACGACGTGTCCTCCCATGTGCATCATTGTAGCGGATTTCACCCGGGCTCCTGGGATTCCTTAGAGGGCTCAGCAACCAAGGCCGGTTGGGATACACAGAGTCACCTAGGTGTGAGACACAGAGTGCAATTTAGTGATACAAACAGTAAGTGAGTACAGCATGTCACACATACAGCACACTACTTGACGCTGCGTACTCACCAACAAGCCATGCACGCTCCAGATGCAGATTTGCCATTAATTGTGGAATGATGCTGTTCCGCAGAATGTAGGAGTCATGTGCAGACCCAGGGAATTTGGCACAGACATGGGAGATGATCATATCTGCTTGGCACACCAGTTGCACATTAATGGAATGGAAATGTTTCCTATTCCGGTAGATGTGCTCACGTGCCTGTGGTGGAACTAGGCCAACATGTGTGCAGTCAATGGCCCCAACAACATTCGGTATGTGTCCCAGGTGATATAAATCCCCCTTCACACTTGCCAATTCATGTCTCCTTGGGAAGTGGATGTAGCGGTCCTTGTGTGTCATCATTGCGGACAGGACATCACGTTACACCATGCTAAACATGGCCTGAGACATCCCACCGGCGATGGCCACTGTGTACTGAAAAGAACCAGTAGCAAAGAAGTGCAGGGCCGCCATCACCTTGACTGTTGGTGTTAAAGCAGTCAGATAGGTTCTGTGAGGCCTCAGATGGGGCTCCAACTGACCACATAGCTCTTGAAGGGTGAGGCGATCCAAACGGAACTTCCGAATGATGTCCTCATCCTCCATGTTCGCCAGCACTGGGAACGGCCGATGCACATTTGGTCGTCTCCTACATAAAATGAAAGGGGACACATTTCAATTCATTCACATATGAGATGTGTCAAACAGCTTACATCGTGACTGACGCAGCACCAACAAGGACTGGACTGTAACACCAGCTTAATGCACAAGTCACATGCAGAAACACCTTGATTACATGTAGTAGTACATGTGGTCAGTATGTACATACTGACCACCTCCAAAACATAATCTGACTTTGTGAATGGAAAATGGTAAATTTCTACATCTTGTGTCACCAGCCCTGGGAGTAGTTGACACAGCACATGTTTGAAACAGCAACACTGCTGACTTCTATGCAGCTGAAGTACCTGGCACACCTTCTTGCTTAAGTTGCACAGAGCACAACTTTTATACACCATGAGCACAGTGTGTGTAAACTGATCAACTATCAACATGAATTTAGCTATATACACAGTGAAATAGGTACATTATGTAGTCAGTCCATCATTACTGTGGGTTGATTAGCCATCTCACACATTGACATCTTCACAAATAAGAGAGTCCATTACACACCAAATCTGTGTACATGCCCATAAATATCATATGTGACATGTGAGGAAGTAGATGCCAATGCATGTAATCATGTGCACTGACATGGCATGTGTAGTCATCAGTGAGTTCAATGTTATGCTAGCATTGAATTTAGCAATCAGGTGGCATCATACATTGTAAGTGTCTAGTGTTTCATGATGAGATGTGCCCATTGCCATTGCCAGAGCATGATGTGTCCATAGGTGCGGTATGCGTGCTCCGCCACCGCAATCATGGTCGTTGGCCACAATTGAAAAATGCCAACTCGCGGTAGCGGCCGCCTGGCCCCCGCGGTGTGCCACCGCCAATGCTCATGCCATTGCAGCCAATGGGAACTGCGGTCGTGCTAGTGGATTACACATTTGAAACCCACGGTAGGCGTGCGCCGCTACCCCGGATCCGGGCATTGGTTACATTTGAAAGATGCACGATTGCAATAGCGACTGCCTGGCCTCCACGGGGTGCCACCGCCAATGCCCATGCCATTGCAGCCAATGGGAACCGCGGCCGTGCTAGTGGATTACAAATTTGAAACCCGCGGTAGGCGTGCTCCGCTACCACGGGCCCGGGCATTGGTTATATTTGAAAGATGCACGATTGCGGTAGTGACCACCTGGCCCCCGTGGTGTGCCACCACCAATGCCCATGTCATTGCAGCCAATGGGAACCGCGGTCATGCTAGTGGATTACAAATTTGAAACCCGCGGTAGGCGTGCTCCGCTACCACGGGCCCAGGCATTGGTTAGATTTGAAAGATGCACGATTGCGGTAGCGACCACCTGGCCCCCACGGTGTGCCAATGCCCATGCTATTGCAGCCAATGGGAACCGCGGTCGTGCTAGTGGATTACACATTTGAAACCTCCGGTAGGCGTGTTCCGCTACCGCGGGCCCGGGCATTGGTTACATTTGAAAGATGCACGATTGTGGTACCGCCTGGCCCCCGCGGTGTGCCACCGCCAATGCCCATGCCATTGCAGCCAATGGGAACCGCGGTAGTGAAATACAATTTTGAAACTCGCGGTAGGCGTGCTCCGCTACCGTGGGTCCGGTCATTGGATGGATTTGAAAGAGGCAAACCAGGCAAACCAATTGTAGCAGCAGAGTACCTCTGAAACATCCCCAGGGGCCTATAAATCTCTGTGAGAGAGCCACACATTTCAATTGCATTCAGACACTGCTGCCTGCCATTCTTCACCACCAACTGCTGCTGTTCCTGTCTGCTGGACCCAGTGATGGCGAGAACTGAGAACATCAGGGCCCATCCCTTCACCACAGAGGAGCTGGAGGTCCTGGTGGACGAGGTCCTTTCACAGTATGGGAGGCTATATGGTGCGCCAGATGTACTGGTAAGTGTTTCAGACTGAAAGTCTGAGAGTGCTCAGAGTGCTCACATGATGTTGCTCTGCAGTAGTATGTGCCTGTGAGTGCAAGTTGATGTGCATGTATCCTTATTTTTCATCTACCATGCTCCCTACATGGCCCAGTAAGAATTGCACTTGAGTATTTGGGAAGGATAGCAACATGGACATTTCTACAGCCCTTCTTCAGCAATGAAAATATGAACGTTGGTCTGAGACTGGGTAATGTAAATGTGTGATACACTGCCTAGCATGCTGACTTCATGTCAATGGGGTGTGTAGCCTTGTTTCCACAGATCCATGGCTGCATTGTAGGATGGGAGGGACATGCAGTGTTTTTGCAGCCATACAGTAACACTGCTGGTTTTGACAGTCGAAGTCTGAACAAACATTGCCTGTGCTATGTGATGTCATAGTCCATGAGGTTTTCACATGCTCATTTGTGACATTATAAATGTATTTCATCCAGAGGGTACAGAAGAATGTGTGTACAGTTTTCATATTGCACCCATGGATATGTGTGCATTATGCACAAGAGTAAAATGCCTGAGTGTAACACTCCTGGTGGTAATTCACCTATGACACATCAGATAAATGCAATTTGAAGATATCATCCTTCCATTGTTATCATAATGTGTTCTGTCTCGCATGTGTAGGCACTGTTTGCCCTCTCATATTGTACATGCATGTGAAATTTCGGATGGCTCACGTTTAACCTCAGTGTGAGTTCCCCTGGCCTGCACCGTAACTGCACAATTTTAAAGGGACCCATCAGTAAATGGACTGAGTGAAACATATGTGTTGTCCGCCACCCTATTTCTCAATGAGCTATCTTAGGCCTGAGGATTGCACGAGACAGGCCTCAACCTTGTGAGAAGAGTGTGAGAATGTCAGATCATGGCCCTAAATGTGACCTCCATGACACAGGTAGCCATTCACTGGCCAAGGACATTGAGGGGTGTGTAGTGTTGGACACAGTGAGTCTGCCCCGACACATCATTTCAAATGAATTGTGTGTATTGCTCAATCACATACTGCATCACAGATGAGGGTCTTCTTCACATTGGTTTCTGTGCTGGCACTCTGCATGTGTATGAATGATGGCCAGGTACTGTGTCCATCATCATACATGTATACATTTCTAAGCGATTATTTGATGCAAGTGTACTACGTGTCATGCTGTATGGCCTCTGCTCAACATTTATGTATTGGTGTGCTATGTTTTTTTCATGCTCCTCTACTGACACACAGTGGTACATAATACAGTGTCACTGAAACTTCCTCTTCTTGTCTCCCATGCCTGCAGCTTAAGGTCCACCAGCATAAGGCCATATGGAGGGCCATTGCATGCAAGGTTCGGGCTCTGGGTGTCTCCAACCGACGGCACACACACTCTCACAAGAGGTGGGATGACATCTGCCGGCTGAGCAAAAACGTGGCAGAAATGACGCTGGGGGTGCTCCCTCGGAGTGGCAGGTTGGCACGCAGGACCATGACACCACTAATGGCCCACATCTTGGCAGTGATACAGCCAGAGCTGGATGCACGCTTCAGGGCCCATCAGCAGCAAGTTGGGGGTGAGTATTCTTTGAAGTGTGACTTGGGGTGTGAGTGACTGTATGGATCCCAACCCTGAGCCAGTGCGGAGCTCTGTGATGTCTCTAGTGTGATGCAAAGGCTACTAGGTGGCCTCAGTGTTGAGTGCAGCTGTTATGCATTGCTACAACATGTGGTTTCTCATGTGTTTCATACAATGACCCTTGACATTGAGAGATGAGATGTGGCCTTGTGACATATGCTGCAGTATGAGTGTCACAGACATCACCTGGCAGTGAGCTGCAGTGAGCATCATGTCAGTGTACATATATCGATGTGTGCTGTGCACAACTTAAAATTTGTGACAACTACACAGCTGACACCAATGCGCAACTGTAGTTGTGCTTCAAAGCACAACATGGTGGATAGCAGGAGCTTGTGGCCGTTGCAAAAGGACATTTGGGAGTGTGTATCTGTGGTGTTCCCTTGAAGTTACTCCATATGTGACAGAGACAAGATGTTTAGATGTATACCTATCTCACCTACAAACACGTAGGTGTGCTTACAGAGAATAGCATGTTAGGTTACAAGGAGGCACAGACCAGCTATTTGGCTGTATCAATGTCACATGGGCAATTAATATCAACTATGCATGTTTCCATGCATCTTCTGATGATTTCATGAAGGTTGCACATGCTGACTGCACATGGAGGAGGGTAACATGGGAGTATCATTTTCAAGTGTTGTGCGTTGCTTGCATATGATGTTTGTGAGTATGTCACTATACTGAACCTATGTCTCTGCCTCTTGCAGCATCTACCGAGGGCAAGGAAGGACAGGGGACCGACACCAGTCGGGAAGCTTCTGGCACGACTGCTGCACATGAGCTCACTGATGTGACCAGCGCCTAGGAGGGGGACAGGAGTGCCCTAGAAGAATCACGCCCGGAAACACCAACCTCAACATCATCAGACTCCAGCGGTGACTCCTCGATGTTGGCGGGCACAGGAAGGTCGGAATCTGCCTCTTTTTCCACCACACATCATCCAGTGCCCACCCTCCCAGTTGCAACCACAAGTGCTGTCCGTGCCCGCAGCCCTAAGAAGGGTAGAGTCTCCTCCCCCCAGGCACCCCTGCCCCTGTCTCCCTTGCTGCCCTCAGTGTGGAGGCGGTTGACCTTTTGCGCCAGCTGTGTGTGGGTCAGACTGCTCTCCTGAATGCCTTCCAGGATCATGACAAGAAGTTGGCACAGGTAGTTGCCTTCATGGAGGGGATTCATTCTGATGTGGGTGGCCTACACCGAACTGTCCAGTCTTTGTCCTCCACAGTGACGGCAGCCATTCAGCAGTCACAGGCTCCCAGTCCAGCTCCTGTCCCTTCATCACCCAGCCTGCCAGTGGCACCACCTGACGAGAGTGCCCACACGCCAGAGCCCTCAGGCACCAAGTCCTCCATACGCAGCACACAACAGCAGCACTCCAAGCGGACCAGACCACAGACACCATCCCCAACACACCAAACAGGCACACAGGAGCGCAAAATCAAAAGCCCATCACGTGACACTCATGGGCATCAGGCCAAGAAGCAGGCATCAACATCACATTCATCAAAATCACCCCCATCCAAGGGCACTCCCATCCCCACACCTGCTCCCAAGGACCAACAGACAGTTGCCCTGTCTGCTGTGAACCTGGTGCCTGCAACGACTGAGCACAAACACTTCTCTAAGACAGATTCACCCACAACGTCAACTCCCACCCACACCCCTGTGAAGCTGGGGCAGGAGAGAAAATTGGGGGGTTTACCTGGACAACAGGGGATGCAGGGGAAAAGGCAAGGCCACCCCAAGCGTACCACCAGATCCAGCAAATCCCCACAGGGAGAGCCACCTGCACCTGATACACCTTTGGTGGAGAGTGAGGCTGTTGTGCCCACCTCACTTCCCACTCCGGCCAAGACACTTGTGGGCTACTGAATCCCAAGAAGTTGAGACCCAGCCCACAACATTCACCCTCACACACTGTGTCTCACGGAAGCATGTCTCCACCTCCCTGTGCTACCACACCACCCGGTCCAAGCAGCTCTCAGGCTCCCACAGCCACTGATGCCTCTACCTCAGCCAGACCTCTCTCTCCCAGGTCCAGTCCTCCAACTGGCCCCGACAATCAGCCACCTCCCAGTTCAACTGAAAGCAAAAGTTGAGGCAAAGTCCCCCTCCCCACACCATTTCTCCCACAGCGGTGCCTGGACTGACCATTTGTATCCCCTGAGCTGGGGTGATTCCCATGGCAGTGGACGGTGTTGCCCATTCCCTGTGCAGTTTCTCATGCACACATGTGTGGACTGGAACTATGGACTGGCCAATGGCCTTGCTGTTTGTTACTTTGGATGCCCATTCCCTGTGCAGTTTCTCATGCACACATGTGCGGACTGGTACTATGGACTGGCCAATGGCCTTGCTGTTTGTTACTTTGGATGCCCATTCCCTGTGCAGTTTCTCATGCACACATGTGCGGACTGGAACTATGGACTGGCCAATGGCCTTGCTGTTTGTTACTTTGGATGCCCATTCCCTGAGCAGTTTCTCATGCACACATGTGCATACTTTGAATTTGTACTGTCCAATGGCCTTGCTGTTTTGTACTTTTGAGGCCTATCTGGGTATTATGTAATAAAGGCTGTTACTCCTGTTGTCTGCTTTGTCAATGTCCTTGCTAAATAAAGGTTTTTATGTATGGGTATCGGATCATGTGACACATGCTCTGTATGCCACTTTAACATTGCCAATTGCTTGTTTTACTTTTTCTGAGCTTTCCAGAAGTAACAAGCACTTTTGTGCTTCTTGAGTCTGAGGCTTGAGGGTGCAATGATGGTTGTTTGTGATGATCTACTCTTCTCCTAATCATTCTGTGCTCAGGTTTGCTAACTTGGACACATGTCATGTTAGTATGCAATACCACAACAGAGGTGAATGCTATCCACATGATTACTTGCGGGGTTGCCAGGTTCCGGCATTTCTGTGTGCTCTTTCTTGATGTGTGCACAGCAGTGTTGGTGTGTAGTCATCTTGTGTGGGCCTGTCTTCATTGTCACATGGGTACATTAGGATGTGTGCACTTGAGTAGTCATACAGTGTGATTGGCCTGTCATTGTCAGTAGTGTTGATGTGTATGTGCCCCTGCACATGCCAACTACACACATGTATGATCCAGGAAATGAGTGCATGTTTGTTTACATTGTCAGACATGTGCTTCAGATTGTATGCACATTTAGGAGTTGTAGGTTGTGCACTGTGCAGTGTGTCGGTGTGTACTTGCACTCCTGGGGGACACCTACTTGTTGTCGCTGTCAGTTGTGAGTATGCAGAGTGTGTGACTGCAGAGTCTGTGTTGTGTTTAGTTGATCAGCCATGTGTGTTGTTTAAGTTTGTGCTCACTGTGCTGACCTGATCAGCCACACTGACATTATTTGTGAGTTTTCTCATGCATTGCTGTCACTTGACACATTTTTGGCTCCAGTAGGGTATGTGGTATGAGGAGTCATACCATCCCCTTTGGGTGCTTCTGATGCCTACACATTGTGAGTTACTCCTCTATGTGTTTGTGGACTGTACACTCCTTACCTGTCCACTACTGATGTACACACCACTTCAATCTCATGTCTTCCACCCCATGGCTTGCCAGTGTGTGAGCCTCCCCACCACTTCATAGTGTGACACTATTCTGTGTGAGGATGATCTGTGTACAGGACCAATGTGCCACTCTGGACAGTTTCACAATTAGTTCTGTTATTTTCTTCAGATAGTTTGCAGTCATGGTTGCTCTTGGGCAGTGCACATGTTTGATCAGCACAATCCTCTAGTTATGTTGTTTGCATCTGGGTTTCCCTGAGTTGTGCATCTGTGGGTGATGGCTAAGCTGTATGCGTGTTTGCTGAGGTACTGCTCCCCTTCCTGAGTGTGATGGTATCTGTGTGCTGTGATGATTTGTGTTGTGGAATTTCATGGTGGGGCACTCAGATATGTGTGCTACTGGTTTGGTTGGTGTGCACACACTGCTTGGTGTGCATGCAGTGCTGTCAGTGTATGTTGCCTTGTACTTGCCTGGTGTGCATCCCCCTGATGTCCAGCTGAGTTTGCTATGTGATGGTTTGGTCTGTGCATCTGTTGTGTTTTTTTTGTGGATGAATGCAGTGTTTGACCTGTGTTGGCTCTCTCTACTGACAGGTACAATGTGTGTGTGATGTTCTATTTGCATGACATTGTGTGTGAGTAGTTTGTGCATTGTGATACATTCTGATGTGTTTTGCATGTGTAATGTGCGTTTCTTGTGTGAATGTCACATGCAGCAATGTGGAGTCTTGTTCATGAGCTTGTTTTGAGTGCACAATAGTGGTTTGTCCTCCTATTTTTAACCTGTCACTTGTCAGGATTGTGCATGTGCCTGCTTGTGGTACACTCTGACTCCATGTTCACTTGATGACTGGTGTGTTGTCTAGGTCTGTGTTAGCTGATTTGTCCCCTTGATCCCAGTTGGTGTTCATGATTGGCTTTTGATGATGCAATTCTTGTTTGTGTTGGGGTATGGTGTATGTGCATTTGTCCAGAGTGACAATGTTGTGTATTCCTGGTCTGTCTAGGGTCACATTGCCTTGCCACTGTTTGGCTGCACATGGCTGGGCTTGTTGAACTTCTGTGGATGTTGTTTGTGAGATTAGTGTTTGGCTATTGTTTTTGGGTCAGCATTGGGTCAGACATCCCTGAGTGTGAGTCTGACATTTGTAGATGCACCCCAGGGTGTGTGATTGGTTGTCAGTAAACTCACAGGACCTTATTTGCACCTTTATGTATGTTTCTCACAGGTGTTGAGTGTTGTAGGTGTGAGATGGGTAGATGAGGGGTATGTGTGAAGGTCCTATTTGGGTTTGACAGTCAGGGAGTGTGACAATGAGCTATGTGTGTTGTGCTGGTGGCATACACATGTCAAGTAAGTTGACACAGATGTGTGACTGATCACTGTATGACTTCTGACACTTCTTATCATTCCTGAGACTATGCATAGCTTGCATTGATGTATCACTGAGTTGTTGCACAGAGGTCACTGTGGTTTAATTTCACTCACTGTGCCTCCCATGTCTGATTTGATGGCCTAAGGGTAGTGTGATATGTTCATCCTCTTGCATGTGATGTGCACATGCTATGTGGATTGCTTCATGGTTTTCCAGCACTGTGCACTTCACTTTGGGCTAGCCCATTTATTTTCATACATTGCTGCTGACCTATGGTATGTTTATGTGGCAGAGTGTCAGTGTGGAATCCTTCTGAGGGACTTGACAAGCAGTGTGCACAGTTCAGTGGTTGTTCATATGCAGTGTGAGTCTTCATTTCTTAATTATACTCTGTTTGATTCACATTAGTGGAAGGTAGGTGTGAGGAGGAGGGTTGTCCAGCCCCTGACCTTCTGTGCAGGGTGTTCATCTTCACCCCCACCTTCCCAATCAATCTACCTTGCCTTTTGATGTGTGAGGTGCGAGGTCTAGCCACACCTGGGTGATAACTTGTGCAGGGGGGCGGGCACAGGAGGGGCACACGGCATGTGCCCAAATGGGTGTGAGAAGAGTCCTGTGGGTAGGGTGTAGGTGGAGCCCTGGGAAGCTGCCCAGAATGCCCATGCCTGGCGGCAGCCCTGCCTATTACATTGTGCGCAGGTTTTCCCGCGTCTTCACCGCTGCGGTGAAGTGACCGGGACATTGCAGTGATTTCGCGGTTGATGGGTGACCCAGATGCGGAGGTGTGGATTTCTAGCAGGCAGGACATGTGTGAGTACACTGGGGGATATGTTCCTGTCCCCACCAGAGTGTCTGGTGTGGACAGGAACCGTATTTCAGCACAGGAGTTGTGTGTTGTGGTTGTGTGCGGAGTTGTGTATTTACGTACCTGCGGTGTTGACGGCGGCGGCGTCTTATCTGCTGGTAGCAGATGAGGTACAGCAGCGGAAGGGCTTACAGGGCTGGATCCATAGCGGTCAGGACCACGTGGAGGTGACCGGGATTCTAGTTTTGCTCTCCGCAGTAGTGCTTCCGCCGTCTACGGGTGGCTGGTTTCTCCGCTGCGTTGTGATGCGCTGTTTGAGGCATCGTGATTTGTACGGCGGTCGTAACGTCATTCCGCACGGCGGTCTTTCTCTATTGGCTCCCTCCTCCACCGTTGCGGAAGGAAAACACTGGCGGATCCCGTAACTCCGCAGCGGACGGAAAATGGGCTATCTTCGTCCATCGTAATACGGCGGACGCGAGGACCGCCACTGGAGTGCGGAAAAGGACGTTTTCCGCCACCCCCAGCACCGCGGATGTGCCAAAGTCCGCCTTTGTAATTGGGCCCTAAGTGTTTAATATGCAACAAACAGTTCCTTTGCATACCAAATAAAAAAACTTATTGCACTGGCCTACGTCCCAGTTACTGACGTGGTCGAACATTGCAACCTTTTACTAGAAAGTCCTTACTACCAGCAACACGAACAAAAATGAAGTCCCCTCCTAGACTATTTTGAAGATACCTGGGTGGGAAGACTCCATAGATCAGGACATAGGAGACAACCAAAATACCAAATTCCTTGGTGGATTGTTTACCTTAGCACACTAAACCAAGAGGCAAAAACAAACAATGCTGTTGAAGGTTGGCATAATGCCTTCCAAGAAACAACAGGACGAGGTACACCTACTCTACACAAACTCCTACTCTCCCTTCAAAAAGAACAGAGCTACCAACAGCTAAGAATGGAGCAATCTGTAACACAAATCAGGCCTAAACTATCCAAACAATTTAAACAAATGTTTGAATACCTACAACAACAAGTCAAACTATACCCAACAAGAGGCCTAGAATACTTAGCAATAATTGCCAAAAGCCTACTGTAAATCCTCGAAGCAGTTTAAAATGTATAATACTTTTCTGTTAAAAATATTAAAATGCATACACATAAATTATATATTTTCACAAAATTAATTAATGTGTCTAATATATTTTTATTAATAAATAAATAAATATATAGACATATTAATTAAATATATCAAAATATAAACAACAATAACACTAACTCTCTTAGCATTTCCCTCCCACAATAAATAATTAAATTAACCGTTTCCGTAGCTGTAGACAGAAAATCCCACATCTTGTAAAACAATCCAGGTAACTCATAATCCAAATAGAAATAAAATTTCCCCCCAAAAAATGGAAAAATGCAACTGTTCCAAAAAGTAATCCTCCGTCTGTAAATCCACAATCGATAAACCATAAAAAACCCGAAAAAGTGTATTAAAAAAAGAAACGCTCCATGAAAACCCGAAAAAGTTAAGGAAGTGTAAAATAATTATTAGTTACTTAAACTGATATACACTTCCTTAATTAAAAAAAACACAATCTTCTGGTAACCACAATTTCTATCGAACAAAACCTGTGAAAAACACACAAGCATTCCCACCCACACAAATATACACATAATATACAATATAACAGTATTACAAACATTATACACACCATATTCATACATATTCTAACATACTTTAATATTTCTAAACTAGGCCTCAAAAAATAACTATACATAAATCGCTAAAACCTAACGTACGCATAAAAAACACCATAACTCCAAAATCCTAACTCTACACACACTAACTACAACCTAACTACCTTCAAATTTAATTAAAAATGTAGTTGAAATAAAGAAAAGTAATCTTACCTTCCTCGACGCGAAGCAGCTCCCGACCGCGAGCTTCTCCCCTTCCAAATAACCCAAAACAACAGCGAACGGTTACAAAATACAAGCCCCAAACAAATAGGGCAACTTTAAACATATAAAATAAATGTAATTTGTTTAAAAAAATGTTATTACTTTATACAGAAATTACGTAAATGTTAAATTAAAGTACTTAAAATTATAACTTATTTGTTCAAATGTATTTTTAATTTGTTCTGCCTTTTAAAATTATAATATTAAATATTGTTAAACACATATTATTTTATATTATAATTCCATATATTAACAAATTATAGACATTTATCAAAAATGTGCAACAATTTTATTTAATGTTTAAAAAATGTCTACCTTATAAAACAAAATGTATAAAAATTAAACCATGTAATAATTAATAATATTAATATTTTATATAGTAATATTATTAATTAAAATGTATTATTATTTGTTTAAATTTTTTTACTAAGTTTATATTTAAAAAATACATTAGAAAATTGTTAAAACTGTTATATTAATAATATGTTACAATATATATGTAACTAAATAAAAAATGTTCACAATACCAAACTGAAATTAACAACTGTTATTAATGAATATATTTTTTCTCAAATGTATCTAAAAAATGTAATATTACATTACCTGATATTACAAAGTTTACATAACGGTATCAAACAATGTAACAATGTTATAAAAATGTATTTATTTAATTATTAGATGTAAAAATATACCTATGTACAAAATATTTTGTCTGTAAAATAAATATGAATTACTATCTCTATGTCTTGATTTATCTTACCTATTTTTAATAAAACAAATATTTCTTCTTGATTTCAAAATCATTTACAATAAATAAACATCAATAAAAAAATAAAATGTTTAATGCTATTTAATTTAATTTTTTGTGTATAATTTTATTAATGTTGTATTCAATGTTACATAATATGTTTTTATTAAATATACTGTTTAAAATTATATGTTTTAATTAACTATATAGACAATGTTATTTTTTTTCATTTACAACTATGTTTTAATTAAAATATTATACTACTTTAACCTATATTATTTTTTTAAATTACAAAATAATACACACATATCTAAATTACTATTCCCACTCCAGTTAGCATTAATTCATTGTAAGTGTTGGACACTAAACTTAATTAATTTACTATTCCCACTTCAGTTAACATTAATCTAGGGTAGGTGCTGGACATTAAACTTAATTGATTTACTATTCCCACTTCAATTAGTATTAATTCAGGGTAGGTGCTGGACACTAAACTTAATTAATTTACTATTCCCACTCCAGTTAGCATTAATCCAGGGTAGGTGCTGGACACTAAACATAATTAATTTACTATTCCTACTCCAGTTAACATTAATCCAGGGTAGTTGCTGGACACTAAACTTAATTAATTTACTATTCCCACTCCAGTTAACATTAATCTAGGGTAGGTGCTGGACACTAAACTTAATTAATTTACTATTCCCACTTCAGTTAGTATTAATTCAGAGTAGGTGCTGGACACTAAACTTAATTAATTTACTATTCCCACTCCAGTTAGTATTAAGTCAGGGTAGGTGCGGGACTCTAAACTTAATTAAATTACTATTCCCACTCCAGTTAACATTAATCTAGGGTAGGTGCTGGACACTAAACTTAATTAATTTACTATTCCCACTCCATTTAGTATTAAGTCAGGGTAGGTGCTGGACGCTAAAGTGATAGGTCATAGGGGGGGATGGCCATCACTACCACCATTGCCCAGCCCATAGGGGGCTGGATGCCCATCACTACCAGCAGTCCCCCTACTCATAGGGGGGGGGAATGGCTATCACTACCACCATTCTCCAGCCCATAGGGGGCAGGATGCCTATCACTACCAGCAGTCCCTACTCATAGGGGGGGATGGCTATCACTACCACCATTGTCCAGCCCATAGGGGGCTGGATGCCTATCACTAACAGTACTCCCTACTCATATGGGGCTGGATGCCTATCACTACCAGCAGTCCCTACTCATTGGGGGGGATTGCTATCACTACCACCATTCTCCAGCCCATAGGGGGCAGGATGCCTATCACTACCAGCAGTCCCTACTCATAGGGGGGGATGGCCATCACTACCACCATTGCCCAGCCCATAGGGGCTGGATGCCTATCACTACCAGCAGTCCCTACTCATAGGGGGGGATGGCTATCACTACCACCATTGTTCAGCCCATAGGGGGCTGGATGCCTATCACTACCAGTATGCCTCACTCATAGGGGCTGGAGGCCTATCACTACCAGCAGTCCCCACTCATGGGGGGATGCCTATCACTACCAGTACTCACACACATAGGGTGGTGGATGCCTATCACTACCAGTACTCCTCACTCATAGGGGGCTGGATGCCTATCACTAACAGTACTCCCTACTCATAGGGGGCTGGATGCCTATAAATAACAGTACACCCTACTCATAGGGGGGATGGCTATCACTACCACCATTATCCAGCCCATAGGGGGCTGGATGCCTATCACTACCAGTACTCCTCACTCATAGGGGGCTGGATGCCTATCACTACCAGCAGTCCCCACTCATGGGGGAGATGCCTATCACTACCAGTAATCACACACATAGGGTGCAGGATGCCTATCACCACCAGCAGTCCCACACATAGGGGGGATGGCCATCACTACCACCATTGCCCAGCCAATAGGGGGCTGGATGCCTATCACTACCAGCAGTCCCTACTCATAGGGGGGGATGGCTATCACTACCACCATTCTCCAGCCTATAGGGGGCAGGATGCCTATCACTACCAGCAGTCCCTACTCATAGGGGGGATGGCCATCACTACCACCATTGCCCAGCCCATAGGGGGCTGGATGCCTATCACTACCAGCAGTCCCTACTCATAGGGGGGGATGGCTATCACTACCACCATTGTCCAGCCAATAGGGGGCTGGATGCCTTTCACTACCAGTATGCCTCACTCATAGGGGGCTGGATGCCTATCACTACCAGCAGTCCCCACTCATGGGGGGATGTCTATCACTACCAGTACTCACACACATAGGGTGGTGGATGCCTATCACTACCAGTACTCCTCACTCATAGGGGGCTGGATGCCTATCACTAACAGTACTCCCTACTCATAGGGGGCTGGATGCCTATAAATAACAGTACACCCTACTCATAGGGGGGGATGGCTATCACTACCACCATTATCCAGCCCATAGGGGGCTGGATGCCTATCACTACCAGTACTCCTCACTCATAGGGGGCTGGATGCCTATCACTACCAGCAGTCCCCACTCATGGGGGAGCGGGGATGCCTATCACTACCAGTACTCACACACATAGGATGCAGGATGCCTATCACCACCAGCAGTCCCACACATAGGGGTTGTAGACAAAACACACCCCCCTACCATCATGGCAAGATTGTGTATTGTGTGTCAACTGCCTGCAACAGTGACACTGAAAGGGAAAACATAATGTCACTCCCATCACAGTTGCAACCAAAAGGTGAATGTGAGGGTTAACCCCCAAGTAGTTGCCGTAACAGTGTTGTAATGGGGTTTAACCCCCCCTAACTGCAGTGACCAAAAGGTGAGTGTGGGGTGCAAGACTCCAGCATTTCAGGAACATTGTGGTAATGGGGTTTAAAACCCCCTCACTACAGTGTCCAAAAGGTGAGTGTGGGGTTCAAAATTCCAGCATTTTAGGAACATTGTGGTAATGGGGTTTAAACACCCCCTCACTACAGTGAGCAAAAGGTGAGTGTGGGGTTCAAAACTCCTGCATCCCAGGAACATTACGGTTATGGGGTTTAAACCCCCCCCCACACTACAGTGACCAAAAGGTGAGTGTGGGGTTCACAGATCCAGCATTATAGGAACATTGTGGTAATGGGGTTTAAACCCCCCTCACTACAGTGACAAAAAGGTGAGTGTGGTCATAAAAATAGCAGCATCTGCCAACCAGCATGTATGAATCCTGGTACGAACACCACAAGCAATGTAGTGGCAAAGTAGTGGTTGTGTGCCATACAAACATAGATATGTTGATGGAAAGATTGTTGTGTATAAAAAAAATACCCTCTGCCATGTGCAGACAAGCATCGCCCATGGGGGCTGACAATGCCTCCAGTGTCCAATTTGATAATGTAAGAAGTGACCCTCACAATGCATACACACATATCTTCACGAACAGACACACAAACTAAGGAATCCTGTGGAGACTGTAGATGTTAGGTGACCAAGTCCCGTACCATGGCAGCAATGGGACATACCAACCATAATGAATGTGCAGACTGATGAGGCAGGAGACTCAGGGACAGTAGGGAAAAACCTCCAAACAACATCCAGCCAATGGCCCACAAAAGCCATACCAATGCATTGGCGCAGATGCACAAACACAAACAGGCAGCCACACACTGCATATCAAACCCAACATGTGTGTGTGTGTCAGTGTCCCCAGGCTGGTACTCAACACATGAGGGGGTGCTGAACTCCAAAGACACATATGTGTACACAGTGCCATACTAAGGTAACACATTAATTGGGTACCCCTCTGTGGGCAATCAGGCAGTGTTAGATGAGTGGGATCACAACAGACTAATGTGACACAAGTTGGGCGGAACAGCAACCAACACAGCAAGGGACAGACCCACTCCATCAGTACCCTCAAGGACCCTACATTGTGGTGACAGTAGCCTGTATGATAATGACTCTGTGATTACAAATTTGGATGTTGCCCATACTGTGGAGCACAGTCACCTGTGCACACTGGGTCATGTGTCTTGACAGACCAACTCCCATCACACTTACACAAACACAAATCACTGGGCATGGCCTGTAATCCAAGGCCAAAATGTATGTAGGTGCCTAGCCATGACACAACTGTCAAGGTTTGGTTATATGTAAACACTAACCTGGTCAGCCGGGTACAGCGGGAGCGATGGAAGATGCTATGCTTCCTTGTCCCCGTATATGGAACCACCTGCGAGTACTATAAACACTCAGCAGATTACACCACAACAGGGGAAGGGGAAAAAAAGGGGCAAATGAAACGATAAAGTTGCAGCAGTGAAAACACTCAAGGAGCGCTGGTGTGGAGTTCTGTAGACCTCTCTCCTATGGTAGCCCCGTGTTTCCTGTAGAAGAGACACAACACATCACACATAAGTTCCCACACGGGTCCATGCACTATCAATGTTATATATGTGATGTACTACACTTACATTTAAAGCCGCTGCACGTATTCCACAAGAAAAAGAGCACAAAGGTAAAAATAAAGAAAAGAAATCAAGCAGTGTTTTCATCACTATTCCTCAGTGATATAGTACCCTCTGTAATACAGAGATAGTAGGTATTCAGCATTCAGATAATACCAAGTACTTATCTGCAACCAGGTAGTCCACTGGTAAATGGGGACTGTGCCTTTAAGTATCCAAGGTAAGATCCTTCTTATCCAAAAATACAGGGGCATATTAGCAAGACCGGCGATAAAATTATCGCCGTTTTAGCGGCAGGAAACTGCCGCTAAAACGGCGATAATGGGCTTGCTAATATGCGTTATAGAATTCCAATAGAAGCCCAGGTTAGATGTCCTGCACATCTAACCTGGGCTTCTATTGAATTCTATAACGCATATTAGCAAGCCCATTATCGCCGCTTTAGCGGCAGTTTCCTGCCGCTAAAACGGCGATAATGTTATCGCCGGTCTTGCTAATATGCCCCACAGTTTGCAGAATCAAACCAACAAAATAAGAAAGCAACAAAATCTGAACTCCGAGCCTCTCAACAGCTCTAAGTATAACCCAGAGTAACTCCTCCGGTTTCAGTACTCCAATAAGCGCATTCATGCGCTGACTGTAACAAATGTCGCGCTCCAAGCGCGACAGTGATTTTGAAGGTAAAAGCGTGTCCGCGCGCTTTCTAGAATCGAGGTCGCGCCTCAGCGCGAAGGTAGTGAAAGATTAAGCGCGGCAATGCGCTTTAGGAATGACGTCGGTGTTCTTCTTTTTGACACTGCAGGAGTGAATGATAGACTCCCCTTGAGGACTGGCAGCCAGGTGTCTCGGCCCCTTCGTCTTAGAGGGACACAGAGCAGCAGGAAAGTGCTGGTAAGCAGTTCAGCGGTCCTGATACTGGAAACTCCGACTTCAGGTGACAAGCACCAGATAGCGATTCGGGAGGAGCTTATGTAGAACAGGAAGGAGAAGAAGAGATAGGACTACTGCCTCCCTCAGCCTTCTGGGAGATGTAGTTCACCACATTCACTCCCCATTCACACCTTCGTGTGTCTACTGCGCCCATGGTGAAACGTGACAACAACTCACATTTGGCCACTCTTAACACCACACACCTTGATCTGCACCAATGTGCATCAGCTAAGCCCACATGGACTGGTGACATTGCACATGCACCTATGACAATCCCAGGGGTGGTGGGGGGATCTAAGGTGCACAAACTCATCACAAATGGCCAGTCAACAACCCTTGTGAATGTCTGCCACACTGCACAGTATGCGGTACATGTGCATGATGTGAAATGTATCTGAATCATTGGGATCCCTGCCACAGTCCCAGACCAATGACGAACCCAAGGAGACCCACAAAGAACACATGTTGACACCTTCCAACATTGCAGCTTCGAATCTGAGGAGTGGGAGCAGTCACACACACATACAAGTGACCCAGTCACAGACAGATACCACATAGTGAAAACTACCTGATTGTGGAAACACAAAAGTGCCTTGGGGAATCCTGAATATGTCCGATATGTGTTTGCCCACATCCCAGGCCCTTAAAAGAAACACAGCTAGGGATGACACCCTAATGACCAGTAGTTTGCCATGCACCTACATCCCAGAAAACCCAGGTCAAAGATGTTGGATGAACACAGGACAACTCAGCAAGCATCACAAACAGGAAAATCTGTAGGGAATACAGGCTGTGTATAAAAAGGGAAGGGAACACACAGAGACATGCTCACAGAACATACACCATGGGCTCAGGCAATTTCACTGAATGACACACTGCCATGAGGTGACTCCACTCCTGCGGATAGTCAGGTGTGCCAAACGTTGTCTGTGCAGGGCCCTGTCATGTCAGCATAAAACTTGGTCAGTGAGCCAATAATTACAGCACACTGAAAGCTCTGGTCACATCAGCCTGTGTACAGGAGTGTCTCTTAAGTCATCTGCACATACTCAATACACATGTATAGCAAGTTGCACTGATGACACAGATGACTTGTTCACCATTGATGCTCAAACCTGCATGGCCAGTGGAGATGTGCCCACAGTCAGGAAAATTCAGAATGTGCACAAATGTAAGCCCAACATATGTGCAACAGTGCAAGCCACAGATGTGAAGTTGCGAATAAAAGGTGACACTCCCTGTGCCAAAATATTGGGATCATGACACCCTCAAATTGCAGCAAAGGATGACATGGATTCATACCATAATAGGACACATATACAATGGACCACATGGAGTCCATCACATCACCAAATCAATCATTAGCAACAAAAAAGTATCACAACAGAAACTTCATGACACCCATCAGCAACATCATGTACATTCAATGCAAAATGACAAAATTAACAAAAATCAGCTTTATTCAGCTTGCCCAAAAAACGTTTGTGAACTCATGAATAATCCAAAGGCCAATGGCCAGTCCATTCCAATAGTCCATTGTGTGTAACATATGACTGCCTGTCACACATTGCTTGCCTGCACTGCTACGGACAGGGGACATCTCCCCTTGGAGGGGCATGCATCGGGGCAGGCCAGGCACCACAGGGACACGATCAGGGGATAGCAGTATGGGGCAGGGGAGGGGTGGTGGGTGCAGGAGTGTCAGTGGCAACTGCAGTGGAGGTGTCTGACACAGTGGGCGCCGTCACCACTGCAGTGCCTATGTCAGACGGAGTGGACGGAGTCTCCACTGCAGTGCCAATGTCCAAAGGAGTGGTTTGGGGCTCAGATGAAGTGTGCAGGACAGATGGAGGGACACAGTCTCCACAGCAGTCGCAGGGACAGGCAGAGGTTGTGAGGTGGGGGTGGAAGTGCATGTGGCAGGGGGGGAGGGCCTAATCATTTTGGGGCTGGTGTACCTGTGTGTGGGTGAACCTGGGGCAGGGTGTGGCGGGGGAACCGTTGGAGTGGTGGCCTGGGCGCTGGAGGACGGAGACTGTGTGGTGGAAGTGCGGGATTGTGGTGGGGTCTTGCTCTTCCTGGTCCGAGGGGATTTGCGGGTGGGGGACTCAGTGTTCCTGCTCCTGGGGGAAGGTGTCCGTGTGGTGGGGAACTCCCCTCTGTGTGTGGTGACTTCCTCTTCCCCTTGTGAGTTGGATCAGATGGATCTGTGGGGAAGAGGCCAAGGTCACAGAGGAAGAGCTTCTGGGAAGGTGCTTTTGCAGGTGTGGCAAGGGAAGGGGTTTTGGAGGGAGAGGTATCTGAGGACTGCAGAGTGGTTGTGGATGCCTGTCTGTGTGTCTGAGCCCCATCCCCTGTGTGTGTGCTATCAGTCCCCGGAGTGTGCGTGCTTGCGTGTCTTGACTTTGGCTTGCGTTGCTGTGTGCTGCTTGGGTCTGTTGATGTGCGTGCCTGGGCCTGTGTGAGTGTGCTTTGGGCAGGTATGGTAGTGGGGATTGTGGATGGGGCAGAGGTAGGAGGGGTGAGGGACTGTTGGAGGAGGGACACTGCTGCCGTCAGTGAGGAGGCCATGGACTGATTGCTCCGCTGTCGGGCAGACATGTTTGCTAAGATGCCCTCCATGAAGGACACCAATTGTGTCAACAGACCGGTGTGAGCATGGAGGACACTCAGTATCGATGTCTGCCCTACATGGATGTGCTTAAGCAAGTCCACAGACTCCACACTCAGGGCAGCAGGGGAGACAGAGGCAGGGGGTGCGGTGCCTGGACTGAAGGAGACATGCTCCCTGACACGGGAGCCTCCACGGACATCATAGATGGGAGCATCTGGGAGGGTGGAGATGGTGGTGGTGGTGGGGACAGACATGCTAGCTGTTGTCTTTGGTCTGCTGACACCCGCCTCCACAAGGGAGTCCTCACTGGAGCTGGAGTGCTCCTCAGTAGAGGTGGTTGTAGCTGAGTGTCCCTCAGTGTGGCTCCCCTCACCCTCCGTGCCACTGGGTCCCTCCGCCTCCTCCACAGCAGACCCAGTCTGGCTCTGCGGCTCCTCTTGGTCCGTGGAGCTGTCTCCTCCAGTAGCCGTAGATGATGCTGCAAACAATGATGAAAAACAGATTCACATTAGTCACCTGTATTGACCTGACACATGACTGTAATTGCAGCACATCACAGAGCAAGCCCTGGCATCATATGATAACCATTGCTAACATGACTGACACATATGTGAAGCAGGCACTTGTCAGTCTGCCAGTCAACCATGCCCCTCGTACCCATCCTGGCAATGGACCCATCTGTCTTGTGCATGTATGATGTCACTAATAATATGTGCTAACATGAACCCACATTGCCAGTAGTCTGATCTGCAAGGATTGTGATTGTAATGTGTCAGTATACACATATCCCATCTCCTGCCAGTGACTCAGTACATGTGTCAGGAAATGAGATGGCCAAAGTCATTGTTGACATGATGGATATGCTTCCATCCCCAGACACCATGATGGCCTCATGTCCTGATAGTCAATGCAACAATGCAGTGCATGCAGGACAACTGACAATACTGCAGGATCCAGATTTGCATGTGGCACACCATGCCACAGGGCTGTCTGGCCACTCAGTCAGTACTGGCTCCTGTCACTGGGGCAGTGCATCCAAAAACAACAGTGTGCACTGTGTCACACTCATGTTTTTGCGGGGAATGCAAGCTCTGTAGCTATCAAGTACAAATGTTCACCCCCTGTTACCCACATCATCAAGAATCAGATAATCCCAGGGTATCCAAATGAGACATTTGAGTTAGTGCTAACACAAATCAGTAAACATGAACACATCACAGGCTGACGAGAACAAAGCAAAGCTGCTTGCACATTAATGTTGACTGTAACACTTGTCCTATGCACACGCTGATATCATTGACATTAGTGCCTGTTTGTAAATTACATGTCTTTGTCACAATTGTGCAATAAAGAAACACAGTGAGATCAATTCTTATTCAATATTGTTCCAATATTGAGTCGTTTGGTGTTCTGTTGTTCTTTTATTTCATGCGAGATTGCCCAGCCAACACGTGTTTCGTCGTGGGAAATATCCCAATCGACTTCTTCAGGGCTACAAAAAAGAAAATTGCGTATGGGATCAACTGATCCAATACTATTTATACAAGACTTACAATTTGTGATAGTGAACACCCAGTGACTGTTTAGTCAAGAAAATGTCACATGACATTGTGATTCATTTTCGAAAGCGTTATCACAGTGAAACTGAGTGTTGTCCCTCGACCATAACTCCAAAGGTGGGAAGTCCTAAACATATACAATAATGCTCCATACTACGTTAGTGCAATTGTCTCCGTGATATGTTCACGTGTGAAGAATATCATTGGGATCACACTACGTCCCAAAGACCTTGGATTGTTAAGGAAGTCGGATTCATGTGGCATTAAAAGAGTGCCAAAAACGGGGTGGAGGGATATGACCCAACGGCCATGTGTAATTTGTTATAATCTTAGTATGGTATTCATGTTCATAACGGTCTAGTGCTATTATGGCCGAATGTGATTATGATTAACCCTGGGCGGTGAACTACGCTACGCTCGCGGAATTTGCGAAGTTTCGGTAACTTCGCGATTCGCGTAGAACGCGAAGTTACCGTGCACTACGCAATTTGCGGCGTAGCGTAGCTGTTTTTCTTCTTCGCGCGCTCAATATACGTTCTCGCGCGCACGGTAACGACCTACCGTGATTCTGCGTTCGCCGACGCGACTTCCTATCCGTTCGCGGGCGCCACGAGATTTGGAATCCGGCCGCACGATCCCGCGAGAGTGTGCGAACGCGAACACGTCATTCGGACGCGCGATCTGACTTCCGGCGGCAGTGTTGGTAAGATCGCGATCCCGAACACGAAGAAACTACAATCTGGCGAAGAATATATCTCGAGCATCATAAAACCTTCTCGAAAATGATGAATTAGTTCATTTTGCACAAAAAACTCCTCAGGTTGTCATTTAGAGATGTAGTTTGGTGAGCAAGGAGTCCTTTTTCTTTTTTCCAAGAGGAAGGAAGTGCCCCTGATTCTCAAACTTCCTGTTCCTGTCCAGCAGGCTCCTCCCAGTGCTTTGTCCATGTGCTGTTCACTTTCATTTGGATTTGGAGCTGGAAGGATCACTTTTTGTGTCTGTCTGCTGCATCATATCATTGGATTGGATTTGAGGACTCTTGGATTTGAGATTTTACAAGTAAGTTGGAGAATTGGTGTACTTGTTTGTTTGATTGGGGCTTGTTTGTACCTACATTTTTTTGTGGGATTTCCATAGTTTTTAAAATGTATTGTTGTGGCCTGTAGTTTCGGCAGGGGCCTAGTTGTTTTTCTTTGATTGGAATTTCAGCCAGTAGGCCCGGACTAGAGCCAGAGGTACCCAAGGGTGCATGTTTCTGTGGTGTCTGTTGAATTTAAAGTTTAAACATCATGTAGGCCGGGCATCCATGGATGGCATTGGATTGATTTGCAAAATGTGGGTTTTGGGGTGGTATTTTATATTTTTGGGTGTTTGTTAAATAAATAGGCCTTTTCAGCCAGTAGGTAACCCTGGGCGTTCAGCTCGCGGACTTTGGGCAAGTCCGCACTGCGCGACAACGCGGACTTACACTTTTATCTTCTTCGCGCTCAATGTATCGTCTGCGCGCGCGATAACGACATTTTGTGACGATCGCGATGCCGAACACGCAGAATTTACAATCTGGCGAACAATATCTCTCGAGCATCATTAAACCTTCTCGAAAATGTTGATTTAGTTCATTTTGCACAAAAACTCCTCAGGTTGTCATTTAGATGTAGTTTGGTGATCAAGGAGTCATTTTTTTTGTTTTACAATTTTTTCCAAGAGGTAGCAAGTTGCCCAGAGTCTCCAACTGCCTGGTCCTGTCCTTTGTCTTCACTTTTTTGTTATTTTGGGTGGTCTGGCCATGTGGGTGGCGGCCATTTTGTAAAGCCAGGCATTGTGCTTTTGCCATAGGCCTGCATTGTCTGTCTTGTGTTCCTTTTCTTGTTGTTCTGGGTGGCCTGGCCATGTGTTGGCGGCCATTTTGTGTGAACAGCCACTGTGCTTTTGCCATAGGCCTCCAAGCTTGCGGCCTAGTGTGCCAGTAGGCCCGGAGGTAGTCATCCTCATGGGTGCATAAAAACTGTTTCTGTGTTGTCTGTTGAATTGTAACATAATTTAGGCCATGGATGGCATTGGATTGATTTGCAAAATGTGGCTTTTGGGGCGTATTTTATTTTTTGGGGTGTTTGTTAAATAAATAGGCCTTTTCAGCCAGTAGGTAACCCTGGGCGTTCAGCTCGCGGACTTTGGGCAAGTCCGCATGCGCGACAACGCGGACTTACACTTTTTATCTTCTTCGCGCTCAATGTACGTTTGCGCGCACGCGATAACGACATTTTGTGACAATCGCGATGCCGAACACGCAGAATTTACAATCTGGCGAACAATATCTCTCGAGCATCATTAAACCTTCTCGAAAATGTTGATTTAGTTCATTTTGCACAAAAACTCCTCAGGTTGTCATTTAGATGTAGTTTGGTGAGCAAGGAGTCATTTTTTTTGTTTTACAATTTTTTCCAAGAGGTAGCAAGTTGCCCAGAGTCTCCAACTGCCTGGTCCTGTGACTCCTGTCCTTTGTCTTCACTTTTTGTTATTTTTGGTGGCCTGGCCATGTGGGTGGCGGCCATTTTGTTAAACCAGCCACTGTGCTTTTGCCATAGGCCTCCAAGCTTGCGGCCCAGTATGCCAGTAGGCCCAGAGGTAGTCACCATGGGTGCATAAAACTGTTTCTGTGTAGTCTGTGGAATTTTGACATCATTTAGGCCATGGATGGCATTGAATTGATTCAATTGAATTGCGAAATGTGGTTTTTTTTGGAGGGTCTGACTATTTTACTTTTTGGTGTGTTAAATAAATGCCGTTTTTTGCGTGTGTACTGTGTAATTATAATTGTGTTGTTGTAGTGGTTGTCTAACTTTCCAAAGTGTTTTTAGCCATGTGGATTTTAGTTTTTGCATTAAAGCTGTGTGTGTTTTATAAGGCATCCTTTGTCTGCCCATATATAGGCCTGCTTGAGTTCATTGTTTGCCGTGCCTTGTGCCTGTGAGTCACCATGTTTCTGGGGGCCATTTTGTTGTGGTAGTTATTAGTGTGCTGTTTTTGCCACATAGGCCTGCGTGTCTTTCCATTGTTCCTCTTGTCTTACTGCTTCCAAATCCATCCCCATTGCCAGCTGCAGCTCCCTGATGCTGCTATATAATACATCACACGTGATGCACAAATTTAGGCCAAACATGCTCCAGTACATTTTAGTTTTTGTTCTTTACTATTCTTATTCTTCCAGTGTGTACACTAGCACTACACAGTAGCCAGAAAAGCCCTGGCCTTGTTGTCAACGTCTCATAAATGGCTAGACTGTGTGTTGTTGTTCACAGAGTTTCTGAAATTTAATAATTGAGGCCACCACACACTAAGTTCTATATTCTATTTGTTTGATTTGTGCTATGTTTGACTGATGTTCTGGCTTTTTTGCTTTTAGGTGCACAAAGACTGAGGGGGAGGTGTGTCTCTCATCATTGCCTGTTGCACTTCCAGACAGACATCCTGCTGCTTGTACACACAACACAACGTGACGTGTGACCTGACCAGACATCTCTGCAACTGAGTGTTGCTGACATCTGAAGAAGATGGGCCCAAAGAAAGCAGGTACCAGGTCCTCCAGTACCAAGAAAGTTGCTATTGAGAAGAAGAAGGAACAGAAGAAGCAAGTGACACTGAAGTCTGGTGTGCCGGCCAATACCTTTTTGGGAAAAAAATTGTGCCTGCAGCAGCGGTGTCCGGGGGCAAGCTGGGGGCAGCACCTCCGCATCAGTGGACCCAACCCACCAACCCAGGCCCAAGCACATGAGTGGGGAAGAGGTAGCCAGCCTAATGGTGGAAAGCAGTGATGCTGAGCCGGAGATAAACTTATCGCTATCTCAAAGTAGTACCCAATCAACGCAGGAGGAAACACAGCAAATAAGTGGTCAACAACAACAGCCGCAACCACCGCCCCGCAATAGTAGTTGTTGTTCCTCCTGAAGTAGGGGCAGTTCAGGAAATTGAGCCTCATGCAGAGGTAGAAGAAGAAGCCACTCATTCAGAAGATCCATTGTCTTCCAAATCCCCAGCAAGGAAAAGGAGGGGTAGTCCATCAAGTTCTTCGCCAAGCCCCCTTCTGATGATCTAGATGCCACTTGGAAGCCACAAACTGAATCTGAGAGGGAGCCACGTTCCAAGACCAAGCTAGGGAAAAGGAAGGTTCCGGAAAGCCTTACACTTATGGAGGTCGATGTAGAACAGCAAGATGATGATGATGATGACGACGAGCCAGTCATCACGAACATCACTCCCGGCCCCGAGGAGATGGAGACCAACATTCTTACCCTATCCAAAATCGCTGCGAGGGATGTAGCATGCATACCTCCACAGGTAACACCAACACGACCTACAGCTTCCATATTTGCATTAGCAAAGGCCCGGCAGCGACCTACATCCAGCACAACCACCACCTCTGTAGGAGTAGGTAGTGGTACAGCAGCACAGAGTCAAATTCAACACACACCCTACAGATCATCCGGCATTGAAGTGGCACCTCCAGCAGGAGGCCAAAGTTAAGCTCCCCAGTTTGGGACTTCTTTACGGTTAGCGAAAAGGAGGAGAACATTGCTATATGCTCCATTTGTAATACCTCTGTTAGTCGTGGTAAGCTTGGTACAAACTATGGTACCGGAGGCCAAATGACCCATCTGAAAAACACCACTTGATCAGCTGGGAGGACCACCTTCGCGCCAGAAAAAAACTGCAACCATTGGTGTTGGTGGGGATAAAGGAGTAGCAGAAGAAGATCCGATCACGGTGGAAGAGGAAGGACAGGGAGACATTCTCTCTGGTAGTGGTACACAAGGTGTCCCTGACCCCAGCAGTGCAGTCTTAACGTTGCACACATCTTCAGCAACATCTCAGTGACACAAGAGTAAGAGTCAGCCGGAGACACCAAGAAGTACCAGGTCCGCACTACCAAAAAGTGCGTTGAGCCTAAGAGAAAGGAAAACCATGCAGCCTACCATTATCAGCATGTTTGGGGGTGAGGGGCAGTACGAACGCAACCACCCAATAGCACGTTTGTACAATGCGAAGCTGGCTAAAATGTTAGCACTGGACCTTCTCCCTTTTTCTTTTGTTGAAGGGTTGGGTTTTGTGGAATTTGTGTCAACCATCTGCCCAAAATGGCATGTTCCCAGCCGCTACTATTTTGCCAGAGTTGCAGTTCCAGCACTACATCACGACGTGCTGGAATTGCTAGGAAAGGCCTTGAAGCAGAGTGCTGTTCACAGTATCCACCTGACTACAGACATGTGGACCAGTTGCCAAGCCACAGATTACATGTGCATCACTGCACACTGGATCAGTTTTGCGGGGGTTAGAGAACAGGTATCTGCTGGTGTTGATACTGCAGAGATTTTTCATGCCACTCGCAAACATGCAACTGTAGCCATGTTTGCCATGGAGAAATCTCATACTGCTGCAAACATTTTGGAAGAGTTTAACACCAAGGTCTTTGAGTGGCTGCGCCCAAGAGGGCTTACGATTGGTTTTGTTGCCACGGACAACGGCAGTAATGTAGTTTTGGCCATGCGCAATGGTGGCTATTTCAGGGTCCCGTGTTTGGCACACTGCATTAACATTGTTGTTCAAGACTTTTTGAAAAATGAATCCAAAGTCAGCAACTTACTGGTCACCTGCAGAAGAATATGCACACATTTCAACCATTCTTTTAAAGCCCGGAAGCAGCTGAGGGTCATTCAACGTGAGCATAAAATGCCAGTCAAAGCGCTCATCCAGGAGGTGCCAACACGTTGGAACTCAACTTATTACATGCTTGATCGTCTGTTTGAACTGTACATACCACTCAATGCTTATGTCATGCAAAGATTAGGGGAACCTACTGTGAAAGGCATGACCGTTGAGATGGCTCAATGGGACCTCATTAAATGCCTGACTGAGATGCTACTTCCTTTTGAGATCTTCACACGTGAAGTCAGCAGGGAGGACTGTACTATGGGCCAAGCTATCCCATTGTTGCACATGCTAGAGCAACAGCTGAAGGATGTGCCTGAAACGTACGCAGGTGTGGATGACAAACAAGACGCATATCATTTGGCGGAGACCTTAGCCGCTCGTTTATCGGAAAATACAAGGATTAAAAATAAAATTTTGTCACAACCACTTTACATTAGTGCCACAATATTGGATCCACGGTACAAAGTATTTCTGAACAGCAAGGCAGTAATTCCTTTTTCGGAAGTGGATGTTGCCAACTACAAAACTTTGATAGCTAAGGAAGCCACTATTTTCGAAAGAGAACGGCTGTTAATTACAGGCCCCCCACCCCAGGCCACCATAACCAGTACTACAGGGCATCCAGAGTCAAGTTCTACTCGGAGCCTGAGGGCAGTGCATTTGCCTCCCAGCAGTCACCTACACCAACAATAACATCAAGAACAGGATCATCCACCGCACAATGTGCAACTGATTGGTTTCTACAGCAGGGGTATGGTAAGTCCAGTGCTGATGCAAAGACAAAACAGGCCGAGCACATCGGAGCACCCCTGAACATTGAGCGGATGGTCCAGGCCTATCTGGAAGACCCAACAGAGGTCTTCATGGATCGAAACCCATTGGTGTATTGGTATGGGAAAAGAAGCCAATGGACAGTGCTCAGCAGGCTGGCGATAAAGTACCTGGCTTCCCCTGTCACAAGTGTCTCTTCTGAGCGTGTTTTCAGTGCTGCTGGTGCCATTGTAACTTCGAAAAGGACCAGTCTCTCGGCCCAAAGCGTGGAGAGGTTAACCATGATCAAAATGAATCAGCACTTTATACCACCGGATTACAAAATACGTGAATCACAGCAGGAAGAGGAGAGCAACTTGGATGCCGTAATTAGTGCGTTACAGGACCTACTTCTGTCCGAACCACCAGAGTTTGAGGACGAGCTCCTCTTCCCTGACAACTAGGCTTTCAAATTGTTACTTTCTTCCTTCCTTTATGTGTCTGTGTATCTGTCTTTCTGGTTCAAATCACAACAAATCCATCACCACCGTCTTCTCTTTTTATTTCCCTATTGGAGTTGGATGTCTGTGCATTTAACTGTCCACTCTTCAAAGTCCTGCTTCATCTTCCTGTCTCGCACAAGTACATTTCCATCAAGCCAGACATTAGTACAAGAAATGTTGCCTTTACCAGTCCCGCCTCCATAAGAAGTGAAACGTGACTATAGCTATCCTCCGTTTTGTTTTGGAGCCGAAACTCATCAGTGTCCGAAGGCTACAGCCTCAGCAGGCATCCAAAGGTCCTCACTGTCAGGACAGAAGGTACTTGGCAGAGAAAGACAAGAGACTCTTCGAAGAAACTTGCTGACATTTGTGCAAACTCAAATGACCATCAATGAGCGCTACCCAGGCCGCGGCCCATCATCACAGTGCTGACCATGGGAAGCAACTTAAACTGTGACAAAGTGCCACAGAAGAATAAGACGAAAACCAAAACAGCGACTAACACTCAAAATGAATGTGGACTGGAGTAACGATGAGGCCACTGCCCCGTAAAAAAATAACAACTGTCAGAACTAGGCATCTGATGATCTGACAGCCAAAGAGAAGAGCAAGACAGGTAATGATGGAATGCATTGGATGCTTGCAGAGTCTGAGCGATTGCTGTTGTTTGTTGTTGATGTTGTGCATGAAGTCGAACTCTACTCTACTAGTTAATCTACAAAGTGACTCAAGTCAGTGACAGTCAATGTTTCCCTTCTTGTTGTTTAATAACCAAATTGTACTCCTACTACTGCAGGTGCCGGCCAATATCTGTTGCAATTTTTTAATATGGAATATGGACTTAATCGGAGTCACTACAGACTGAGTTGTAGTTGGACAACACGTACCACACCATGATGATGACCATACTATCTTTGCACGCAGTCATTCAGTTGGATCGGAGATGATTCAAGGAATAACTGCATTTCATGAAGTGGCATAAGGTAAACATAAACACAACAATTCAACAAGAAAGTAAACACAGCAGACCTACATGTCCATGTAGTGGTGTGTAGTCGAGTGCAGTGATGACTCACAGCGGCGCATTGATTTTGTCACTTAATTAGGAAAATGCTAAGTTGCTGTGTATGCCTTTTGTCTGGCTATGTCAAAAATTAAGGTAAATGGAGGTTGGATCACGGGCTGGTGCTGTGGTGGGCCTGTTCTGTCCTGTTGTTGTTGTAGCTTAATGCTGTAAACAGAATCTACACGATATATCCAAGCCGCCTCACTCTGAAAGTGTTCTCTCTTCTCTTCTTGGACTCCACCGTAATTGATGTTTTTTTTTATTCATTGATTTTTCAATACCCCTTTGTTTTTCCATCTAGACGTTACAGGCCGGCCTTTACCCTGTGCTTGCTATACTGGGAGACACAACTCATATTTACCTTACCAATCGGCATCAGGAAGGCCACCAAGATTGATGTGCGGAGCGTCCATGGAAGATAGGACCAAGAGGAAGGACGAGATTCCACTCCACAATTTGAGCATGATAATACAGTAACTTTAGTATCATTCATCATTCATCTTTTAATTAATTTGAATACTTTTCTCTCCTCAATCATTAGGACTGTGTGTTGTGTGTTTGTTTGCTAATTGATCCCTACAACTGTGTTTTCTTTGAATTGTCTTTGCTATCTTTACAAGTAAGTTACGTACAACATGGAATTTGGGTCTCTGAGGGCATATTACAGGCAAGGCAAATTGCATAGAATATACTGCTGCCCTGTACTGTCTAATTGTCTAGTAGGAGTTATTAAGTACTACTCATTAACCATCAAGTTATCTTCATCATCATGCATGCTTTTCCCTTTTCTCCCTTTATAGATTTTTTGTATAAGATCATGGTTGTCTGCCAAGATTGCGCTTTGCTTTTGTTGTCCATGCGTACTGTTTTTCATTCTCAAACCTTTCCCCAAACCCCCTTCCCATCCTTTCATCAAACCCTAACCCTCTTCCCCGGGCTGTGATTTATATTGAGGTGTGATGTGACTACATAAAATGTACACCAATTGATCACACGCTTGCTGGGGCAGATGTGGTGAAAGCAACACTAATTCAATTGCAAGGCAGGGCGAGGAGCTTCTTCTGCTTGCCCACCCATGCTCAGTCTATGTGCAAGCCGTCACCGGCTAATAGTAGTACATCATAATTAATTGCCGTCATTGATTGGATTAATCATCAAACTCCTACCACACAGCAGTAAAGGTTACGAATTACGATTGTGTTAAGTTAAGTGACTCAATCGACACAACTACAGTTTGTAACTTCTTGTACTAGGCTGTCCCCGCCACCATTATGTTTAATTTGACTTTAGCTGTTGCAACTGCAATATTGTTTGTTTGGCAGTCTTCTTCTGTACTGTATTTTACTGCGTTCTACTACTCCTCCCACAGTCGCTCTCAGGAAAGTGACTGTCTCTTTTAAATTTTTTAGCAAATGCTACTGCCAGTGTCTACTCTACTACTACCACCACAACCATGGCATCTTCTACATTCTCTCTGGAAACCATGCAGCCATCGCTGTGCCGAACGTAATCATCAATCACAGGTAAGATACGTTTGGTGGGAGGTATAAATGGACTAGGAGGAGAGACTGACAGTACTAGTAGGACAAATAACTCAGTGAGGGGTACCGCATCTATCTGTTTGTGTTACATCATCGTCGGCAGATTATTTCAATCAAACACTGGCTGCGGCCCTGCAGCAGCAAGGAAACCAATGTGACGTTAATTCGTAAAACAGTAACCCCCCACAAAACATTAACATTGTATGTTTAAGTATAAATATAATTTATTACCCTAACAAAAATAAACTATCCCACACCTGACCCACCCTTCTCCCTAACCCCAACAAATGTCCAAAACGAAAAAGTCCAAAGAATGTCCCGAAACCCCAACGCCCAATTCCCACCCACCAAAACAAGGAATAAAAAGGGGCAAATCCACAGGGTCCTCGATGTTACATTCGGCGGGATTTGAGGTGTTAGTCCACCATGATTTTGACCCGCTCCTCCATTTGCTCCTCTAGACGTGCCATCCGGAGGAGAATCTTCTTGCGGAATGCCCTGCAGTGGCATCCAGGGTGGGGGACAGCAGTGCTGGCTGATAGTGAATTGCGGCGGGCGGCTACCAGACCGCGGCGCAGTACCGCTGGAGTTGTGGCCTGGCTGGGGCCCGGGGCATCGGACGAGGCTGCAGCTGCTGCTGCCGCCTACTCCTCCTCCGCCTGAGCCACCAGCCGCCGGTACTCCTGGCATATGGCCTCCAGTTTCCGGCGCCGGGCCCTGGCTGCCAACTCCTTCCGCGATGGTTTGTCTTGGGAAGGAGTACCATCTATATCAAGAAAGAAAAAAAATATTGTTGTAACCAGTACTCTTAGCTAAACAGTAATACAAAATTAATTCAACACATAATGGCACAGTAGCACTAGCAAGAAGCACAGTACATAACATTTGTGGTAATAATCTATCTATCCTCCCACTTCCTCGGCCTCTAACATTTTTGGGAGTTTCAGGCATTATTCTAGCACTATGGACTCCAACCAGTACACAGTACACCAGTGTTCTTCTTTTCTCTAGTTTAGCGAAATGACATAACCTGGTTGTAGCCGGCATTGCCAGCTCGGTCATCTATGCTTGCACCCAAGACAAACATACGAGTCATGACGCAGACTCACGTTAGTTGGATTTACTACTGTTTGCAGGTGGGGAAGCTCGTATTTTTCTATTACGGGTGGCACTGGCCATACTCTCTCTGTTACATGGAGGGCAATTGCTCAATTATTTCACAGTGCCTTGGCTACTACAAAAGCCAGATTATATATCTGATTCAATGATCGTTGCTTTTATATGGGACAACAACATAAGGTCAGTAGCGGTCGGTGGTGGGACTCGGGGAGTTCGGCCGGGCAGTGACGTGGGTAGGGGCAGGATGGGGGTAGTAAACTATGGATTACGGCCAATTACAGGTAAGTAAACATATAAATAAATGAAACTAATTTTGTTGCGCACACTGCATCGCATTTGGCGGTGCAGTGCGCACATTGAAATTCGCTTTATTTATTTGTATGTTTACAGTAAAGTTACCTGTATTTGCCCGCGTAATACATTGTTTACTACTACCCCCACCCTGCCCCTCCCCACATCGGCTTTGCTACTCTGGCGCGGTTTCTTTTACATTCCCTAAAACTGTGCATCCCGTGACAGTCTCCACCTATGCTGTCTATGATGAATACATACAGGCATCCATCCATTCTAAGTAAATGTCAATCATTCTTCTTAATCTCTCCACCAACCTTACTTTGTTTCACCAACAACAACGCATGCGTCCACTCACTCCGTTGCTTGCGTTGGCTTTGAGTTTCACCCAAACACCGCTGATGATTCTTGCTATCCACAGTATCCACCCATACTGTGTCGCCCACCCAGGCAGGCATCCATTCTTCTTTCACCTTTTTCCACCCATCCTTCAACAACACATGCATCTGATTCCTATCAGCCACCTATCCATGCTTCCAACGTATCCTTCTCTGCCAGTCATCATATTAAATCTCGCCCGCCCTTCCTCCTTCAACCCTTCTTTCCCTTTTTGTTCAACACATCCATCAAGGTCATCTGATCTGACTTTTAGTCTCCTCCATAAAACTTTCACAGCTGAGTTGGAGTCAGATATAAGAGGCCATTGGTTAATCAAGTCAAGCTGGTAATGCTATTGCTACTGCATTGCTCATGCTAAGTAAAGGGTGTCTTCTTTAACCGTTGTATAATGTTCACTACAACTTCATACCTAATAATAAGTCTCAACAACAGTACAGTGAGTGAAGTCCACACACCCTTCCAGCTAGTGCAATGTCAATAAGTCATGAATATAACTTACTACCGCCCGCCACCGCTGCTGGCTCCCCCTGTAGCTCCTGCAGGTGCCGCATCTTCTCCTGCCCCTCCGGAAGGCTCGACCGCCGGTGGCCCCGCCGCCACTGGTGGTTGCTAGTCCGCCTAGATAAAAACATGACACATTTTTAGATGCCTGTACACCTCCCCCTATTTATTCTTTTTCATTAGCAAGATTGAAAAAAAGTTAATACATACATATTATTATAAATCACATTCAATAGTCCAAATCGGGTACTAGAGTACAGTCAGTAGACACTAGTAGTGTTATGGTCCCTAGGGTCATTATTATACTATACTCTACTCTTTGCAAAGTTAGCCTGAGCCATGCAACCATTTTCCGCTTCATGTCTTTTGCGCATGTTACCTCGCAGCTTGTTGCGCAGTAACAGTAAGACGCCTTTTGAGCCCACATGAGCACATACAGCTACTGTCTGAGCGTTGCGTACAAGAGGTCGAAAAACAAGCCACTTTGTTATGGAGTTCGGTTAGTCCGTATTGCTTAGCCATAGGTAACATGTTACACTTTTTGGGCAGGACTGAGAAATGCTTGCATTATACTATAATAAAACGCACCATTTTTCTCAGGCAGAGGATTCCCTTCTACGAACCAGAGATTTGCAGAGCTTATGAATGATGCATGTAACCAGTAATTCTACGTTCTACGGTGAGGAGTCGCTCAGAATTCGCACAGATCTTTTGTCTTATATATCATCAATGATCATGCACTTGTTGCAAGTGCAACACTGTTTATTGTTTTAATCTTATGCATTTTGCTGTTGGAGCTGGCTGGAGTCCACTGAATTTTATAGAACATACATACAGAGCTTGTTAGTTGAAAAATAAACCTTTTGAACTTACACATAGACTCTGTGGTATTTTGTGTGGTGGTGGTGGACTTACACGAGTGAGTGAGCGAAAGGGTGTTATGTTCTGGGTTGTGTAATCATAATCATTGGGTATCTTCGGGTGGGGGTTCGGGGACCTAATGAGACACTATAGCTAGTCGTTCAGGGATTGTGGGTTCACTTCTGACTGAGGTGTGAGGAACGTCCAAGTTCCAAACTCGCATCACCAACATCCTATTTCATTGTGCATAGTTCTGCATGGGGCTGTGCATAATCCAAGTAGTATGTACTATATCCTATCAAAAATAGTCAAATATCTGGTTGGGCATTTTGTTTGTGGTAATTGTCAAAGCCTCAAGATTAAGAAGCCTAGAAGAGGACAACCGAAAGGACTGGACTCAGTGGCTAGAGCTATTAGTATTGGTCAATCTGAGTTTTATACAAAACCGTACAATAAAGAGTGGCAATGCAAACTGGGCAAGCTTAGCGACAGGCTAATATTAGTAGTACAGAGTACAGACATTCATAGCAGAGGCAGTTAGAACTTAGAGGCAGGGATAACCAGAATTTAGAAACCGATAGTCAAGTCAAGATCAAAGAATCTTTGTAAAAAATAGAATTAGGGAGTGGAGCCAGAATTAATAGTTCTGAAAAAATAAGGTGCAGTAAAAGTTAGGGCAATATAATTGTTAATATTAACCACTGGAGGACTTACTGGGACCAGCAGCAGGGCCCTCGGTAGAGGAGCGGTCCTCTGGTGGTTGTCCCGCCGAATCTGACCCCATCTTCTTGCCCCTGGGTGCTGCACATCAGTGATCATGTAAGATATAATAAAGAAAAAGAAAGACACAAACATTAATGATTGCTGTGAAACAAATAAATTATCTAAAAAAACGCTCAAAAACATTTTAGGAAACAAAAATTGCAATAAAATTGACCTATCTAATCCAATCGACTACTGCCTTGCGGGATTCACGGACAGTCTACTTATTTGGGAACACTAATTCAGTGTTCCATTCTGATTGATTCAAATAAAATCCAGAACACTAACTAAGCCTAAGTACCACCTGACCTAGCCCACCTATTCCAGGCGGGCCAATTGTTCATTAAGTCCTGCATTTCCATTTTTTATTGACATCAAAAATGCATAGATGAGAAGGAGGACACATGCATAAAGTGCATAATGCATACACCAAATTGTTGGTTGGTTGCGTCTGATGTTCTGCAGCTGACTGACACTGCTAAGCTAAGCTTACCAGTACCACTTACTAAACAAACTACAAAAGGTTCTAAGGACTGGGGTAAGCAGCACTCAGTGACAGAGGATGCGCCACGCAGACCGCTCAAAAATTATCAACTAATAGTAACTAAACCTAGTATCAAATGCATCCACCACTATTTGACAGGAGGACAAAGGAAGGACTACAGTCTCTCTAGCAATAGCATTATGAAATGAAGACACTACACGGGAATAAGGTAGGTGTCTAGTTTAATCCATCTGACGTCCTTCCGTGTCCCGGCAGCAACTGCCTGCCTTAGAACTCCACATTCCAGAATAGAATCTCCCCAGCGACACAAGCTCCTCACGAGCCTGAGACAGCGTTCCTCAGATCCCAACACACCCCCTTCCTTCACAATGAAAACAGAAAAGTAAGGTTTGACAAAGATAAAAAACAATAAGAAGAAGATAAGAGGAAACAGGGTTTACAGAAGAACAACATCACTACATTTTGTAATCTTGAAATCTTGCAGGAACAAATTTCAATCTGGTGGAAACAGCTCTGGAAGAAACATGATCGGAATGCACAGGTTCCCTCCCGTGGGTATTGGTGGGCACCAATGTTGGGGAAGAAACAACACCAAGTCTCTTGTTGACATAGACCAGCATTGACTCAGGCACAATGGAAATAGCAGACTTGTTCCAAACTTTCCCACTCTCCAACACCACCACGTGATTTCTTACAGCTGACACTCTTTGGGAGCGGAGAACCGAGACTCCCCTTGCGAAGAAAACCCGGTCTCTTGACCCTCACCCAATCCCCCACCTTAACAGACAAAGGATAACGAACTCCAGGCCTGGTGTCGTACTTAGCCTGAACAGCAGCCCTGACGTCAGTTACAACAGACAATTTCTTAGTGTCCACCTCCCTCCTGGACATCCATTCCTTGTTTAATTTAGAACCAGCAACCCTTCCCCTAAGTAAGGTAAACGGGGCAATGAGGGTACTAACATGGGGAGTGGTCCTCACAGCCCAAAGCATGTTGCTGACCGCTTGCCGGCAATGCAACCCATTCACCAAAGCCAATTGCAGATGTTCCTTGATTACGCGGTTGAAGCGCTCAACCAGGCCATTGCTGTGGGGGTGATAAAGAGAAGTAAGAATGTGACTAACACCTATGTCCTTGAGGAATTTCTGCATCCTCGTCGCCACTGAAATGAAGACACTACACGGGAATAAGGTAGGTGTCTAGTTTAATCCATCTGACGTCCCTCCGGGTCCCGGCAGCAACTGCCTGCCTTAGAACTCCACATTCCAGAATAGAATCCCCCAGCGACACAAGCTCCTCACGAGCCTGAGACAGCGTTCCTCAGATCCCAACACATTACCTAACTGAAGTTCTCTAAAGTAAACTCTTACATAATGACAAGCGAGCGCAAAGTTGCAAAAAAGTAAGAGTACCGCCCAGCACCTGTGTCCTACAATCACAGAGGATTTTGAAACGGAATTTACCTGCAATGTAAGCAGCAGTATTCTTGTTATTTGTAAAAAATATATACACAAATCACAATACTTATACTACTATATATATATTGGCTACTCACCAAGCCCCACGACTCTCGACACCTAGCAGGTCCAACAGGTCCTGCTCCCGGTCAAGGATGTCTGACCACCGGTGGGCCAGCTGGTTATGGGTGCGCCGGACCTCGGAGCAGCGAAACACTGCCCGACGCACCTTCGCCCACCGGCGGTGACGCTCCTGGGTCGGGTACCCGGAGCCTGGCCTGCCGCCTGCTGCCAAGGTCAAGGGGAGGTGGCGCTGAATAAAAAAACAAGGGCGGCCACCTCCGCCTCATTAAACAGCTGGCGGGCTTGCACCCCTGCAGGGCGCAGTCTGCCGCAAGGCAGGCGGCGATTGGGCGCACGCGCCTTGCCCTTTGAGCCGCTGCTGCTACCCTTCGCCATGGTTCTGGGGTGGGAGGAGGTGAAAAGAAAAGTTAGAAGGGAAAAATAAAGTTAGGGGAAGAAGTAGGAGCTTAAAGAAGAAAGTTATATAAAACAGTCGAAAAGTAAAAAAAACACAGTAAAAAGTAAAAAAAAATGCAAAATATAGACTTAAGCAGAGAGTGAGATAGATAAGAAATAAAGAAAAATTGAAAAACAGTGTAAAAAACTAAGGATTGCAAAGATTGAGGGAGGATAGAAAAGCAGGCCCAGAACCATAGCATAGAGTGGTAAAACAAGATGGCCGCGCCCATCGCGACCGCGTGGGTAAGTTCGCGCGATATTTGTCCCCGAGCATGCAAAAACGTCGCGAACACGTACAACGCGTTCCCGAACAAGGAATGCGCAGCGCGAGCACGCTATACGCGACCCGGAACAGGAAATAAGGGATCGCGAACGGGCGGGACAAGTGAAAAACAAAATGGCCGCGCCCATAGGCGACCGCATGGGTAAGTTCGCGCCCCCGAGCACGCAAACAGCGTCCCGAGCAACCACAACGCGTTCCCGAACAAGAAAAACGCATCGCGAACGGGCGCAGCAAGCAGCTACGCGCGCTCGCGAAGCTACGCGTAGCTCGCGTAGCGCTCCGACGTCTTCGCGTAGCTTCGCGTAGCGCGACTACGCGAACTACGCCCAGGCTTAATTATGATAAGATATTGTTGATCCTACCTGACAACAAAGCGGACAAATTTGTCCCGTTCTATAAGATAAAAATGAGGGTTTTTTTTCAGAATTGCGAATACACCATAGTTGACCTAGTTTCTTTAAAACAATTTATATATGCACCACAGGAGCCAGTGAGGTGTTACTCAGCGCCCGCCGGTTTTACTTCCGTCCTGGCTGTGTATGCATGTTCCTTCGTTTAATATCGATTTAATATTCTTCCAAGATTAGTTGTGTTTCTAAAATTAAAATAAATAGTCTCTATGTTATCGGTATAAAAAAGGCTTTGGGGCCCATTAGGATGTAGGGCGGATCGCCACCACCCGCATGGCGAAGGCGATCCGCCCTACATCCTTCCCCGCCCGCCACCCATTTACCCCCGCCATATTAGTATGGCGGGGGTACCGCGGCGGACGGGAAGACCGTCCGCCGCTTTTCTGCCTGGTGGACAAGTCGACCGGGCGGAAAAGGGTTTATATGGTGGCGGTGTCTGCTAGACACCGCCATCCATATTAGCATGGGTGCAGAAACATGCCTTTCCGTGGCGGCGTTGCCGCCACGGAAAGGCATGCAGAATTCTCTTCCGGGGGCCCATTGCGGGCCCCCAAGATGTTGGGTGGGTGGGGGGTGCACATGGGGGGTACCTATGGTACCCCCCTGCATTGTCATGGACATGGTGGCAGGCACCTCGCGGTGCCTGTCACCTTGTGCATGACAATGCACGCAGTGCATTCCCAGCATTCTGGCGTGCGGTGCTTTTGATCCCATCGCCACCCCTTGTTTCTGTCTATACCAGACGTTATTGAATAGGAATACACTGTTGTGGAGAATAAGATTCATCATTGTCAGTAGCATCTCTTTGTGTTTCCAAAGTGGTGCAGGTCTCTTTTCTAACTGATGTTTGATAGCTCTATATCCCAGATCTTGTTGGATGCTGGTGTACAAAGCCACCACATCCAATGTCACGAGTAACAATGGTTCTTCCCATGTAAGATCTGACAAGATGCTTAAGATGTGTTTGGTGTCTCTTATGTGTGAGGGGAGGTTTCCTTATTACACTGTGAACTAGAGGTTAATGCCACCTTTGTAATTGACAGACACTCACCAGTGGCGGTAATTCGTCACAAACAAGTTGCGTTGGGAAACTACGCACTCAACCAGCATTCATCACTTTAAAGTAACGTTAGGTAAGATCCACACGTCTTTTTGCGCATTAAGAAAAACGAATATAGAGATCTTTTTAAACACAAAGCCTTTTTTATAGCGATAACATAGAGACGATTTATTTTAATTTTAGAAACACAACTAATCTTGGAAGAATATTAAATCGAATTTAAACGAAGGAACATGCATACACAGCCGGGACGGAAGTAAAACCGGCGGGGAGGTGAGTAACACCTCACTGGCTCCTGTGGTGCATATATAAATTGTTTTAAAGAAACTAGGTCAACTATGGTGTATTCGCAATTCTGAAAATACCCCTTCATTTTTATCTTATAGAACGGGACAAATTTGTCCGCTTTGTTGTCAGGTAGGATCAACAATATCTTATCATAATCACATTCGGCCATAATAGCACTAGACCGTTATGAACATGAATACCATACTGAAATTATAACAAATTACACATGGCCGTTGGGTCATATCCCTCCACCCCGTTTTTGGCACTCTTTTTATGCCACATGAATCCAGCTTCCTTAACAATCCAAGGTCTTTGGGACGTAGTGTGATCCCAATGATATTCTTCACATGTGAACATTTCACGGAGACAATTACACTAACGTAGTATGGAGCATTATTGTATATGGTTAGGACTTCCCACCTTTGGAGTTATGGTCGAGGGACAACACTCAGTTTCACTGTGATAACGCTTTAGAAAATGAATCACAATGTCATGTGACATTTTCTCGACTAAACAGTCACTGGGTGTTCACTATCACAAATGTTAAGTCTTGTATAAATAGTATTGGATCAGTTGATCCCATACCCAATTTTCTTTTTTGTAGCCCTGAAGAAGTCGATTGGGATATTTCCCACGACGAAACACGTGTTGGCTGGGCAATCTCGCATGAAATAAAAGAACAACAGAACACCAAACGACTCATTATTGGAACAATATTGAATAAGAATTGATCTCACTGTGTTTCTTTATTGCACGATTGTGACAAAGACATGTAATTTACAAACAGGCACTAATGTCAATGATATCAGCGTGTGCATAGGACAAGTGTTACAGTGAAATAGTGGATCGTATAGACGGTCCGGTAGGAGGGTTCAGGGTGTGTATTTCCCTCACCTTTTGCACCGCATAAAGAGTGAATAAGCATTTACGCATACTCAGGAGGCTCCATTACCACACTCACGCAAAACCCCCCCACCTTTGTCTTTACACATTAATGTTGAATCCACCATTAGGCACACTCAAGTAATCACACACCTATGTTTTGCCCCATGTGTAGATCCAACAGCCACATATCAGATGGCTGTCCATCCTAAACATTTTAACACTCTTGAAGTCCAAGAAGCTATGCCAGTACACAATGACACAGAGGCAGACACCTGATTGCACATTTCACAATGCTCAAAATGTTGGCTGACACCCAGGATTGGGAGGACAGAGTGTCTCATATGGCCGGAGTTGGCATACCTGTCCTGGTCCATGTGCATCATGTGATTACCAGGAACAGTAGGCAGGTGGCTATGCATGTGTTCCACTAATGATGTTAATTCTTCAGAGGCCCCAACAGTGGTCTTACCTGATGCATGGGTGTGTGGTAAATACCTCAGACACCTGTGGTGACCCAGATCAGCAATTAGAACACATATGTGTGGCCCACACAAAGTACATGTCAGATATCTGGCAATGTGCAGGCACATGTCAAGCAATTGCCCCACCCATGAAGCCCAAAACGATGCACCTGTGGCAGATGCTGTTCCCAACATTAACCTTGGCCAACAGCAAGGACACACAACCCAAGTGACACAAGTCACAGACCGAAAGGGCCACACCTGGTTATCAGATGAGAATGGGGCATCCCCAAATTTAGCCACATGAGTCTTGTCTCAGCAGACAGACGAACTGTGGGAGTGTCACCAGGCTGAAGGAGTGCATATAGCATGTTAGACATAGTTCACCAAAAAGGCATGAACTTACCCCTTCCTTGCTGGTGTCTTTCCTTCAACTGCCCATCCAGGTCAGGGAAGACCACCGTCAGAATCCTGAGCATGTGGGGGGTCAGTGTCCGTCGTCCGCGCCATCTGTGTGGAGGCGACAGCTTCAGCTGGACCCTGGCTATCCTGCTGGTCCAGCCACGAAGGTCCTGCCACATCTTCTGGCAGTGGCGGATGCGGCGTTTGAAAACCCCCACAGATCTAACTGCCCGGACGATGGTCTGCCAAATCTCCTGTTTCTGATGGGCATCAACCTGTGAGGATGACAAAGTAAGACACCATTACTACACATGCAACATGTTTGTTCATCACACATTTGGACATACATGTCGTTATCACAAGGGCATATGATGTATGCAGGTAGTGCAACTATGGTCATGAGCAGTTGTCCTGTGTGCAAGCCTGCATTAACAACATGAAAACAGTGCCTGGAAATCAAAAACAGGGCAATATACACTTTTTCATCACTGTACCTGTACAGAACATGTATCTACACACTTGGAGACTTACAATTACTCAGTGAGCATGCTTGCCCTAGGTGAACACAATGCTAGTAGTGCTAGTCAGACAACATGCACAATTAGGAAGGCAGTGGACTGCGCACTCACCGGCTCCCCTGGTTTCCCATACAGCTTGCTGTACTGTGGAAGGAGGCTGTCCAGCAGGGCCTAGTTCTCCTCCTCGGTGAAAGCTGGGGCCCTCTCCACAGTACGTGCCATTGCAGGACCCAGAGGATGCAGAGACAGCAGCAGTGGTAGCAGAGATGTAATGCTGTAGCAGGTGGTGCAGGCAAGTAAAGTCTCTGGGGAACAGACAGTCTTATATCTGTGTGCAGAGGCAGAATCTGTCCCATGCGTCCAAAGTGATAGGTCCGACATGTTTGCACTTTCTGAAATTGGCCAATCCATTGCATTGCACACTCCGTACATGCCTTCCGCATCGTTCAAATATTCCCCACCATGACACCATTTAGTTTGATACATTGTTGTAGGGAGCCAACTGAATTTTCTGAACACGAATCTTACAAGTTTCAAATCCGCGTCCGTCTCCATGACATTCAATAGCCAATGCGTGCGCACGGCTTGGTCCGTAAGTGTACGACGCGTCTTTTGAAAATTCACACGCGTCTGTCACCATTACAGCCAATAGCCAATGCGTGCGCAAGGCTTTGGCCGGAAGTGTACGACGCATCTTTTGAAAATTCACACGTGTCTGTCACCATTACAGCCAATAGCCAATGCGTGCGCACGGCTTGGTCCGTAAGTGTACGACGCGTCTTTTGGAAACTCATCCGCATCTGTCACCATTACAGCCAATAGCCAATGCGTGCGAACGGCTTGGTCCTTAAGTGTACGTCGCGTCTTTTGGAAACTCACCCGCGTCTGTCACCATTACAGCCAATAGCCAAAGGATGCCACCCACAATATCTTGGCAGGGACTCCGGTGCCCTACAACAAACATACAGCCTGTCACACAGTATATGAAATGACATTTCAGGCCTCATGACATGTGTGGGTATATGGCTCCACATTTCATGTTGGACGGGGAATTTAGTGGCACACACTCCCAGGGTGTGCCATGTTTAATGGGGACAAAAACCATTGTGTGTGAGGAACATCACTACTGTAAGTGCCAACTTTCCAGATCAAACCCTGAGCCCTGTACACAGTACAAGGTGCACATTGTGTGATTACATGTTACATACGCCCTGACTCATAGGTGAAATGGACTGCGTGTCACAGGGTGTCCCAGAGCTAGCATTGTGGGGTTAATCCAGAGTATGTGCGTATTGTGCTACACACATGTCTCTAATTGTATGTGGTAGAGGTCAATTGTTTACAACATCCATGTGATTTGGCCATGTGAGTTGCTGTTGTGTCTGTGTGTCACAGACATCCATGTATGCCCTGCTAACAAATCTGGTAGCACATCATGTGTGTTTCATGGGTGTGTTGTTACGTGTACATCAGACGCTACATCATGACAGTGTCCTTGTGGCACCACAAGATCCTTGTGTGTGTGACAGACAAAGCACCTGTCATGTGGGGAACACATCTATCCTTACTAGTCACTGAGGTGTGTGTTTGGTATGTGACATTTGTGCAGATGCACTGTGACAGACCCCATAGATTGTTCACAGCACAGCATTGCACTTGTTGTGTAACCATGTTGAGCTGAGATGTCAGGTGAGGGGCAGATAGCCGACATATGTGTCCATGCCCAACAGCACACACATCAAGTAATTGTGTCTTGCTATGATGTAGCATGTGTATTTAGCATGGTCATTGCCACATATGTAGGGGAACTGACAATCTTTCTTTGCTCACCTATGTACTGCAGGAGACCAGCTGTCCATAGACCGTTCCCAGACCTTGCAACCATGGCTGAACGTGACTGCATCCGACGGTACCGCTTCACCAGACCACTAATTGAGGAGTTGGCAGAGCAGTTGGCCCCACATTTACAACCTGGCCGGACATATCCATCAGCGCTGACCAAAGGTGAAGGTGATGGCAGCCCTACACTTCTTTGCCACTGGTACCTTCCAGCACACTGTGGCTTCTGCTGGTGGGATGTCACAGACCATGTTCAGCAGTGTGCTTCGCGATGTTTTGGAGGCGATGTTGCATTTCCTGAACCGGTACATCCAATTCCCAACCCCAGGACAATTCACTGCCATAAAGAGTGACTTTTATGCACTGGGAAGGATGCCACATGTCATAGGCTCCATAGATGGAACACATGTGGCTTTGGTACCACCACATGCACATGAGCAGACATACCGGAACAGAAAACATTTCCACTGCATCAATGCCCAGGTGGTATGTCTGCCGGACATGACAATTTCACATGTGTGTGCACGTTTCCCTGGTTCCGCACACAACGCTTACATCAGGCGGACTAGTCTGATTCCCAACAATGATGTCACAGCTGCAGAACCAGCGTGCCTGGCTTGTCGGGGTGTAATATCTGTTTCCCTTGTGTGTTTTTGGTAAATTATTTTTCAAACTCTTTTCAGACTCATTAAATGTTTTTTTGTTTGTATGTAGGTGACTCAGGATACCCAACATGCCGTGGTTGCTGACACCCCTCAGGAACCCTGTGACACCGGCGGAGATACGTTATAATGAGGCACATGGGCGGACCAGGAGAGTGATAGAGCGGACATTTGGGTTGCTGAAAAGCAGATTCCGCTGCCCGGACAGGACTGGAGGGGCCCTCCCATATGCCCCTGAGAACATGTGCAAAATCATAATTGTGTGCTGCATGCTACACAACCTGGCAGTGAGGGAGGAGTTGGCTCTCATCCAGGATGATGATGACCAATAGCTGCCAGCCGTGGAGGATCCTGCTCTGGGTCATGTTGCCAGTGATGATGAGGGTGAGGGGATGTTCGGACACAGCTCATCAACAACTTTTTCACATGATTGTGAGTATACAGTGATGTGTTGTCTACGTTTGTAATGGCCTGATATGTGTAGGTGGTGCAATGTTGCTGCATATGTGTGGCTGTGTGCTACTTGACAGGATGCTTGCAGTGATGTGTCCTTTAAGTTAGTATGTACTCCCAAACAGTGTTGACATGATTACTAGGTTGTGTTCACGTATCTTAGGATTTATGTTTGGCATGTGTATTGCAGGTGTATGCTGTTATTTTGTGATATTAATAGTGTTGTATGTCTGTCCTTCATAGGGTCCTTTGGCTGTAGTTTGGTCACGTGTGACTCCTGAAAAAATAGGATTCCTGTTACAGAGTGCAAGTTGTCGTTGTCAAACCGATGATGTGCTACACACCCCTGGACTTTCATTGTTTACCACTTGGTTACTTTGTGCTCACTGTCACGTGAGGTTACCTTCCATATGTTGTGGAGTTCACATGTGGTGATTGTGTATTAAACATGTGAGTCACTTTGGACTGTGCTTTGTCTGGGTCCACACATCCAACAATCAATTCTATACTGTACCTGTGGGCTGATTGCCACTGACTCAGGATGGGTGTCGTTATGTGCATTACACTGTAATTTCAGTTCACAAAAGTATAGGCAATGAGTTAGATGGCCATGGTAAGTATGTGTCGTGTTGACGTAGTGGTGTGTCTCCCTCATATGTGTCACATCACCATGACTCACATAACTGTGTTTACATTGCTGTAGTAGTTTTCATGTACAGTATACTTTTAGCATGTCATCATCTCCATGACACACACCAAGTTAAAGTCACAACAAAAGCAAGTTTTGTGTGATTGTGAATTTATTAACATGCATGTGTTAGAATAGTATACGTAAATGAAAGTGCTGTACAGTGCGATAGGAATCCAAAGTTCACAGAGGAGTTGGTAGTGTTGGTAGATGAAATTTCAAGAGTAAAGTCCACAGTCAGTTGTAACATTGGTCCAACTTAGACCCTCCATCACATGTGTGGGAGTTTAGCGACAGTCAACAAGGTGAACGCTTTGCACACAATGGAGGATGTCTGGAACAGGTATTCACTTCCTGGGGGGTATGCATGGCCATCTGCCTCTCACTTGTCCTTCTTCGGATGACCCCTCTTCTTCTTTTTAGGGGGACCCTCAGGTGCAGGCTGCTGACGTGCCGGGGACTCTCCGCTAGAGTCCTCATCCCTCCCTGTGGCAGTTGCAGATGTAGTGGCAACAGATGTAGTGGGCACACAGGGAGGTGTGGTCATGTTGTCAGATATCTTGCGGAGGCATGTTAGTATGTCCCTATGCACGGACGTGAGTTCATCGAGTTTGTCCATTTTGGACTCCATTATGGACATGTGGGAGTCCGATCTGGCATGATGGGCAGCCTGCTGTTGTTGCATGTCCCTGAGGATCCCCACTACCTGGCCAAAGCCTCGGGGTCTTTCCTGGTACGCATCTATGTTGCGTCCCAACTGGATCATCCTGCAGTCCAGCCTCATCTGCAGGCCGTGGCCTCAGCCTGCCCACCCTCACACCACCCCTGCCCACACGGGCAGGACCTGCCATGGCAGGCACAGACGACACTGGGCCCCCTTCTGTGTTGGCACTGGTGGTGTTGTCCCTCACCTCCAGGGTGCCCTGTGTAGCTGTGCGGTCAGTGTTCTGTTGCCTTGGTCTGTCCGTGTCAGCAGAGTTCATTGGTGTGTCTGCAGATGTGGCAGGAGTGGTGGCAGGGGGTGCTGATGTTACAGCTGCTGGGGCTGGACGCGGAGCCACACCGGAGGGGCCAGGTCGTTCGTCGTTGTCCGAAGAGGACTGTGAGACATCCACACCAGAGAGCTCAGGGTCGACCAGAGTCTGGGCCTGGGATCCTTCTTCGGTCCCTGCAGTGTCCCCAGCATCCCCTGTGGGTGGAAGAGACACACAATGGATGTTGTGGTTCAGCACACATCAACAGATCACACACATTACAGTTGCTACTGTACTTCATGATGAGTGTATGTACACTGCATTGTCCTCCATTGTCACAGACAGAGGTCTATATTGCTTAAGCACATTGTCATGGCAACCTGATGCGTATTGATTGGCAGTTGGAGCTGTGTGCGTGGTCAGCTCATGTATTGGTTCAAGTACTGTACATGGCCATTGCTGCTCAAGTGCTATCCTGTGCCTGACACAGGTGTGTTTACCTTATCATCATTTGTGCTTTGACAAGGACATACGTGCACTTCCTCTTACGATGTGTTCCAAGATTGGGGCATGTGTGCTGGCCTTTGTGCATGTTTATTTGAGTCACATTGGTGTGTCGGAACAACATGGCCACAGTCCGGTATGTCTGGAATCTCTTGTGAGCTACCATCTTGATGTACGTATTCCTGGTTTACATCTCGTTGCACACATGTGATGGTGTTACCGTAGCAAATGATGTTGCTGCTGAGCTTTGTACGTGATAACGTCATTTATCTTGTCAATGTCCTCCAAGGGAAGAGGAGTTAACCAAGGTAGCCCTCTTGATTTTCAATGCTCATGACAGTGAGGGCCAGAGGTTTGTGTGTTTGGGTTATGCTGCTGTGAGTTGTGTGGCTCCTCCTACCCAGTCCACGTACTCCTTCTGTTGCAAGTGTCAATGACAGTAAGGAGAGTGTTGTGTCAAGGATGCTGACAACGCTGCATGATGTAGGAGTGGGATGCAGCTCACAACCGCACCTTGTGTACATGACACCATGCAACAGTGTCAGCTATCTGGCTGTGGCCATTCCATTCACTGTCATATGTCCCCTTGTCTTGTGGCTCATGGCCTCCTGGCAGGTCTGGCTACGTTACCACGCCTGGCTGCCATGATGACTCTTGCGCACGTTACTATTGGATGTTGTTCTGTCGCCCTCTGTTATTGCCAAGTAATTATACAACAGTCTGCATATTCTGTTATTCACCTTTTCTCCTGTTCCCTTTTGGGCTCAGTCTGAACAACAGTTACAAGGTCGAATAACAACTCCCTGGTTTCTACTGATTTGGCCCGTCCCTCACACCTAGACATAACACTTGTACAGCTGCCATTGAGAAATTAGTGGGCTTTTAATAATGCGCTCACTTGCTCTAAGATAGCACTTGAAGACGACCTTTCCAGTGAGAAGAGCTGTGATTGTTTGCTGATGTAGTTTTGCATCAAGAGACTGAGGTATGGGGGTTCGCTAGTCAAAGCCCAAAGGTCTTCTATTATTATAATAAACTGGTTTCCAGCACGGGGAGGGTGGTAATGTTATTTAGACATATATCCACTGCTTTATGAGATGCTTTCCCCGTTCGTATTCTATGGAGTAGTAACTATGCTGATTATATTGTTCTTATGTATTATGCTACTAGTACTGACACGTGTACTGTACCTTAGAGCACGTAAGTTGAAATAAACATTTTAACCTATACAGTGTCTCTTCATACGCATGTTGTGGACAGGTACGAATGTGACGAAAGAGTGTTCTTGCCTCTGCGAGTCCTGAGAGAGAGATACCGTGTTCTGGGTTGTCTAAGCATTGGTACATTGGTGCTAATGGGACGCTAAGGCTAGTCGGGTTGGGGTTTTGGGTGCTAAGGTTTATGGTTGGCTCACCACTATATTCCGAGGTCCTATTATCCTGTGCATAGCTCTGTATGTGCAGAAACCCTATGACATGGCGCAACCAACAAGTGGGGCAGCTTACTTGCGAGACGCTTGAGTAGTACTTGTGCTTGTCCACACAACCCTCACGTACGCTTCCGGAAGCGTGTGTGATGGTGATACCTCCTATATTACAGTTATTGTAGGTTCTTTCAAGCTTGAAGTTATTAGAAAAGGTTTTTCTTGATTAAAACCCTACTTGTGCTGCCTCCTGTTAGTTTGTCGAAGTATTTTAGCCGTAAATGGCTGTTCAAATTGCGGCGCATAGCCGCGGAGCACTCCGGACACACTTACGGGTGTATGGAGTGCCAGATGCTGGAGTTGAACTGATCTTTGTGGTACAAGCCGATCCGGCTTACCACTTTGAGGTGTTCTACTCATGGGTAACTTTTCCTGCAGTGGATGGGACAGACGATTTGTTCCATGAATATACAGCCACCGCAGTTCCTAATAACTATATACCTTATTCATGTCTTGAGGTACCGCTCACGGCTTGGCAACACCGTGTTTGGTTTAATGGCGCCCTCCCACAACCGACTACCACGGTTCGTTTAGGCCCCTTATCTATTGATGGGGCCACTTGGCCTGTTTTGGCCGGCTACACCCCACATCCGCGATATATGACGATACCAGTCGCGGAATTGCGCAACATGTATTCGGCTTTAGTACGAGTGCATCGAGCCTTAGTGCAATATGTCACAGGCAACATCCAGGGAGCCCCTCCTGGGGTTGCAGGCCATCCAGCTGGTGCAGCCGGAGTTGCCATAAGTCCTGTAATGGTGAACTCAGTGATGGGCAAACGTCCACAACATAAGGACGACTTTCCTTATTGGCTTGCAGAAAAATTTGATCAGTTGGAGGCAGTTTTTCCACATACAACTCCAGTGGATAAACATCGTATTTTGACGATTAGTTTGCCAAAAGACTTAATTCCCGAGTTGACAGCATGTGACAACTGGGGTAGAGTATTCGCAGCAGTATATTCTAAATGTTTTGGTACGCCTTCCATGACAGTTCTCCCCTCTGTAATTAAAAAAGTACAGGATGAACACGGCCCTGAAGCGGCAGTGGAATTAGGGATGAGACTAGTGGGAGTGTTTGAAGTAGTAGCTGAACTGATCCTTGCGAATGTCAAGGGCGATGCAGTGAACTTTCAAGTAGCGAACGCTTTGGCTTTGGTCCCAGAATTGGACAAGCCTCGCGAATTACCGAAAATTATTACCCAGGCTTACAAAACTATTGGTAGAAACAGCCTGGGTAACAAGCCTTTTGCTAAACTGCAAACACAATCGCAACCACAACAGCAACAAACCAAATCTCAATCTGAGAAGGATGAGAAACCAGTCTTCACTAAAAAGAGCTGGAGGCTGAAAAAACAGGGTAAGCAACAGACAAAACAGGGATCGCGAGGCGAATCCCCGGTTTCAGTTTCTTCTGAACGTACTTATGATTTACGCGATAGAGCGAGAATTAAGTCACCGGATAGGTTTCAGATCCCTGATACGCGTTCTCCTCGTTCTTTACAGGCACAGACTTCGTCACAAGCAGGTGGAGGAGACCGCCAGGATAGAGGAAGGGCCCGTGAGGCCCCACAGGGACGAGACCAGCCTCGACAACAAGTCAGAGGAAAAGAAGAAGACGTTCAACGTTTTCGACCCCAATTTCAGAAGAAAAAAGTTGCCGCTGTAACAGCGAAATATGCCACAGACGGTGAGAACGAGACTCCTGAATTGGACGTGGGCAGTAACCCTCCTAGACAGCGCCGCGGAAGTAACCATAGTGCGGGAGGCGCTACGTCCTCATATGGAGGCGACAGCAACTGAAACATTCATTACTGTTGAAACAGCAGACACCAGAGTGGCACCCCCTGATAGACTATTTAATATAGTCCTCCAAATTGAAGGTGATATACAGCGAGTAATTAAAGGTATTTTTTGGGAAAATCTGACCTCTTCATATGATATTTTATTAGCAGAGGCGGATTGGCCACCCCCATTCGTAATTACTGCGCGTAAAGGGGAGGAGGTAATCCTTCCGAGCTTTTCTCGACATGTCCCAAAAGACAAAGCAGAGGCTCTTGCAGCAGAGTGGGCTGTGTCCCTGGCACCAGCGTTATTCCGCAATCACGTGGGTTGGGACGAAGAATCTCCCCCATGAAATACCTTTGCGATCGTTGCCGCAGCCACAACCCCAATATCCCATAAAACGTGAAGCCAAAGGCCCCGTTTCCGAAATTCTGACACAGTTGGAATATCAGGGAGTGATTGAACCCTGTGTATCACCTATGAACAATCCCCTTTTCGCGGTTTCTAAACCCGATGGATCGTACCGTTTAGTATTGGATTACCGGCATTTGAACTCTCATTGTCGGACCTTTGCGGTGCAAAATACCCATAGTTCTGCGCTTGTAGACAGTCTTGTTCGTAAAAAATACAAAACGACCCTTGACCTTTCAAATGGATTCTACACGCACAACTTAGCCCCGGAGAGTGGCCAATGGTGTGCCTTTACTTCCGGTGGTAAAATGTTCAAATTCAGGCGTCTTCCTATGGGCTACAAGAATAGTCCAGGTGTATTCGCCGCTCGTGTTGTCTCTTTGTTAGACGGCATCGATCCAGACGCCTGTTCGTATGTGGATGACATTTATCTGACAGACGATGAATTGTTTCCGCATCTGACCCGGGTGGACCGCATTATTCTTGAATTTGCGGTTCAGGGATACAAAATTAACTTTGCCAAATCCCATATTGCTGAATTTACCGTTTTGTTCTTGGGCTATGAGCTCAACAATGAAGGTAAGGGTTTAGCCCCCATTTTCTGGAGAAATGTGCACTTCTGTGCCCTCCTACGAATCTGAAGAAGCTTCAGTCTTTGCTGGGTTTTCTGAATTTCGGACGTACATACATTCCCGAATATGCCCAGCGTATCAAGCCACTGTATGCCTTGATACAGCCTACTTTTTCGAAGTCTTGCTGGCTTCCGGAGCATACCTCCATTCTGCAATCACTGCAGACAGACCTTCTTGAGTCTAAATACCTTTTGACGCGTGATAACCACACAAACTTGGTGATTAGAATCATTCCAGGGGCAGTGGGTTTCACGTATTTAACCTTTAATGAAGGAGACACAGTACCTATCGCATACAAGTCACATCTATACACCTCTGCAGAAATGCGGTTCTCATCTGTGGAGAAAGTGCTAACAGCAGTGCAAATGGCGATCCTGAAGGAGCGCGCACTGGCACAGGGAAAACGCATTCTGGTGGTGACACCCTATCCTGCCCTAGAGGCAGTGACTAAAGCAAGTGTGCCGAACTCTAAAGCTTTGCACCCCCGTTGGATTCAATGGGCAACATCGTTGACATCTCCGGATGTCACTTTCATTTTCGACTCTTCTCTTCAGACTCAGGAGTTTTTACAGTATGAATTCATTCATCCTCCTCCTTTGTCCTTATTGCCGCTTGAGGATTACGACTGTGTGATCTACACCGATGGTTCGGCACAACCGGCCACGGGTTCCAAGCATGCTTATTCAGCCGCATGTGCTATTGTTGCAGGTACGTTTGTGAACGGAAAGTTCAAATCCACTGTGGTGCATACACAGGCACTCGGGGACAGTACCGCACAACTGGCCGAGTTGCGTGCTTTGGTGCTTGCGCTTGAGTTCGTAAATCCTGATGTGACCACTTTAATCGTGTGCGATTCTTATTACTGTGTTCAATCATACAATGACAATCTGTTCTTTTGGTCGCAAAACGACTATAGAGACACTAAAGGCAACACAATCAAGCATAAAATGCTTTGGGTTAGGGTGGCAGATTTACAAAGACGTCTGCCACTCACACAGGTGGTTCACACCCTAGGCCATCAGCGAGTGGGCGCACACGCTATTGGTAACAGTCTGGCAGATGAAGCTGCCAGATCAGCAGTACTCACGTGTTCAGTAGCAGCAGTTACTAGATCCATGTCTAAAATAGACACTGATATCTTGGCAGCTATTGCTGCAACAAAAGAAGGAATTAATTACCCTAGAGGTTTCCCTTCTAAATATTCTTACCAGATAGGTCCCGATCAGGCTCCTTATGTAACAATACCTAACGTTGGGGTTCGGCTGATCCCCAACGCGGACCGCAGACTTTCCTTGATGGCAGCGGCACACGAAGGCATAGCTTCGGCGCATGCTGGTGTGTCTGCGACAATTTCCATTTTGCAGCAGCGTTACTGGTGGCGTGGTTTATACAAAGATACACGTACTTATGTGCTTTCCTGTGACGTTTGTCAACAGATCAAGCCTTCAACAGTCACAAGACCACCGCAGACCTCGCTTGCAATTTCGAACAGACCCTTTGGGTGTGTTTACTTGGATCACTGCGGTCCATTTTCTTCAGACACTGCCTATAAATATATCTTAGTGGCAGTGGACTCGTGCACACGGTTCATCTGGGTCTGGCCACAACGGAGTGCTGACGCACGAAATGTCATTAGGGATTTGCGAGTCTTTGTGGGAATTTTTGCATGCGGCACCTTCCATTCTGACCAAGGTCCAGCGTTTGCCTCTAAGGCTTACAAGGACGCAATGGGCTCCTTAGGGGTGCGGGTGAAATTTTCGTCTCCGTATAGGCCTGAGGGCAACTCTATCGTTGAACGAATGAACCGTGACTTAAAGCAATCCTTGACAGCTAGAGTTATAGGTACTGGCAGGAACTGGCTGGCCCACTTGTATACTGTTCAACGTGCACTTAATAATCTCCCTAGAAGGCCTCTGGGTGGGCGGACCCCTTACGAAATGCTCTTTGGCATACGAATGTTTGTGCCTGACCTTGATGGTCTAGACATGGCGGCGCAATCCGCCAAGTTCGATGTAGATAATCATTCTACTATGTTACAGGACTTACAAGAAGCCCGAGACAAACTAGCGATTGCACATTTACCTTCAGCCACAGACCCTGCTGAGCAGATTCCGGTTGCCGGCTGGCTTCCGAAGATTGGCGACCTGGTACGAGAGAAGGTGGAGAACAAAAAAGAATTCGGCCCCTCTTTTCGTGCACCGGTTCCAGTACTGGGCTTGAAGGGAACACGTACAGTCATCCTACCACCGCTTCCCGGTCGCAAGGAAAACAGATACATCTCAGTGGAAAATGTCAAGCTACAACATCTGGCCGATCCTAAATAGTGTCACACCAGCGGTCTCTTGTCCTGCCATTTATCGGACAAGCGTTCGAGGCACGCCTGCACGAACAATCACTGATGTTACCATGGAGATGGTTGATTTGCCTGAAAATATATTTGAACCCCCTGCATCACCCTGCATAGCCGAGGACGAGTATACTTATCCCGCCACAGAGTCGGTGGCACACCAACCAACAACGCCACTGAGCCCGACACGTTATTCTTTTGACTCAGTATCCAATTCATCACAAGTCCCGTCCAAGTTTAGTCTTTATGTATCTTGGTTTAGAGACAATTTTTTGATTCCACCTTGGACATATATTTGGATGGTACTTTTCTTGGTTTTTTTGTTCATGTCCATTGGCTTTGTCACAGTGTTCTTTCTACTCATCAATGGTCACTATTTACCTGAACGCTCTGCTGTGAACAGTGTTGCTGGAACTTTGGCTCCACATTCCTCTTCACACATCATGAAGCGTGACCACACATTTGTGAACATTTCAGCGTTTCCAGTTGCTGATGGCATCGTATGGGATGCGGTAAACTTTCAAATACATGGCCCGACAGAAATTATTAATGTACCGAATGTCCTTCGAGTCTCGATGGGTGATGTAGTAAAAAGCAATATTCGTTCTGATGATTGGGATGTGCATGCAGTTGAAGCATTGTTTGCTGATTTAAAATATTATGCCTCTTTTAATGCTGAAGACTTGTATATGAATTCTGCGAATTATGCCGATTTGTATTGCTACCAGCATTGGGGCAATCATTTTCTCCACAAACCAAGTGCACTACGCAGCCCTGTTACTTACACCCAATGGGAACACTGTCCAAACCCCATTCCAGGTAGTTCCCAGACTCTTCGAAATAAATTCACCTATTTTACTGATTTTAATCGATCGAACCCTGGGTCATATTATTTTAAATTAAAAACTCCATTGACTCAGAAAATAATGTTGACCCATACTAAATTATTATATTCGGGTTCCTTTTTGAGCGCCTTGGCGGTGGGTGGTTATGAATATTGGAAAGACACAGTGGATTTGAAATCAATTTGGGGTTCGAAGCCATGGCAGGTGCAGGGCACTGAGGCCCTGCACCGTGCTTGCCTTATTCCAGCCCAAATTCTATTTTTAAATGCTTCCATTTATCAGACCACGTGTTGGGGGTTGGCTACTGTTAAACAACTAAATGCGCCAAACATCCCATCCTTGTCGAGTCTTCCAAATGATAGTTTGCGTTTTAATATGTCCCTTATGGCGTTACAGGCTCAGTTTCAGAACAATTCCTTTAACGTTTCTGCACTAATACAGTCACCCTGGTTGGCATGGCCCATATCATCTAATGCATGCCAACTTCGTTTTCATGGCACAGTTCCTGGTTACATACAGGACAAGCCTGATCCAAGATTTACTGAAACTCGTACTGTGACCACGTATTCAGTTGGTAAATTATGTAAACAATGGTTACAACATTCGTCCTTAGACTCTGTTAAGAACCATTTATCCCTCCTATCAGGCACTATTGACCTATCTGACTTTATCTTGGGACCTCGTGGTCCCCGACCGAAGAGATTCATTTATGAAGCGTATAATGAGCTCTGGAAGCTGTCACAAATGGAAGCTGCTTCCCGTCTTAGAGAAATAGACCAAGCAAATTTGGAAAAGGTGCTTGCTGTTGTTGACAATAGTATAAATACCCTGTCTTCCCGCATTTACACATTGGACAATATTGTATCCTCTGTTGTTGATATTGTACAAGATGATGTCTCTATGTTGTATCATGGTCAGAATCAGTTGCGCTCAGTGATGCAGTTTGCATGGACTTTGCAAACTCTTAAGTTGGGTAAAGTTCCTTGGAATTTGTTAAACACCACTGCCCTCTTTGTGCCTTTTAATTTGACTGACAAACAGCAGTTCATGTCCATGAAAGATGCATCCTACACCTTGTTACATATTGAAAAAGTGGATCCTTTACCGTTCTCTGTAGCAGAACTCGATTCTGCGGTGTGGCTAGTTCATGGGGTTATAGCTTTACCTTTTTCCCTATTTGAGTTCAGTTCGTGCATGAAGCACTATCCTGTGGGCCGTTTCCAGCCTTTGGGTGGTGCTTTCCTGCATGAACTTTGGTCCTTGCCTTTCATGTATAAATGCCTCAGAGATGGCAAGGAAGTATTTCTCACGGGGGAGTCTTGTGATTCAACTGTGGGTCATTCGCTTATTTGTAAACATATTAAATTGCACGGGGCTTGTAGCGTTTCAGTTCCGAATCTTGCATGTGTCCTGAAGGGTATTCCTGCTCCTGCTATTTCTCCTACTTTTACTTTGCTTACCAACGGTAGCTATTTGCTTTTAAATAACGAAAATTGTTGTGGCCTGCAGGCCGGCATTCCGTATATTGTTACAGTCTCGCACAGAGTTGTCTGCTGCAAGAATGTGCTTTTTCCTCCCCCTCACGACATCGTTGATAGCTCTATTTGGCCTTCCATTCCTACCATGGAGGCAGATTTCAATAAGTTGAGCAGAATAAAGGCCCTATTATTGAATGAGGAGGTTATGCTCACATCCGCCCGGGAGACATTCATTCTCCAGGTGGCGAGCACCCACAGTGAAATACAGGCCCTTTTGAACACTGACCTCCCCCAGCATTTTGGGGAGTTAATTCATCGTATTTTTAACGCATCAAACACTGAGGGTCTGGTGCACTTTTTTAAGGTTGTTGGGTCTGGCCTTGTGACCACCTTTCAAACTATTTTCGGTGTGATACCGGCATTCATTCATTCCATTTTTTCTAGCGTCTTTGGTGGATTTCCATTAATCCTCGCTTTGGCGGCCGGTGTCTTGCTGTTGGTCTGTTTTCTGCGCAATGGCTGCACTCCAATGGGCCCTTCTCGATCCCGAACGCCTCCAGCTGCTCCGTGAGCGACTCCTGGTTGGCTTCGATGTTCTGCCCTTGGCGACTATCAGTGTGTCCTACACCCTTTCCTTTCGCTTTGCGTATTTCACTTGCGTGCAACCTGTGATGTCTTGCATCCGCTGTCCGTTTACATGGACCATGGATTATTGCCTCTCCAATTCGTCATTGTCGGTCCCGGATTTTGTTCGGTTGGTGGGTCCCTTAGAGGCCCATGAACGGGACTGTTCCGCTGCTGGCTTTATGATGCGTGCGGCTGCACTGGGGATTTTGGCACAATGGGATATCTGGGCGGCTGCTCAGAATCTCCTACAACAAAGTTATATTGAATATCACGCAAGCTGTCCCGCATTGCTTTTGGATACTCCATACTCTGAAGACCATTCCTGCAGCTTTGACCTATTGGACTGGATGGCGTCTACGTTTTTTGACGATTCCAATGATGTCCTTCTGGACGGTATAGCATTTTTCTGCTCTTTCACATTTTTAGATTGATTAACTTGCCGTTAGTTGTTAGTAGACCGCCTCTATTCTGCTCAGGTATTTGGAACTCTGTCTTCGTTTTCGCCGTGGCCGCTGGACTGACCAGGGGAGGGTGTCTTGTGGCTCATGGCCTCCTGGCAGGTCTGGCTACGTTACCACGCCTGGCTGCCATGATGACTCTTGCGCACGTTACTATTGGATGTTGTTCTGTCGCCCTCTGTTATTGCCAAGTAATTATACAACAGTCTGCATATTCTGTTATTCACCTTTTCTCCTGTTCCCTTTTGGGCTCAGTCTGAACAACAGTTACAAGGTCGAATAACAACTCCCTGGTTTCTACTGATTTGGCCCGTCCCTCACACCTAGACATAACACTTGTACAGCTGCCATTGAGAAATTAGTGGGCTTTTAATAATGCGCTCGCTTGCTCTAAGATAGCACTTGGAGACGACCTTTCCAGTGAGAAGAGCTGTGATTGTTTGCTGATGTAGTTTTGCATCAAGAGACTGAGGTATGGGGGTTCGCTAGTCAAAGCCCAAAGGTCTTCTATTATTATAATAAACTGGTTTCCAGCACGGGGAGGGTGGTAATGTTATTTAGACATATATCCACTGCTTTATGAGATGCTTTCCCCGTTCGTATTCTATGGAGTAGTAACTATGCTGATTATATTGTTCTTATGTATTATGCTACTAGTACTGACACGTGTACTGTACCTTAGAGCACGTAAGTTGAAATAAACATTTTAACCTATACAGTGTCTCTTCATACGCATGTTGTGGACAGGTACGAATGTGACGAAAGAGTGTTCTTGCCTCTGCGAGTCCTGAGAGAGAGATACCGTGTTCTGGGTTGTCTAAGCATTGGTACATTGGTGCTAATGGGACGCTAAGGCTAGTCGGGTTGGGGTTTTGGGTGCTAAGGTTTATGGTTGGCTCACCACTATATTCCGAGGTCCTATTATCCTGTGCATAGCTCTGTATGTGCAGAAACCCTATGACACCCTGTCAATGATGTATATGTAGCTTTGTGTGTGTGTTTTGATATGTGCTATGTCTGCATCTCCCTAATTGTCATGTAACCCACACACCTTCACAGCCAGGCCAGGGGGCACCCCTGGGACATTGCTTCCCCAGAGAGTGAGTGGAAACATACAGTTGCGGTGGCTGTAGTTCTGATCCTGTTTGTGGGGGCCAGTGCCGATGTGTGACTTGCAGCCAATTCATACATCAGGCCCATGTGTCAGCCATCTTGTCAGTCTCTTTCCACTCCCTGTGAGGTGAGCATGGTTCAGGGTGGGCTTGATGGGCCATGTGGGAGGGGGACTGTTGGCTGTGAGTGCAACTCCCATCATGCTTTTGGCTACACCGACCTTCCCAGCATACCCAACCTCCCTTCCTGTGACTCAGCTTGCCGGTGAGGTGGTGTAACAGTGCTGGCAAGATGGCTGACAGTGGTGTCCTGTTTTTTGTTTGAGCAGTACTCCCACCAGGGCCTAGTGCTCCCCACAACAGAGCCCAGTGTCAGCCATCTTGTCAGTCTCTTTCCACTCCCTGTGAGGTGGGCATGGTTCAGGGTGGGCTTGATGGGCCATGTGGGAGGGGGACTGTTGGCTGTGAGTGCAACTCCCATCATGCTTTTGGCTACACCCACCTTCCTAGCATACCCAACCTCCCTTCCTGTGACTCAGCTTCCCTGTGAGGTGGTGCAACAGTGCTGGCAAGATGGCTGACAGTGGTGTCCTGTTGTTTGTTTGAGCAGTACTCCCACCAGGGCCTAGTGCTCCCCACAGCAGAGCCCAGTGTCAGCCATCTTGTCAGTCTCTTTCAACTCCCTGTGAGGTGAGCATGGTTCAGGGTGTGCTTGATGGGCCATGTGGTAGGGGAACTGTTGGCTGTGAGTGCAACTCCCATCATGCTTTTGGCTACACCCACCTTCCCAGCATACCCAACCTCCCTTCCTGTGACTCAGCTTCCTGGTGAGGTGGTGTAACAGTGCTCGCAAGATGGCTGACAGTGGTGTCCTGTTGTTTGTTTGAGCAGTAGTCCCACCAGGGCCTAGTGCTCCCCACAGCAGAGCCCAGTATCAGCCATCTTGTCAGTCTCTTTCCACTCCCTGTGAGGTGAGCATGGTTCAGGGTGGGCTTGATGGGCCATGTGGGAGGGGGACTGTTGGCTGTGAGTGCAACTCCCATCATGATTTTGGCTACACCCACCTTCCCAGCATACCCAACCTCCCTTCCTGTGACTCAGCTTCCCTGTGAGGTGGTGTAACAGTGCTGGCAAGATGGCTGACAGGGGTCTCCTGTTGTTTGTTTGAGCAGTACTCCCACCAGGGCCTAGTGCTCCCCACAGCAGAGCCCAGTGTCAGCCATCTTGTCAGTCTCTTTCCACTCCCTGTGAGGTGAGCATGGTTCAGTGTGGGCTTGATGAGCCATGTGGGAGGGGGACTGTTAGCTGTGACTGCAACTCCCATCATACTTTTCTCTACACCCACCTTCCCAGCATACCCAACCTTCCTTCCTTTTGACTCTGCTTCCCTGTGAGTGGGCGACATAGTGCTGGCAAAATGGCTGACAGTGTTGGTTGGTGTTTTGTCCCAAAGCCTTGCTGTATTTGTTAGTAAGTTTGTACATGTTATGACATGGTTCCATTTTACTATGAGATTGCAGGTATTGTGTTTATCTAAGTGGCATACACATTGCAGGATGATTAGCTTTCGGTTGCTATGGCTTTGCAAACAGATATCGGTTTCACTGTCCCCTTGACAGTGAAGTCTGTGTGGGTATTGCCTCGCAATATTGGCTAGTTGGTTATGTACTCACCAGGCTCTCGTATTCCTGTTAATCCATGGATGCCCTCCGGTGGAAGGATGGCCCACAACTTCTCCTCCCAGTAAGTGAAGTGCGTTGGTTTTGCAGGAGGGCCACCACCAGTCCGCTGGCTCAGGGCATGGTCTCTGGAAATCAGCTTCTTGACCCTCCTTTGCACATCATAGTACCTGTTCTTGATATCCTCCATTGTGCGCAGCCAAGGTGCTTGTGCATTCATCTTCTCGACAACCCTCTCCCACATCTTTGTTTTCTGTGACATGGGGGTCTGTTGGACCAATGTGCCAAATAAATGTGGCTCTACTCTGAGGATTTCATCAACCAAAACTTCCAACTCACTATCGGTGAACTTTGGATTCTTCTTTGGGGGCATGGTGATGGGTGGTTGTGGAGATTGATGTGTGTGTGAGGGTGAGGGTGGGTGGGTGTCAGTTTATCTGGGTGTTTGTGAGTGTGTTTTTGAGAGGTGCAAATGGTGTGAAGGTTGTGTGGTGGGTGAGTTGTGAGTGTGCCTCTGAGTACAGGTTGGTGGTGTTCTCTGCTGTCATATGTGTGGAATTTGCAAAGGATCATGGTAGGCATTTTGGCCCTTTATGTAGGTGGAGTTGTGGGTGTGTCTTTGTTCAATTTTTTTATTTTTATTTTTTTATTGACTTTGTCAATGCTTGTTTGGTCTTTTTCAGTTTGTTTCTATGCCATTTTGGGGAACATGACGGACACGTTCAGTTGTCCGAGACGGACGCTTACACCGGCAATTGCGGGCTGATCCGATTGTGTCACACTCACATTATGCTATGTTGCAGCTTTCGCGTACGCGTCGGTCGCGACTGGATCTTTTACGTGGTAGTCAGTATGTCCCGTACGTTTCGGTCTTGCGATTTGTGCTCCGTGCGAGTTGTTAGTATTTCAGACGCATTGCATCGTACTGTGCCAGACGTACAGCGCGTGTACGTGTCGGTCGGACCCATTCCCGGTCAATGTTGTTCGGAATGGTTCCCAGTCAGTTTACGTCCGAATCACGATTTTCCGTCTGTGTCGGTCGTGCAGAATGTGCTCCGTGCGAGTCGTTTGTGATTTACTGGACTTGCATCGTACTCGGCCGGTAGTACTGCGCCGGTACGTGTCGGTCGGACTCCAGGCCCGGTCCGTGTCGGTCGGTACGGTTCCCTTTCCAACCGGGATCGGAATCGGGCCCTATATGTTAAATATTTCACAATACCTATAATAATTCTATACACTTTATAATATAAATAATTACAATATTTTTACATTTATCAAATTAAATTATTAATTTTTTTAATATATTTTCAAATATTCATGTTTATTATAATATTATAATTCACATATAAATAATATATTATCTACATAAAACATCTAAAGTTTAATATTAAAAAATTATTATTTAAATATTTCTAAAAATGTATCTTATCTATTAAATATTAGAAAATAATAAATACATTTATAATTTTATCATTTCTATTTTAATAAAAATAAATATTTAATATTTTTCATTAATAATATAACATTTTCTAACTTCTTAAAATGTATTTATTAATAATCAACACTTCAATATAAATATTATAAATTTAAAAATTGTCACTATAAACACATTAATTTCGAAATATGTTGAAATGTTTTTAATATTTTTTATTATTTGTAAATATTGAAATCAAATCTATGAAATATAAGCAACCTTATACCCTATAAACATAACTCCCAAATGCCAAAACAAATCCTTTAAATACAAAAAACAAAATGCCAAATTGAATATATAAACCTTGAATTTTATTTAAATTTTATTCAATAATTTTAAAACACTAACCACCCTTATCCTCTATAAACCTCAACATCCTGCTCCAAAAACAAAAAATTTTAAATTTCAAAATAAAATGTTTGAATTACAATTTTAATTTTTAAATTTCATAAAATTTTAAATCAATTATTTATAAAACAATCCCCACCCTTATTCCATATAAAGCCAACATGCCACTCCTAAAACAATATTTTCTAAATTGGAAAATATATTTTCAAAATTTTATTTTTAAATTTTGAGTTCATTACAAATTAAAATCAATTATTTCTAAATATTCCCCACCCTTATCCCCTATAAACCCAACATCCCTCTCCTAAATGTTTTTTTTTCAAAATTAGAAATGATATTTTCTAAATTATAATTTTAAATTTGAATTTATTATAAATTAAAATCAATTATTTTAAAACACTGCCCACCCTATCCCCTATAAACCCAACATCCTGCTCCTAAATTTTTTTTCTCTAAATTAGAAATTATATTTTCTAAATTATAATTTAAAATTTTGAATTTATTATAAATTAAAATCAATTATTTTAAAACACTCCCCCCCCTTATCCCCTATAAACTCAACATCCGGCTCCTAAAAATTTTTTTTCTAAATTATAAATTATATTTTCTAAATTATAATTTTAAATTACGAATTTATTATAAATTAAAATCAATTATTTTAAAACACTCCCCACCTTTATCCCCTATAAACACAACATCCCACTCCTAAAAATTATTAAACAAATTTTATTTTTCATAACATTAACTAACTATTATTTTACTCCAAACAAACTCTAAATAATTGGAAATATATTACAATAACGATATTTTAACATGACGACATTTTAACAGTCGATATTACAAACTTCGATATTTTTAACAATGCTTAAAATCGATATTTTTGACATCGATATACATAACATCGATATTTAATACTATCGATATACTAAACTCGTTATTTAGGTGTATCGATATTAAAAGTTCGATATAATGTCTACTTACCAGGCTATACTTTTTAAGCAATCCCTGTTCTCTTGTGATTCGGGCTCCAATTATGTGATAAGCCATTCTGGAATGTGGTATTTAGCAAGCAGTATTGCTATTTAAGCCAACACCATCATTTACCGATGGCTAGTCAATGTGAAACTTGCATTACTAGAATTGCAGCTGTTTTGGGAGAATGTGCAGTGGACCTTCCTTCTGTGTCCTGACAGCCAAACTCTAGAATTCTGTGCCTACCAGATTGAGAGGTACTGTAAATCACCTCCAATTCCAGAAAGCAGGGATGTTCTTCAATTACCTGTTCTTCATAATTCTTTCCTCATCATCAGGAATGCAACATAAAACTAATTCTTCTTCATAGTGGATTCTACAAAAACATGTCTTCATACACAATGGTGTAACGAAGCTTGAGGGGGACCCCCTGCAAAGTACATGGAGGAGGTCCCCACTCTACGGACCCAGTCAGGCGCTCTCAGGCCGGGGGCCCGCTGCCTGTGCACAGTGGAGGGGCACAGTGGAGGGGCAGAGGGGGCCCCAATAAGCTCGCCCCCCGCACTGGGGGTACAATAATGTTACACCACTGTTCATACATGGAATTCTTAATTTTGCATTCTTCATCATCACATAGACCCAATATAATTGATATTAGTAGTGTAAGTTTTCAAACTATGCTTATCTATTTATCTATTGATATTTTAGGTTGTTTATAACATGCTATAAAAATCACACTTGCAGGAAAACAGAGAGTCAAGGAAATACACAGAGGGATACAATAGGCTCCTGGGTTACAACTGGTTTCTAATGCTGCATCAATGTTATGGAGTACTGCTCTTGGCGCCTAGGGCTCACACAAACATAGGGGCATATTCACAAGAACCCTGCGATAACCATCGCAAAAGTTACTTAACACAACCTTCAACATCGCAGTCCATTGCGGGAAATTTACGCTGTGTTAACCAAGTATTCACAACATGGCGGTATCATGCGATAGTCCCCAGATAACCCGACAACTGTCCGTGTTAAAATCAATGCCACGCTTCAAAAATGCGAAACACGAACGCAAAAAAAGCTGCGATGAGGCCAAGCGCGATACAAAAAGGAGCGAAAACCAGCGGCAGGCCTGTAAATCCCACGCGCCTGGTGGGAAAATGCACCATAGAAGCAACAAAAACAACACACTAGAAACAATCCAAAGTGCCTAGCAACATGGATGCACCCTAACCCAGCGCAGAGGCCAACGTGAACCCCACAAGCCCCACAGACACCAGCAAGGACCAACGGGGTCGGGGAAGGCCAAGGAGAAGAGGGAGAGGAAGACGGGGTACAGTCCGTAGGAAAACAAGACCTGCGTCACGGATGTGACAGAGCACTACCAGCAACTGACCCACAGTCAGACCACCTTGAATGCAGCCGGAGTGCCGAGGAGGCCAATGGAGGAGGCCAAGAGGTGCCGGCATGACGTGAATACCCAAACCAGGCCCAAAGACGCTGCCAACAGGAAGGCAGCTACAGTGACAGGAGGTGGGAGTCCTGCACCACAGGAGGAGCTGGAGGAAATGGAGGCCAGCCATCAGTGTGGAGACGGTGCAAGGAGGCGGGAGGACGGACACAGCACGAGAGGACCTGACACAACAACAACAGGGTGAGTAACCAGCAGGTCCATGGGGGGAAGGGGGAGACGTGCACAATGGCACACATGCACAACGATGTGTAGCACACTGCACACCCACAACAACCCAGGGTGTTGTCCCCCATCCCCGTGGAACACTGCAGCACACACACATGGCAATCACAGCACATCCCATGACAATGTGGCACAAAGTGCAACACCGACACTGCAGAACAGGGGACACAACTGGGTCCGCCCATGCGCAGAAACAGGCCAATCACATCTGACAGAGCAGGGAACTGTGAGATGCATATGTACGGGTACAACCTCACAACAGTCATGTAGTCCAAATGTCCACTGCCCCCCTTCAAATTGCCAGCACCTCCCAAACAGTCACAATGTACATTGTCACACAGTCTGCATGTCTACAAGAACAATGCACCAACAGAAATGTCAACACAATGTCAACATGCATCTCCCCTACACATTGCAGAGGGACAATCAACACCTCCAGCAGGTCAGCCAGACAACTCATCAGTGATGCAGGACACGACCAACACACCTTCGACACCGACGCCCTACACCAGCCCAGGGACATCCCACGCAACCCACCACCAGGACCAGGGCAGACAAGCCACATAGAGGAGAACCCAGCCCCTGCAACAGATCACACAGCATGAAGCACAAGCAAGCACGGCTGGCCCACAACACTTCATCGACCCACACATGGCACCCCAATAACAGGTGGCAGAACGCCAAAAGGAGGTGGCCGAACTGGTGCGGGTGTGGTCCGAACCCATGGAAGTCGAACTAGATCACATACGTGGGTGTCAATTACCCTTCAGGGACCACCTACACCCCACAAAGGAGACCCACACTGCCATAGAGACACACGCAGAAATCATGTTGAACTGGCTACGGGCACGTGCGCCCGGCCCCTTTATTGGCAGGGCCACATGTACAGTGACGTCTGTGCTGGATGTGCGTGGGGTGAGCATAAGCCAGCCCGCACGGAGTGCACGGTGCTGGCAAGAACATGAACAATGGACATCAGTGCAATGGAAACAGAAGACACATGCATAACAGAGTCAACTGCTGAGCAACATGGAGGGAGCCGGAGCAAGTACAGAGGTCACCCAACATACAAACAGAAGTGTCCGTGAGTTGCAGTGCACTGAGGTTGGGGCACTAGGGCCGTGCGCGCCCGTGTGATGAAAATAGCTTGGATTGTGTCCATTCGGGATGTTCCTGCTGCAGATGCAGTGGGGTGTGTCAGACCTGCAGCAACTACCTCATCAACGTCTCAGGTCTCCCACACTGCCTGAGGTGACATTGCTGCGCAACATCTCCACATCACAAAACTCAACCAGTAACGGTCCATTGGTTGCGGTGCACTGAGTCAGTGGCACCTGGAGTGCTGAGCAGGGGATCAGGCAGATGATGGCATCCACGACAGGTCTGAGCAACTCCGTCAGTCTGCCAGTACCACTGTCTCGACTCTGGCAGATGGTGGTTGGAGTTGGCCCTGGCGATGGTGGTGTGTGCCTCCTGTGGTGATGCGACGTCCGGGCCGGTCAGGACTCGATTCGATATGTGAGCCCTGGTGGTCCGCAGTTGAGGCCGGAGGCAGCGGACAGTGCAGGGCCACATGCACATGGCGTCGATGACCCCAAGACCACCGTCACAGAGGTCATCCAATATTCATCCAGACAGGGTCCCGGACTTGAGCTGCACAGAGTCAGTGGCCCCGGGTGCACATCGGCGGGCACAGGCACACCGCCACGGGACGGTGACTTGCGGTCCAATAAGGTAGGGCCACGCAGACTGAGCGGGTCCTCGTCGAAGTCGGAGGTGAATGTCGCATAGTGTTTCGGGGGACAGTGGAAGGTGTTCTTCCAGGGCATGATGCAGAGGGCAGAAGCTATCCGTAAGCAGCAAATGGAGGAGTGGAAAGCGACTGCCTCGTTGCCACCACCAAATCGGTATCAGCTGCATGAGGATGAAAACTACCCCCTAGTCCATAGACTCAAACGTCACCAATGTACTACCAGAGAGTGTCCATGAATGTCGGGGAACAGACTTAGTGGCACTGGGGCTGAGTGGGGATGCAGTCTGCGATGATGCCCGTACACTCATATGAACTCCGGCATTGACGATTCAAGACTCTGTGACCTACTGGACCGCAGTCTAGGCCGGAGGCAGCGGTCAGCAGTGGGCCACAGCCATGTGTCGTAGGCTCGTGATGCACAGAGTAAGTGACATCAGGGCAGTTGTCATTAGTGTTCAATCACCTCCGTAATGATGATCCTTTTTCCCTCCCAAATGCAACGCGTCATCCTCTTATGCCTCTCCTTGCGTGCATTGATTCGTACTCTGCCTTTGAATAATCGATGTTCAGTTCCAATCCTGTGACCTACTCGAGCGCAGCGTAGGCCGAGAGCAGTAGTCCACGTGGGCCCACAGAATATTGCGGCTGTGATGTAACACTAAGACCTGTTGGCACCACATCGAAGGGTGTATAGTGACATACACTCAGCCATGATTTATGTGCTCTGCCATGGTGTAATCAAGACTCAGTTCCAAATGTGTGACCTACTTGTTCGCTGTGCATGCCGGTGGAGTATGACAACTTGAAAGGAATACTGCGGGCCTGTGTTGCGGAGGCCGTGATGGTCTGAGGGGGCTGCCAGGCTCACAGGCCTCGGGCTTGGAGATTGCACCTGAACGTGGTGGGCCCTCATCAACACACGCTGGTGTCGGAAGGTGGGCATTGAGGCCTGGGTGCGCAGGGGCGGGCAGGACTGATTCGGGGACCAGCGTTCGGGGGTGCAGCAGGCACACAGGATCACTGGCAGCAGCGCTCACGGCGTCAGCCTCGTGGCGGCGTGAGGGGCGCCGCCCTGGCAGAGACGTTGGGCATTCCGGAACAGGACCACGCCCAGGGTTACGTGCCTTTTATTCACACCCCTACGCTGGCCTGGCGTACGCTGGGCCAGCCCACTCCCCTCACGCGTACGGGGGGGACGTCACAAGCTACATTTCCGTGACTTCCCCACTGGCTGGGGTGACATGGTTGCATCCACTGTCCACTGCACTCCAAACACCAGCGGGGTGTGTCGATATGGATATGTGTGTGGTCTGCTTACTGCAGTCTGGCCAGCACATCTATGCCACACTTGGCATTGTGTACATTCCCATTCATCAGTCCCTTGCCTCCTTCGCACATGCCTGGTCCCCACCTCTTCCGACATTCTGCTATTGTGTGTCCGAGGTGCCATGCCGTAGATGGCTCATGTACATGGCTGGGCCAGGTTCCCATAGTGATTTGTGCTGTCATGTCTGGTGGGTGTGCATGTTGTATGTGAGCTTGTGACGTGTGCATTTCCTGAGTTGTGTGTTGCATGATTGTGGATTTGAGGTGTGTGGTGTGAGCATTTGGTATTGGCTAACGGGCAGTGCATTTCCGTGGGTGCCAACCTGGTGGCGCAGGTCGATGATGGACTGTCGGGAGGTGCAGGTATCATGCACACTGCCTGGGTTGTTGGCAACGTGGTTGGCGGAGATTCCACGGTGGTCCACTATTGCCAGCACATTGGTGGGATCCGTGCGCTTTCTGTAGCGCTTATTGTGTGCAGTGTCGCCAGGGCCCACTAGTAGGACATGTGTGCAGTCACTTGCCCCCTGACATGTGCGGAAAGCCAGCTGTGGCGTACACGCCTTGCTTGGTCTCCGGCTGTTCCTGCGCAGTGTGTGTGAGGTATGGATAGTGGGGTACCAAGCTGATGGTGTCATCCATGACCGTTGTGGGGGACTTGGATTGGACAGGCTGTGTGACTCCTCGGTCTCAGGCGGAGGTTGGTTTGAGGGTACCAGAGGCCAACACGTGCAGCATGGCCTGCAGCTTTGTCTGGGGTGGGATGTTGGTGGTCCGCTGTGTTGGTACGGTTAGCCTGTGGGCTATGGTGGTCAGGATGCGGAGGAGGGTTGTCCCTTTGGGCATATAGTGGGCAATGACATTCTCTGGTGTTGGGTCTGTGGGCTTGGTGCATTTTGGGAGGGTCGCTGTCTTTGTCTGTGCTGCCTCAGTGTTGGTCCGGGGGGGGGCGGTGGGTGTCCGGGGGGTGGGGGGGTGGTGGCGGTGGGTGTTGTGGCCCTCTTGGGTGTCCGGCACGCATGTTCAGTGGCTCCATGGCATCTGTTGCCCTTCATGTGTGGCTCTAGGCTGGGCTCCATTTTGTGGTGCAGGCTGTGGTCCGACTTTGCACCAGGTCAGAGCAGGTGTTAGTTTCCTGCTGCTAACGGGCCTTATCGCCTGTTTTGTGGTCTTATCGCCGATGTGGCTGGTCGTTGAGAATGTTGAGGTGTGGTGTTGTCGCAGGTTTTTGCTCGGGAACGCCTACTCTGCATCTCATTAGCAATAGTTGCGGGGGTCATCTGTGGCGATATGTTTTGCGTTTGCTATTGCAGGTAAACTGGTGTTATGGGCTGTTAACACCAGCTTGTGAATGGTGCGATGAATTTATCGCCACTTTGGCTGCGATAAAGTGCCGCTAACTCAACGATGTGTCCTTGAGAATATGCCCCATACAGTCTGATTCAAACACTGCTAGGCTGGGGCAGACAGAAGCAGGAATACCCACACACTGCTTTCAGGTCTCTAAATGACCGGATGAGGTGCCACATTTGCGTGTTTACGGGCTTGGACTTTCTCTAAGGGTAGAGCCCTAAAGCTGTATATAAGATTATTGCGTCAGCTAGAAGGTTTGGGCAACTCAGTATAACTAAGGAACTGCCATATTCATAACAATATTCTGGCACCGCCAATTAGCGATATTCAATGAATTTTTAAAACATTTTAAAATGAGGGAGAGTAATAACCAAAGATCATTGTCCTAAAGAAGGTGGAATGTATCTATTTCTGTCTACCGAAATGCGTTTGCACAAAGTTTAGCAGAATCCAATTGCGAGGAGGAACCGTTGATGAAAAGGATTTATTTCACAAGTACTCATGTTTGATGTGAATTTTGGATTAGCATCTGTAACAGTTACATGTATACTGCTCCTGTTAGGTGTTTTTTTTTTTATCTGTCCTGTGTTTTTATTTAACTGTGAATCACTACACCGATTAGCCCTTGGGGAAAAGCAATAAGGTTTTTTTATTGTATATTTTTTAATTGCGACATGAAAGTTTTCTCTCTGTGTTTATATCGTGAGCATATGATTCAATAGAGTTGGACATTTGGATGTGATTTTTATCTTATTAATTAAAGCTTTATGTAAATATCTTTCTTGGTGGTATGTGTTTTAAATAGTTGAACCGCTAACTAAGGGGCACATTACGATGGCGGTCGGAAAAGCACTCCGACCACCGTGCTAGCGGGAAATTGCTGCCCGCAGGTACCGCGGCATAACCGCCGGCAGATTTGGATGCACCGCCAGAAACTCCCCACCGCGGCAGTCGGATTCCAAGATTCAGCAGCAGAAAAGCTGAAAATCCATCCGCGGCAGTCGGATTTGCTGCGGAAAGGCCAAAGACTGCCGTTTCCCCAGCGGCCAGGAACACATGGAGCTATCCGCAGTATTGCCACTGCCATCCTCGATTGGCCGGATTCTCCGCAGCGGTGTGGTGGGTTGTTTGTGGCATCGCAATACAACCGGTGGTCGTAACCGCATTCCACACGGCGGACCCTCCCTTTTGGCTCCGTCCACCACCGCTGCGGAGGGGGATTTCTGGCGGTTCCCGGAACACCACAGCGGATGGGAAATGGGCTATCTGCCCATTGTAATACGGCGGACGCAAGGACCGCTGATGGAGTGCAGAAAAGGGCATTTTCCGCCAGCACCGCGGATGTGCTCCCGCCCGCCATCGTAATCAGCCCCTAAGTGATTGAGTGGTGTGTTTGTGTGGTGGAGTGCACCAATTAGGGGATTTTGGAGGTTCCAAGGGGAGCTGTGTTCTTTCCTACTATTTTCTAAGATTGCCTTGCCCATGAAGCACAGGATTTTGATTTCTGGAATTCAATTTCTTATTGACATTTATATGTATATCAATCAAATATTCACTGATTAGACATAAAAATAACAACATTTTAATTTAGTAGTACATTGCTTCCAAACATTTCTAAGTTCATCAACTATAACATTATGCCATTTCCGATAACACCCCTGGGAGTCTGTTCCCTCATGTCATTTCACATATGACGACTTCGATAATATTTCTATAGCTAAACCAATGTCATTAAATAACTAATAAATTCCCTGTATCTATCTTCTGCAATCATCCCATCCTTTGACTCAGTTACCCTCTCAGTCATCTTTTCTTCTAATTTAGATAGCTAACTGCTGATCTGTTTCTCCCTTGTTCAGCGCAATAGGTTTATCATGGATTTACTTAACCATGTCTATGTATTCAATGATGTCTATCATTCCTCTATTTCCTTGCTGCCTCTCCTTGTGACTCTGTAGGTTGCTATCTCTTACCTCTTTTTATGTGACTTCTACATATGTGAAGTCCATCTTCACCCGTTCACCTTGCCCATTGACATTTCATTGATTGCTTTCAAAATGTCTTCCTCTAATACAGCCCCTTCCAGTTTTTATCTGTGTACGTCATTCAAGAAGGGTAGCTGGAGAACCTGTAGGAAGTTCAGATGACATATCCGATGTGTCTGAACTGTATGGTGTAATAGAATGTGGTGAATTATTCTACTGTGTCTGATGGATCTCTTATCAGTCTAACCTAATCATTCCTAATAGTGGGGATTGTCTTATGCGATTCAATTTGAGCTAGTTGAGCAGAAAGAAGCGTGGTGGCATACTCGCTTCTTCTGTAATGTGCCTGCACTTACATTTGCAGGTCTTGCTGAAATACTCAAATCCTTCAAATTCACTTCTTATGATTATGATGTCTTACCCTCATCCTTTATGAAAGCTCTCTCTGGGTGACTCCTTCTCACCATTGTCAATGTCTCACTTACTCAAGGTATCTTCCAAGAAGCTCTTAAGGCAGGCCAAATTCTCTCACACCTAAAGAAACCTACACTAGACCCCGATGACTTTGCTAACTGCTGGTCCACATCTCACCTACCATTCATTGGCAAGATCATTGAAAATTCAATCTATGTTCAACACCAAGATCAAATCAGTTCTAACCATCTCATGCAAGCCTACCAGTCTGGCTGCAGATCCTACAGCGGCATGGAGACCATTATCTTACACATCATAGATGATGCCCTCTGGACCACAGATTAAGATGATCTTTACCTCCTGACATTGCTGGACCTCTCATCTGCATTTGACACTGTCGACCATCCTACCCTCATAAGCACCATAGAGTCTCAAATGGGGTTCACCTGCAATGTCCTTCACTGGTTCTCCTCCTACATTTTCAACTAGCAATAGATTATTCACATGGGCACTTCCAGGACCCAAAAGATATTTATCAATCTACATGGAGTTGCTTGGTGCTGCACTCAAAGATAACAGCATCAAGATTCACCAATATGCCGATGATACAAAACTGTACTTGAAAGTCTCCTCTGCTTCAGACATCCAATGCCTCAAACACTGCCTGCACACTATCCAAACAAGGACCCACCTAAAACAGAATTCCATTTTTTTTATGAAGAACAGCTAACAAGAAACAGTGCAATCCTAGCTCACTGACATGTACCTTAACAGCTTTGACCCACAGCTTTCAGAGAATGTCAAATCACTTGGATTAACCCTGAACACTAACTCACCCTCAAGGAATACATTGGAAAAAAACAAAGATGGCCTAGTACTGGCTCTCTCTCCCAAAGAATGTGAAACTGTTTCTTACATAAAACTATTTCAGAACTGCTGCTCAAGCCCTTGTGCTCTTGCATCTGTATAGTGGTAAAGCCCTGCCCCATAGCCTTCCAGGCTCCAAACTGGCAGCACTATAATGCAGCAAGTCTTATCCAGGGCTGGAAGAAATATTATCACATCATCCTCATTCTGGTAGAACTCCATTGGCTCCTCTTGCTGACCTGCACCATCTTCAAAACTAGCTGCATCATTTACAAAGCCATCATGACCAGCACCCAACTAGTCGTGAAGAAAAGCTCACCTTCTCTGGTTGTTCTTGGCACACCTGCAGACTAGACACCATCAGACTGCAAACTAAGAAGTGTAAAAAGAAAAAAACAAGACGCCAGGCTATTTCTATCTATGTACACAATATGAGAACATGGATTAGTAGTTGGGGTGGATATTAGTCACCACCACAAATAATAATGGCACTAGTCCTGTTTAGTCCAGTAAAGGTTTCAATAATTTAAACCTGAGCTCAACCCCTGGTGGCTATGGCACAGAGCAGACAGGTTTAACTTATGAAAATGTGTAAAGCATTTAGATTTACCAAAGCATTTAAACAGTAAAAAAAAACATAATAAAAGTATCACTCCACTTTGTAATAGCAAATCAATTGGCTATGCTAGACCGGGACAAGAGTAAGGTTTAAGGGCAATAGCAACAGAGTGTGGGTCAGGCAAGGATGCAGGCTGGAATCAAAGATGGGCTCATTGGAAATGGGCTGATAAAGGACAAGGTTTCAGTTAAGTAATAGAAGAAGGCAGGAAAAGTTCAGAGTTCACACCCAGTAAGTTTTCACTGTCAATTACAGCCGTGCCCGGTGAAGATTTATTCCTGCAGACTATGGGCCGATTCCGATCTCGGTCGGAGGCGCACCCAATACCATTTGGTCAGGAAAAAAGCCATGCGAATGCCTGTTTCCCGACCGATCCGTACAGCAGACCGAACGAGTAAGTACGATGCGCACAACAGCACAGAATCCGGCCGAGTCGTACTCACCCAATCCAGGTCCTGTTCTCCGACCGAGGCGAATCCGGAAACGCTGAATCGAGTCGCACGGAAGGGAAAATGCAGCTCCGTCCGGCCGAACAAGTACGATGCGCTTTCCGTACGCGCCGAAACCGTCGCTACGCACGGCACGTCAAAGCATCCGGGAGAGGCGCACATAAGCTCCGATTCGCGCCACAACACGATCCACGGCTCCGAGGCGAACACGCCAGCGACGAGGATGACGCGAAGCGACGAGGACGACGCGAAGCAACGAGAAAGACGAACGACACGAACCAACCATGAATCCCTTCGTCCCGATCATACCAATATTCTACATTTACTACCGGAACAGGCACGGACGCGTACGGCGCAGAAGGTAAGTCAGACACCAACCACAAAACACATACAACACGTACACAACACATCACACACACACAGAGGGATGCAGAATTTACTTACACCAGCAACAGCAGCACCATAGGGGCGGGATGCCCATCACCAATGCCACATATGCACACAGGGGCCTGAATGCGCACCACCACCACTACCCAGGGGGCCGGATGCCAACCACCACTACCACCCTTAGCCAGGGGGTGCCAGATGCCTACCACTACTACCACCCTTACCCAGGGGGCTGGATGCCTACCACTACTACCACCCTTACCCAGGGGGCTGGATGCCTACCACCACTACCACCCTTACCCAGGGGGCTGGATGCCTACCACTACTACCACCCTCACCCAGGGTGGGCTGGATGCCTACCACTACTACCACCCTTACCCAGGGGGCTGGATGCCTACCACTACTACCACCCTTAGCCAGGGGGGCTGTATGCCAACCACCACTACCACCCTTAGCCAGGGGGGTGCCAGATGCCCACCACCACTACCACCCTTACCCAGGGGGCTGGATGCCTACCACTACTACCACCCTTAGCCAGGGGGTGCCAGATGCCTACCACTACTACCACCCTAAGCCAGGGGGCTGGATGCCTACCACTACTACCACCCTTAGCCAGGGGGTGCCAGATGCCAACCACCACTACCACCCTTACCCAGGGGGCTGGATGCCTACCACTACTACCACCCTTAGCCAGGGGGTGCCAGATGCCTACCACTACTACCACCCTCACCCAGGGGGCTGGATGCCTACCACTACTACCACCCTTACCCAGGGGGCTGGATGCCTATCACTACTACCACCCTTACCCAGGGGGCTGGATGCCTACCACTACTACCACCCTTAGCCAGGGGGTGCCAGATGCCCACCACCACTACCACCCTTACCCAGGGGGCTGGATGCCTACCACTACTACCACCCTTAGCCAGGGGGTGCCAGATGCCTACCACTACTACCACCCTCACCCAGGGGGGCTGGATGCCTACCACTACTACCACCCTTACCCAGGGGGCTGGATGCCTACCACTACTACCACCCTCACCCAGGGGGCAGGATGCCTACCACTACTACCACCCTTACCCAGGGGGCTGGATGCCTACCACTACTACTACCCTTAGCCAGGGGGTGCCAGATGCCCACCACCACTACCACCCTTACCCAGGGGGCTGGATGCCTACCACTACTACCACCCTTAGCCAGGGGGTGCCAGATGCCTACCACTACTACCACCCTCACCCAGGGGGGCTGGATGCCTACCACTACTACCACCCTTACCCAGGGGGGTGCCAGATGCCTACCACCACTACCACCCTTACCCAGGGGTGGGCTGCATGCCTACCACTACTACCACCCTTAGCCAGGGGGGTGCCAGATGCCCACCACCACTACCACCCTTACCCAGGGGGGCTGGATGCCTACCACTACTACCACCCTTAGCCAGGGGGTACCAGATGCCCACCACCACTACCACCCTTACCCAGGGGGCTGGATGCCTACCACCAACACCACCCCCACTCATAGGATGGACAATGCATGACACAACCAGCACACCACAACCCAGGGAATGCAAGAAAAAGACATCCCCCAACACCATGACAAGCGTGTGTAGACTGTGTCAAATGCCTACAACACTGAACATGACTTTGAACATACAATGTGACCCCCTATCACATGTGCCACACATATATGTGTGTGGCCCCCACAATGCAAGCAGGCCATGACCATTGTGGCAATGGGGTCCAAACCCCCATCATCACAGTGACCAAAAGTTAAGTGTGGGGTCCATAGCTGAAGCACATTTTGAACAGTGTGGCAATGGGGTCTAACCCCCATCACCACAGTGACCAAAATGTAAGTGTGGGGTCCATAGCTGAAGCACATTTTGAACATTGTGGCAATGGGGTCTAACCCCCATCACCACAGTGACCAAAATGTAAGTGTGGGGTCCATAGCTGAAGCACATTTTGAACATTGTGGCAATGGGGTCTAACGCCCCATCACCACAGTGACCAAAAGGTAAGTGTGGGGTCCATAGCTGAAGCACATTTTGAACATTGTGGCAATGGGGTCTAACGCCCCATCACCACAGTGACCAAAAGGTAAGTGTGGGGTCCATAGCTGAAGCACATTTTGAACATTGTGGCAATGGGGTCTAACGCCCCATCACCACAGTGACCAAAAGGTAAGTGTGGGGTCCATAGCTGAAGCACATTTTGAACATTGTGGCAATGGGGTCTAACGCCCCATCACCACAGTGACCAAAAGGTAAGTGTGGGGTCCATAGCTGAAGCACATTTTGAACATTGTGGCAATGGGGTCCAAACCCCCATCATCACAGTGACCAAAATGTAAGTGTGGGGTCCATAGCTGAAGCACATTTTGAACATTGTGGCAATGGGGTCCAAACCCCCATCATCACAGTGACCAAAATGTAAGTGTTGACAAAGAAAGAGCTGCAACTGCCAAACTGCATGGATGATTCCTGGTCACAGAACATAAAACACATCAGTGGCAAAGTAGTGCATGTGTCCCATTGCAACATAAATTGGGGGAGCCAAATACTGCAGTGCAAATAAGACATACCTTTGGCCATGTGCAGACAAACAACACCCATGGGGGCTGACACTGTCAACATTCATCAATGACACAATGACAGAAGTGACCATCAGAATGCAGACCCACATTTTCTGCACCAATGGGCACACAAATGCAGATACCCTGTGGAGACTGTAGATGTGAGGTGAACAGATACCATACCATGGCAGCAATGGGACACACAAACCATGATCATTGTGCTGACCGATGACCTAGGAGTCCCAGGGACAGCAGGGGAAAGCCACCAAACTACATACAGCCAATGGCACACCCAAGATATGCCAATGCAGTGGTGCAGATGCACAAACACAAACAGGCAGACCCACACTGCACATCATACACAACAGGTGAGGGGGGTGCCAGTGTCCCCAGGCAACCACACAACACATGAGGAGACCTGAATACCAATCATACAGATGTGCATACAGTGCCACACAAAGGTAACTCATGGATCCAAATCCCCTATGTGGGCAAGCAGGCATTGTCAGATGAGAGGGAGCACAAATCACACATGTCACACAGGCACGTAGGAACAGCAACTGACACAGCAAGACACAGACACACCACAGCACTACCCCTAGGGCCCCCACAATGTGGTGACCCTGGGCTGCATTACAATCCCACTGTGATGACAAAGCTAAATGTCGTTCACACTGTGAACCACAGTCATGTGTCCTGAGCAACAAACTACCATCACACCTACACAAGCACAAATCAATCAGCATGGCCAGTAAGCCAAGGCCAACATGGAGGCAGGGGCCTAGCCGGGCAACAACTCTCATCTGCACACACTCAACACCACACCCCTCGACCTCCAACAATGTGCAGCAGTGAAGCACACATGCACTGGTGACATTGCACATGGGTGGGAACCAAGGTGCAGAAACACATCACACATGGCCACTCAACAAGACTCCTGAATGTCTGACACACTGCACACTACGCTGTACATGGACATGACGGCAAAACCACACCAACCAATGGGATCCCAGCCACAGTCACACACCAATGAAGAAGCCAAGGTCACCCTCAAAGAACACACATAGACAACAACCAACATTGCAGCCCGGACCCTGAGGAGTGCCAGCAGTCACACACACAACGTGTCACAATCACTGAAAGATAACACAAACTGGAAATCACATGACAGGGGCAAACAACAAGTGCCAAGGGGAAACCTGACTGTGACCCATCTGCGTCTGCACACAAACTCAGCCCTGACAGCAAACACACCTATGGGTGACACCCTGATGACCAGTAATGTGCCATGCACCCACATCACAGAGAACCCAGGGAGAAGACTTTGGGGGAACATAGGTCAACTCAGCAAGCATCACAAACAGGTACAACACTAGGGATCACAGCATGCACAGCTAAACGGAAGTGACCACACAGACATGCACATACAACACACACCTTGGGCACAGGCAATGTCACAGGAGTACACACTGCCATGAGGGGACTCCACTCCTGTGTGAGGAAAGCTGTGCCATATGTTGCCTCAGTAGGGCCCCATCATGTCAGCTGAGCACTTGGTCACACAATCAACAATTAGCACCAAATGAGGGCTCCCAACACATCAGCCTGGTCATGGAAGTGCCAACGAAATCATCAGCACAGATCCAACACACTTGTATAGCAATGTTGCACTGACAACACAGATGAGTGCTTCCCCATTGATGCCCAAACCTGCATGTCCAGTGGAGATGGCCACACGGTCAGGGAAGTAGACGAATTGAACAATGGCAGGCACAACAGATGTGCAGGGGTGGAAGCCACAGATGTGAAATAGCTAATGTAAGTAGGAAATCCCATTGCCAAATACTGAACACATGACCCCCTCAGATGCTGCTATGGATGACATGGATACACCACAGGATAGGACACATTCCCCCTGGACCACATGGGTTCCTGCACAGTAACACTTCATTATCATGAGACCAAATATCACCATCACTGCAGCAAGGGCATGGTTAGCATCATCAACAACATGTACATCAGAAGCATAAGCACTAGAGAACAGAAAGTTGCTTTATTCAGCATATGTGTGCAATGAAAACTGAAAGTCCAGAAAAAACACAAAGGCCAATGGCCAGTCCATTGTCAAAGTCCAAACAGGGTGACAGTGGCAGATGTCACCCTACGCATGCCTGCACAAAACCAGGGACAATCCACTAGGAGGGGCAACCGGGGGGCAGGCCAGGCACCGCAGGGACAGGATCAGGGCTCACCAGGAGGAAGCAGGGAAGGGGTGGTGGGTGCTGGAGAGCCACTGACAACTGCAGTGGAGGTGTCTGACATGGTGTGTGCCGGCACAACTGGGGGCATGACTCAGATGTTGTGGGTGCCGGCACGACTGCAGTGGACCCTGCAGATGGAGTGGACAGGTCCGCCACTGCAGTGCCCAAGTCAGACAGGGTGGTAGTGGACTCCACTGCAGTGCCTACCACCAGGGGAGGAGAATGGGGAACAGGCAAGGTGGGCTGGACAGAGGGGAGGACACCCTCACCACATCAGTGGCACAGACAAGCGCAGCGGGGGTGTGGTGCCGGGAGAGCAAGTGGCAGGGGAGAAGGCCGGATCCTCTTGGGGATGGTATATCTGTGGGGGGGGGAACCTGGGGCAGGGTGTGGTGGGGGCACCTGTGGAGTGGGGGCCTGAGGGATGGAGGAAGGAGACCTGGTGCCTGAGCTGCAGGGCGGCGGCGGGGTCTTGCTCTTATGACTCCGGGGGACTTGCGGGTGGGGGCCTCAGTCTGTCTGCGCCTGGGGGAGGGTGTCCAGGGGCGAGGGGCACTCTGCTCTGTGTGGGTGGGCTTCCTCTTCCCCTGAATGCTGTATCAGCTGGATCAGAGGGGAAGAGGCCGAGGTCACTGAGGAAGAGCCGCTGGGTCTTTGGGGTTGCAGGTGAGGCAAGGGAGGGTGCTTTGGAGGGAGAGGCAACTGAGGACTGCGCAGTGCTCGTGGATGCGTGTGTGTGTTCCAGGGCCCCATCCCCTGTGAGTCTGGTTTCAGTCCCCTGACTGTGCGTGCGTGTGCGTTTTGTTTGTGGCGTGTGTGTCTGTGTGCTGGATGTGTGTGTGCTGGTGTGTGCCTGTGCCGGGGTGTGTGTGCATGGGATGGGTAAGGTGCTGGAGAGTGTGGATGGAGCAGAGGCAGGAGGGGTGAGGGACTGTCTGAGGAGGGACACTGCTGCCGTCAGGGAGGAGTCCATGGACCTATTGCCCCTCTGTAGGTCAGACATGCCCGATGAGATGCCCTCCATGAACGACACCAGCTGAGTCAACAGAGCGGTGTGCGCATGGAGGACACTCAGCATGGCTGTCTGCCCTACATGGAGCTGGTCGAAGGAGGTACACAGACTCCTCACTCAGGGCAGCAGGGGACACAGGGGCAGGGGGTGCAGTGCCTGGCCCAAAGGAGACACGCTCCCGAACATGGGAGCCTCCACGGACCTGGGGAATGGGAGCCGATGGGAGGGCGGTGGTGGTGCTGGTGGTGGCGGGGACAGCAACACTAGCTAGGGTGTGGTGGCTGCTGACACCCGCCTCCATAAGGGAGTCATCCTCCGAGTTGCTCTGGTCCTCAGCTGAGGTGGATGGTGCTGAGGACTCCTCGGTGTGGCTCCCCTCGCCCTCCGTGCCACTGGGACCCTCCGACCACTCCTCGGCTGCTGACCCAGTCTGGCTCTCCGGCTCCTCCTGGTCCGTGGAGCTGTCCCCTTCCGTGGCCGTGGATGTATCTGCAAACAATGGGGAAACAGACAGACATCAGTCACCTGCACCAAACGCACACACCACTGTGAGCACAGCACATTACAGAGCAAGCCCTGGCATCATTAGTTGTACATTGCTAAAAGTGCCCTAACTGAACAGGAGAAGCCAATTGTCAGTCTGATGCCAACCATGGCACTCACATCCCACATGGCCTTGCACCCATCTGTCTGGTGTCTGTTGGATAGCAACACCCCAGTGTGGACACATGCACCAACTACACAGTAGTTGGACAGTGCAGAGGACACGGTGTAGCATGTGGACATGCACACATCATAACTCTTGCCACTGAGTCAGTACAGGTTTCCTTATGAAAGGGACGCCCAGAGTCAAATAGGAAATGCATGTGATGCATACCAGCGACAGACACCATGATGCACCCATGTCCTGATAGCCATCGCCACAATGGTGTGCATGTAGCACATGTCACTGCCCTGCAGGATCACCAATAAGTAGACACATGCCATGGCGGAGGCATGACTGCTAAGTCATACATCACTGTCTCAGTGATGTATGACTTGGCAGCCAGACAACAACACTCTGCACTGTGTCACAATAGTAGATCATGGGGAATGTACATCCCCCACACAACACATCATCTTAACCCTCATCTGTCCAGGTCATACCGATTGGACATATGGGAGACCTGTGACACTACCCTCTGAACCTGAGCCCCTCACAATCTGCTGTGAATGGGGAACAGCTGCCTGAACTTCACATTCGCATACCCCAGCCTGCACGGGCAGCTGATCAAACACCTATGTGACACACAAGTATCGTCTCCTATGGTCACATCTCCAGTGGCATGCTGAGCCCCTACCGAGAAACACCCCAGCAGTCCTGGCAACAAATCCACAGCACACTGACACAGAGGCAGACACCTGAGGGGTCAAATCACTGCGCACAATGTGTCAGCTGATACACGGGAGTGGGAGTACAGAGTGCATTGCATGGCCTGGAGTAGGCATGACTGTCCTGCCCCACATGAATGAGGGATGAGCCCTGGACAGTGGATAGCTGGCTATGTATGTGTGACACACGTAATCTGCACACTCCTGGGGCCCAAACATTGTTCCCACCCGCTGCATGGGTGTGTGCCACATACCCCAGGCACATGTGGTGGCTCAGCTCAGCAAGTAGACCGCATATCAAAGCAACACGCAGATTACATGTCCGAACACAGGCGTTGTGTGAACAATGGACCCACCCATGATGCCCACAACAGAGTTAGGGAAACAGATGCTGTCCCCCACCTTTAGTGAAGCAAACTGCAAGGACACAGTCCCAAGTGACACAATTCCCTGAATGTAAGGGCCACACCTGGGTATCAGATGAGGAGTGGGCAGTGCACAATAGAGGGACATGGCTCCTGGACAACATGACTGCTGTACTGTGGCAGTTTAACCAGGCCAGAGGAGGGCACATAGCATGTAATACAGAGTTCACAGTGCAGTCTTTGACTCACCCCCTCCTTGCTGCTGTCTGGCCTTCAGCTGCCCATCCAGGTTTTTAAACACCACCGCCAGGATCTGGAGCATGTGAGGGGTCAGGGTCCGTGTTCCGCCCCTCCTGCGAGGAGGCGACAGCTTCAGCTGGACCCGTGCAATCCTCCGGGTCCAGCCCCGAAGGTCCTGCCACCTCTTCTGGCAGTTGCGGATCCGGCGCTTGTAGACCCCCACGGACCGGACAGCCCGGACGATGTCCTTCCAGATCTCCTGCTTCCGATGGGCATTAACCTGTCAGGATGACAAAGTGAAAAGGCCATTACTACACATGCAACATATCCGTGCATGACACAGTTGTATATACATGTCTCAATCACAGGGGCACATGATGTACACAGGCAGTGCAACGCTGCCCATGGACAGTTTGCCAGACGTCACTACATGGTATCATTGCATGGGAAGTGAAACCTTGTTCAAATGCACTGTCACTGCACCATACCTGTCCAGTGCATGTCACTACACACTATGGGGGTGACAACTACTCAGTGAGCCTGCTAGCCAGTGGCGTGCAGACTTTCAGCCTTGCTAGTCAGACAAAATGCACATTCAGAAAGGCAGTGCACAGAACACTCACCTGCTCCCCTGGTGTCCCATACAGCTTGCTGTACTGTGGAAGTAGGCTGTCCAGCAGGGCCTGGTTCTCCTCAAGGCTGAAGGCTGGGGCTCTCTCCACAGTACGTGCCATTGCAGGGTCCAGAGGGGCAGAGACAGCAGCAGTGCAGTGGCAGATGTCGTCCTGGAGCATGTAGTGCAGGCAAGTGAGCTCTCAGGGGAACAGCCAGCAATATATATGTGCTGGAGAGGCAGATACTGTCCCTTGTGTCCAAAGTGATAGGTCCAAGTCGTTTGCATCTTCTGAATCTGGCCAATCCATGGAATAGCAGCACCAATACACGCCCACAGCATCCTTCAAATCTTCAACTTCATGACATACATGATTTTGCAACATTGTTGTAGGTGACCAACTGAATTTCCAGCAACCGACTCGTTCGAATTTCGAAAACGCGTCCGTTGCCAGGCTAGGCCATTGTCAATGGGTGCGCACCGATCGGTTCATTGCTGATCAACGCGTACAGGGTACAACGTGTACCCGCACACATTGAATGCAATGTGCCGGCCGGGGCACCGATCGGTCCATTGCGGTACAACGCGCATAGGGGTACAACGCCGCACCCGACACATTGAATGCAATGGGCGGCCGGGGCACCGATCGGTCCATTGTGGTACAACACGTACAGGGGTACAACGCGTACCCGCGACACATTGAATGCAATGGGCCGGCCGGGGCACCGATCGGTCCATTGCTGATCAACGCATACAGGGGTACAACGCGTACCCGCACACATTGAATGCAATGGGCCGGCCGGGGGCACCGATCGGTCCATTGCGGTACAACGCGCACAAGGGTACAACGCGCACCCGCACACATTGAATGCAATGGGCCGGCCGGGGCACCGATCGCTTCCATTGCTGATCAACGCGTACAGGGGTACAACGCGTACCTGCACACATTGAATGCAATGGGCCGGCCGGGGGCACCGATCGGTCCATTGCGGTACAACGCATACAGGGGTACAACGCGTACCAGCACACATTGAATGCAATGGGCCGGCCGGGGGCACCGATCGGTCCATTGCGGTACAACGCGTACAGGGGTACAACGTGTACCCGCACACATTGAATGCAATGGGCCGGCCGGGGCACCGATCGGTCCATTGCTGATCAACGCGTACAGGGGTACAACGCGTACCCGCACACATTGAATGCAATGGGCCGGCCGGGGCACCGATCGGTCCATTGCGGTACAACGCGTACAGGGGTACAACGCGTACCCGCACACATTGAATGCAATGGGCTGGCCGGGGCACCAATCGGTCCATTGCTGATCAACGCGTACAGGGGTACAACGCTGCACTCGCACACATTGAATGCAATGGGCCGGCCGGGGCACCGATCGGTCCATTGCGGTACAACGCGTACAGGGGTACAATGCGTACTCCGCACACATTGAATGCAATGGGCCGGCCGGGGCACCGATCGGTCCATTGCTGATCAACGCGCACAGGGGTACAACGCTGCACTCGACACATTGAATGCAATGGGCCGGCCGGGGCACCGATCGGTCCATTGCGGTACAACGCTGCATAGGGGTACAACGCTGTACTCGCACACATTGAATGCAATGGGCCAGCCGGGGCACCGATCGCTCCATTGCTGATCAACGCGCACAGGGGTACAACGCTGCACTGCGACACATTGAATGCAATGGGCCGGCCGGGGCACCGATCGGTCCATTACGGTACAACGCGCATAGGGGTACAACGCGTACCCGCACACATTGAATGCAATGGGCCGGCCGGGGCACCGATCGGTCCATTGCTGATCAACGCGTACAGGGGTACAACGCGTACCGCACACATTGAATGCAATGGGCCGGCCTGGGGCACCGATCGGTCCATTGCGGTACAACGCGCATAGGGGTACAACGCGCACCCGCACACATTGAATACAATGGGCCGGCCGGGGCACCGATCGGTCCATTGCTGATCAACGCATCCCTGTACAAGTGACTGGCATATGTCACCATGCCTGTCTCAGATGGTCATATGCCAGCCACAGATAGCTCCCAGGGAGTGAGGGGCACACCTACAACACGACAGCCTGTCCAAACTGTATGATAAGGCATGTAAGGCTGCATTTCCTATTGTGTGTATGTTGGTGTACATGTTGTCCTGTGGGTGTCACCTGGGGGCAGCCACCCCCAGGCTGTGCACGTGTTCATGGGGACAGGATCCTGGGTGTTACGTGTACATGACCACTGTGATGTGCAACTGTTCATATCTGTGCATGTGCCGTGGTCACATTTCACGGTGGTGTATGTGTATGTCATGTCACATACCCCGTGAGTCCCATGTGGGACGGTATGTTTGAGACAGGGTGTCCCAGTGGCACAATAGTGATGGTCCTCCACAGTCTGTGTGCATGTAGTGTTTACAATGTCTCTGATTTCATGTGCACAATGGGAGACAGTCTCCACATCCACGTTGTGTGTGCATGGACTTTGATGTTGTGCGTGTGTGTGTCACAGACGTCCATGTCTGTCCTGCAGTGGAAAGTGGGACCACTACCTGTGGGGGTCATAGTTGTTTTGCTGTGGTGTATACATGATACTCCATGTAATGCCAGTGTCCATGTGGCAATACAGGGTCCCTGGGAATGTACCTGTCATTGAGCTGTGATGCCTGGGGCACATCTGTCCTCACATGTCACTGTGGGGGGTGATTGTGACACGGCAGCAGGAGATGGGAACTGTGACACAGCCTCATGATATCCAATGGGCCAACCTGGGACTTATTGATGCCACTTGTTGAACCGTGAGGACAGATGTTGGCCATGTATGTACCATACATGTCCTTACGGAACTGCACACTTCATGTAGTTGTGCCTCATAATGATGTATGTCGGGATATTGAGTGTGTTCAATGCCGCATATGTGGGCTGACTGACAATCTTGCTTTCTTCTCCTCTGCACTGCAGGGCTCCTGCTGTCCATCGACCATTCCCAGACCTGGCAACGATGGTGGAACGGGACAGCATCCGACGGTACCGCTTCACCAGGCAGCTGATTGAGGATTTGGCAGTGCAGTTGGCCCCACATTTGCAGCCTGGCCGGCCGTATCCTACAGCGCTGACCCCCAATGTGAAGGTGATGGCAGCCCTACACTTCTTTGCCACCGGTACCTTCCAACATACTGTGGCGACTGCTGGTGGGATGTCACAGACCATGTTGAGCCGTGTGCTCCGCGATGTTTTGGTGGCAATGTTGCTATTCCTGAACCGGTACATCTATTTCCCTAGACTGCAACGACTCACTGACGTGAAGAGTGACTTCTATGCCCTGGGGAGGATGCTGCATGTCATTGGCTCCATTGATGGGACACATGTGGCTTTGGTACCACCACAGGCCCAGGAGCAGGCCTACCGTAACCGCAAGCACTACCACTCGGTCAATGCAATGGTGGTGTGTCTTGCAGATATGACCATCACACACGTGTGTGCCCGTTTCCCTGGTTCAGCACATGATGCCTTTGTGATGAGGAGTAGTCGCATCCCCAGGATGATGGCACAGATGCAGAACCAGCGTGCCTGGCTTGTCGGTGTGTACTGACTTTGTGCCATTGTGTGTGATCTGATCTGTAGTATTCCGCCCACTTTTCCAAGTCAGCTAATGTGCACTTGTCTGTCCGTAGGTGATTCGGGATACCCCAACATGCCGTGGTTGCTGACACCCCTCAGGAACCCTGTGACCCCAGCCCAGATGCGCTACAATGAGGCACATGGTCGGACCAGGAGAGTGATTGAGCGGACATTTGGTCTCCTGAAGAGCCGCTTCCACTATGCCCCTGCGAAAGTGTGCAAGATTATCATCGTCTGCTACATGCTCCACAACCTGGCAGTGCGGAAGGAGTTGCCTCTCATCCAGGATGACAATGACCAACATCCGCCACCTGTGGAGGATCCTGGCCTGGACCACGATGCCAGTGATGATGATGATGATGAGGGTGATGTCCGCACACAGCTCATCACCAACTTCTTTAGCTGAATGTGAGTATCCTGAGGTGTCATGTCAATGATGTGAGTTGGCATGATATGTGTAGGTGGTGCTCTGGTGCTGTTGGAGTGTGTCCATGGGCTACTTGACTGGATGTGTGTAGCGATGTGTGCTTACAGGTGGTCTGTACTCCCCAACAGTGTTGACATGCTAACTTGGTTCTGGGTGGGTATCTTGTAACATGTATTGTGCATGAGTTTTGCTGTTCTGTCCTGTTCTCCATTGCTTTTGACTGTGTGTCATTTCTGTCCTTCACAGGGTACTTTTAGATTCGTTTGGTCAACTGTGTCCACCGACGACGTGATTGTACTTCCAGGGTGGTAGCTGTTGTGTCCCTACAGGTGATGTGCGCCACACCCATTGACTTCCTTCCTTCTACAGTTGTTGACTGTGTGCCCGCTGCCAGGTGGGATTACCTTGCATCTGTAGTGGTTACGACATGTTGCAACTGTGTAATAAACCTGTGCTTCACTTTGTGATGTGCGTTGTCTGTGGTCACACATTTGATTGCCATGTGCTTACTGCACCTGTGGGCTACTTGACTACAGCTGGGAATAGGTGTGGTGTCTGTGCATTGCACCGTCTTCCTGGCAACATCAGTGTAGGCAATGAGTCAGATGGCCTAGGTGTGTATGTGTTGTGTAGCCCTGGTGGTGTGTCTCCCTCATATGTGTCACGTTGCCTTTACTCACATGCCTGTGTTGTACTTGCTGTTGCAGTTCGCATACACAGTGTAATTTTGCAGTTCATCATCCCCATAACAGCACCCACGTTGGAATCACAACAGAGGCAAGTATGGTGTATTAGTGTGTTTATTGTGATACATTTGTGTGAATAGTGCATAGGATGGGTAGTGCTGTACATATATCTTGCAATCAGAAGTTCCTAGGTGAATTAAAAGTCCTGGTAGACAAAATCCCCAGTATCGGGACCACAGTTGTCTGAGACATTGGTCCAACTTGTACTCCCATGCAATGTGTGGGAGTTGTGTTGCCGTCAACAGGGTGAACAGTCTGTGCACAAAGGTGAACATCCAGAACAGGTTCAGGCTTCCTGGGAGTTGCGCTTGGCCATCGGCCTCTCACTTGCCCCTCCTCGGACGCACCCTCTTCTTTGGGGGGGGCCCCTCAAGTACAGGCTGCTGCGGTGCAGGGGACTCTCCGCCAGAGTCTTCCTCCCTCCCTGTGGCAATTGCAGTTTGTTCAGCACCAGATGTTGTTGGCACACAGGGAGGTGTGGACTGGTTGCTGTTCATCTGGCGGAGGCATTGTAAAATGTCCCTGTGCACCGCCGTCATCTCTTGCAGTGCGTCCCACTTGGACTCCACGCGGGACATGTGTGAGTCCAAGCGGGTATGATGGGCAGCCTGCTGCTGTTTCATGTCTCTGAGGAGCCCCACTACCTGGCTGAGATCTCCGGTGCTGGACTGGTACGCATCGGCTATGCGTACCAGTTGTGGGTCATCATGCACACCAGCAACCTCTGCAAGCAACGACCTCTGTCTCCCACCCCTCCCACCACCCCTGCCGACATGTGCAGTGGCACGCACAGATGACCCTGGACCCTGGTCCACCTTGGGGGTTGGTGGTGGTGGTGGTGTCCATGGCCCCACGTTGGTCCAGGGTCCCTGTGCTGGTGTTGCTCCTTGTTCTGTCCATGTCGGCAGGGATGGTATTTGTGGTGACAGTCGTTGGAGGGGTGGGTGCAGGGGGTGCAGCTGGTGGTCCTGCTGGTGCTGCAGCTGGTGGTCCTGCTGGTGCTGCATGTAGACTTGCACCGGATGTGCCAGGTTGGTCTTCTTCGTCCGAGGAGGGCAGAGGCTGTACGACACCAGTGAGCTCCGCATCCTCTTGAGCCTGGGACTGGGACTCCTCAGCGCCTGCTGCTGTGTCCCCATCATCATCTGTTTTTGGGAGACACACACAATGTATGTTATGTTTCTGCAGGCATCAATGGTTGACACACCTGACAGTTGTGACTGTGGCTCTGGGTGCGGGCCTGTACATTGCATTGTCCTAAGTCGTCACAGTCAGGGGTTGATATTGGTGTGGCACATTGTCCTGCATTATTTGGGCATTTCTATGTATTTGTTGGGGTGTGAACATGGTCTGCATTGGTTGTATTTGGTTGACAGCCGGCCCTCCTTCCCACCCAGCCAGTCAGTTATCCCACCATGGACTGTGCTTGCATTGCAGGGAGTGGATGTTGTCTCTCAGGATGTCAGTCAGTGGTGTTGTGCTGTTTGTTGGTGCACAGTTCCCAGCAGGGCCTTGTGCTCCCCACAGCAGTAGCCAGTGTCAGCCATCTTGTGAGTCCTTCTCCACTCCCTGTGATGTGAGCATGGTTCAGGGTGGTGTTGATGGGACAGTTGTGGGGGTGAGCTATGTCTGTGACTATGACTCCCATCATGCTATTGCCTCCACCCCACTTCCCAGCATTCCTATACTTACTTGCTTTTGTGGGGAGTTCAGTGTGTGTGGGTGTGAGGGCAATGGCAAGATGGCTGACAGTGGTGTCCTGCTGTTGGTTGGTGTGCAGTTCCCAGCATGCCCTTGTGCTCCCCACAGCAGTAGCCAGTGTCAGCCATCTTGTGTGTCCTTATCCACTCCCTGTGATGTGAGCATGGTTCAGGGTGGTGTTGATGGGCCAGTTGTGAGGCTGAGCAATATCTGTGCCTACTACTCCCATCATGCTATTGCCTCCACCCCCTTCCCAGCATGCCCATGCTTCCTTCCTTTTGACTCTGCTTCCCTGTGGGGTGGGCTGGCTGTGCTGACAGGATGGCTGGGAGTGTTGTCCTGGCAGTTGTTTGGCTAAAAGTCCCAAGAGTGTCCCTGTGCTACACACAACATAACCCAGGGTGGTGGTTCTTTGTGGGATCTTGAGTTAGGATGTGAGGCATTGCATTCTCCCAGGTGGGTTCTGTGGAGTTTGTGTTGAGGGGGTGTGTGAGGGGAGGTGCTTGTGACTATGGTCAGTGCTGCAAGTCCTCCTTCCCACCCAGCCAGATATACCACCATGGAACGTGCTTCCATTGCAGGGAGTGGAAGTTGTCTCTCAGGATGTCAGTCAGTGGTGTTGTGCTGTTTGTTGGTGCACAGTTCCCAGCAGGGCCTTGTGCTCCCCACAGCAGTAGCCAGTGTCAGCCATCTTGTGAGTCCTTCTCCACTCCCAGTGATGTGAGCATGGTTCAGGGTGGTGTTGATGGGACAGTTGTGGGGGTGAGCTATGTCTGTGACTGTGACTCCCATCATGCTATTGCCTCCACCCCACTTCCCAGCATTCCCATACTGTTGGAAAACGAGGCAGTATCTGTGAGGCCTGCACAAATAACATGACTACATTTGTCCTTCTCTGGGAACCAAACACCCAATTGTAGCGCCTGACTCTCAGAGGGTAGCGTTGCAGAGCAGTCTGAGGCTTTACTCAAGGGAGGTGGTGTGGGCTAGTAATCGCCATTTGCAGGTGCGCAGAAATAACACTCAATAATTGATTGTCCAGTCTGTACTTTGCTTTATAAAAGTAAGAGTACATTTATTAAACACACACACTACTCAATACTATGCACCAATTTACAAATATACATAAGCTGTTGGAATTACTTTGTGACATTGCGTAACATCTCCACCCTCCCAAAAGGGGGTGGGGTCTAGTACCACCACTCCCATGTATGCACATCATCTTGCCCCCTAATGCAGTGTGTTGAGCCTAACCTGGAGCGAGGGCCCTGCGCACTGGCACCATCCCAGTGGCGACCCACCCCATTACCTCAACGCGCATTAAAAATGGGTACACCTGCCTTGGTGACACATAACCCTGACTGAGCATTTCCTACTGACCATAAAGTATGCACCTCTATATCTTAAGGGCTAGCAGTCTGGGTCTTCACCTAAGTGCAGCAGCAAGAATACATGTTTACGCACACCTTAGAATGACAGTACTCATCACCTTTGTTGGACATTAGAATGCATTGCAATTACAGCCCCTAAGGGCATCACAGATGAAATGACAGGATTACACCTATACAGCCAGACACCCTAGCAGGAATGTCTGGCAACATAACCCACTTTGCTTATGACATCACCTTACACAGGTACTTCACATTACATATGTGACCTCCAGTCCCTCTAGAAAAAGAATAACAGTTAGTAAATGCAGTTCTGGTGCAATTACACCTCTTCACCTCCAGGGGATGCTCTTCTGGAGCCATCCCCAACTCAGCCTTTCACGCCATGAAGCCCATTGCAATACACCCTCAGCTGTAGAACAAACATTCCAGCCTAGAAGGTGTATAAATGCAGGTTGAGCCCTTGAGGGGTTATCCTTTCCAAATCCCTAGGAAACTTAGGGTGGGACTGAACTTCGTGCTGGGGGACTGCGCTTCTCCAGCATCTCCCCCAGCACCCTTTTTCACTCTTGAGGGTGACCCCCTCCTCTGGGGGCCACCAAGCACAAAAACGGTAGATTTCCAAATGCCTTGCAAGGCATTATGGGGCGCTTCGTGCTCCTCTGCATGCATATATGATGAGCGGCTCTCCCTCTGCGGGTCCCAGTCCCACCCGGGACCCACGACAGCCTGACGGGTAGGAGGGCAGCCTGGGAGCCCACCCCTGGCTGCCCCCCGCCGGCTCCCCGCGCGGCCAGCACCCTCGTGTGCTGCCGCGGGAGCCGGCCGATCAGTTCTGGTCTGCCCGCTCCAGCGGGCAGACGCGTCGTCCTGCTCCGGTCCGGGGAAGTGCGGCGGCGCTCCCCGGCCTCCTCCCAGTCTTCGGGGCCCGGGATGGGGTCCCGGGCCCTCCTCCTCTTCCCGGGAGCGCGCAGGCGCTCCCCGTCTGGATTTTGCTCGCAGGGGCCAGGGTGGGCTCCTGACTCCCCCGCCTTCCTCCGCTTCACGGGGGCGCAACGGCATCCCCGGCTTTACTTCGGGGCCAGGGGATGGGGTCCCGGGCCCCTGGGGATCTCCTCGCGGGGCGCGACGGCGCTCCCCCGCCTTCCTCCGCTTCACGGGGCGCGACGGCGTCCCCCTGCTTTACTTCAGGGCCCGGGGATGGGGTCCCGGGCCCCTGGGGATCTCCTCGCGGGGCGCAACGGTGCTCCCCGCCTCCATTTTCGGTGGGGGCCAGGGTGGGCTCCTGGCCCCCAGGCAGGGCATCTCGCGGGAGCGCGACGGCGCTCCCGGCTTCCCTGCTTCTCCAGGGGTCAAAGGTTGCTCACCTTCCGGGGGCCATATCTCAGCCCCTGGGGGTCCGATCTGCCCCATTTTCACGTCCTCTTGCTCCTGACGGCGGCCCCCAGCCACGGGGAGCACTCTCCTTCGCCCTCTGGATCTCCAAGAGGGGGCATTCTGCAGGGAGCGGTCTTCACTGGCTCCCTGCGCCAGACTTTCGCCTGGCTCTCCTCCTGGGCCTCTCTTCTCCCTGCGCAGAGGCCCCTGCTTCTGCGCACTGGTCCTGGGCTCCTCTTCTGGTGCTGTTAGGGGCCTGGGGGGCAGTCAGGGGGTACCTCCTTCCAACTGGCCATTGCCAGGCTCCAGCACCTTCCGCCACAGCAGACCACACCCCAGAGAGCTTCCCTTCCTGTGCAAGCACTTTTTAAAAGTTGAGTAGGGGGCTGGCAGGAAGTCTCTGTTGGTCCTATCCTCCCACCGTGGGAAAAGTTCCCTGACCCTGCTCCCTCCTTCTTGTCCAGCCTCTGGGCTGGTTCAAAATGGCGTCGTCCAGGGTCTCTGGCCACATGGTCTCTGAAACCAGAGCCCTTCCCTCCTAGGTGCAGCCTGGTGCCTGGCACCCAGTGATAGCTGCTGATGGATGAGCCTGTAGCTCCGCCTATCTTCCCTTCGTGGAAAGGAGGTCTTCGCTCTGGGAGGGAAAGGTCATCAATCCAGCCTGCTGAGGTCAACCCCCAGCCAGGCCCTGGTTATGATCTGACTCAGAGAGATGTAACATTTCTGGATGACCCAAAAGCAGTACAAATATGACTCTGGACTCTGCAGAATACTTCTTTTCACATCCGCTACAGTGGACTTTAGTGCGTGTCTGGAATCTGTAGGCCTTATGGAAGTTAATCTAGCACATGCGCTCCACATCCCCATAGGGGAATAATGAAGTGAAAAACACAGTAAAGCACACTGACTTTCCCTGGCATGTTCCTTCCCAGTGTATAAGGCCTATTCCGTGTCACCACCCACTTCTGCATAAGTCCCGCCACACCATTAACTTTGTAGCTGCTCCTGGACTGCGCACGCCAGGAATCTCCCTGCGCAGCCCCAACACGTGTGCACACGCTTGTACACAGGTGTCTGCATGTAACCAGCCCGGTGCCCCTTACTCCAGCTGCTGCGCAGCGGCCTAGTCAAGCTAGGGGACACCAGTAAAATCCACATGCCGTCTCCTTCATTATGAGTTCACTGTGGATGAGTCCCAATTTATGAGGCTCTCCCACAGTAAAAGCTCCACACATAGGTGCTCAAAAAGCGAAAAATCTGGGTGGCCCATCGTGTCAGAACCACCTTCTAACACATACTTACTTGCTTTTGTGGGGAGTTCAGTGTGTGTGGGTGTGAGAGCAATGGCAAGATGGCTGACAGTGGTGTCCTGCTGTTGGTTGGTGTGCAGTTCCCAGCATGCCCTTGTGTTCCCCACAGCAGTAGCCAGTGTCAGCCATCTTGTGTGTCCTTATCCACTCCCTGTGATGTGAGCATGGTTCAGGGTGGTGTTGATGGGCCAGTTGTGAGGCTGAGCAATATCTGTGCCTACTACTCCCATCATGCTATTGCCTCCACCCCCTTCCCAGCATGCCCATGCTTCCTTCCTTTTGACTCTGCTTCCCTGTGGGGTGGGCTGGCTGTGCTGACAGGATGGCTGGGAGTGTTGTCCTGGCAGTTGTTTGGCTAAAAGTCCCAAGAGTGTCCCTGTGCTTCACACAACATAACCCAGGGTGGTGGTTCTTTGTGGGATCTTGAGTTAGGATGTGAGGCATTGCATTCTCCCAGGTGGGTTCTGTGGAGTTTGTGTTGAGGGGGTGTGAGGGGAGGTGCTTGTGACTATGGTCAGTGCTGCAAGTCCTCCTTCCCACCCAGCCAGATATCCCACCAGGAACGTGCTTCCATTGCAGGAGTGGAAGTTGTCTCTCAGGATGTCAGTCAGTGGTGTCCTGCTGTTTGTTGGTGCACAGTTCCCAGCAGGGCCTTGTGCTCCCCACAGCAGTAGCCAGTGTCAGCCATCTTGTGAGTCCTTCTCCACTCCCTGTGATGTGAGCATGGTTCAGGGTGGTGTTGATGGGACAGTTGTGGGGGTGAGCTATGTCTGTGACTGTGACTCCCATCATGCTATTGCCTCCACCCCACTTCCCAGCATTCCCATACTTACTTGCTTTTGTGGGGAGTTCAGTGTGTGTGGGTGTGAGAGCAATGGCAAGATGGCTGACAGTGGTGTCCTGCTGTTGGTTGGTGTGCAGTTCCCAGCATGCCCTTGTGCTCCCCACAGCAGTAGCCAGTGTCAGCCATCTTGTGTGTCCTTATCCACTCCCTGTGATGTGAGCATGGTTCAGGGTGGTGTTGATGGGCCAGTTGTGAGGCTGAGCAATATCTGTGCCTACTACTCCCATCATGCTATTGCCTCCACCCCCCTTCCCAGCATGCCCATGCTTCCTACCTTTGACTCTGCTTCCTTGTGGGGTGGGCTGGCTGTGCTGACAGGATGGCTGGGAGTGTTGTCCTGGCAGTTGCTTGGCTAAAAGTCCCAAGAGTGTCCCTGTGCTTCACACAACATAACCCAGGGTGGTGGTTCTTTGTGGGATCTTGAGTTAGGATGTGAGGCATTGCATTCTCTCAGGTGGGTTCTGTAGAGTTTGTGTTGAGGGTGGGTGTGAGGGGAGGTGCTTGTGACTATGGTCAGTGCTGCAAGTCCTCCTTCCCACCCAGCCAGATATCCCACCATGGAACGTGCTTCCATTGCAGGGAGTGGAAGTTGTCTCTCAGGATGTCAGTCAGTGGTGTCCTGCTGTTTGTTGGTGCACAGTTCCCAGCAGGGCCTTGTGCTCCCCACAGCAGTAGCCAGTGTCAGCCATCTTGTGAGTCCTTCTCCACTCCCTGTGATGTGAGCATGGTTCAGGGTGGTGTTGATGGGACAGTTGTGGGGGTGAGCTATGTCTGTGACTGTGACTCCCATCATGCTATTGCCTCCACCCCACTTCCCAGCATTCCCATACTTACTTGCTTTTGTGGGGAGTTCAGTGTGTGTGGGTGTGAGAGCAATGGCAAGATGGCTGACAGTGGTGTCCTGCTGTTGGTTGGTGTGCAGTTCCCAGCATGCCCTTGTGCTCCCCACAGCAGTAGCCAGTGTCAGCCATCTTGTCAGTCGTTTTCCACTCCCTGTGATGTGAGCATGGTTCAGGGTGGTGTTGATGGGACAGTTGTGGGGGTGAGCTATGTCTGTGACTATGACTCCCATCATGCTATTGCCTCCACCCCACTTCCCAGCATTCCCATACTTACTTGCTTTTGTGGGGAGTTCAGTGTGTGTGGGTGTGAGAGCAATGGCAAGATGGCTGACAGTGGTGTCCTGCTGTTGGTTGGTGTGCAGTTCCCAGCATGCCCTTGTGCTCCCCACGACACAGCAACAGTGTCAGACATCTTTGATGGGCCTTTCCACTCTCTGTGGGATGTGCATGCGTGAGTGTGAGCTTGCTGGGCCATGTGGTGGGGGATGTAGAGCTGTGACTACGACTCCCATCATGCTATTGCCTCCACCCCCTTCCCAGCATGCCCATCCTTCCTTCCTTTTGACTCTGCTTCCCTGTGGGGTGGGCTGCCTGTGCTGACAGGATGGCTGGGAGTGTTGTCCTGGCAGTTGTTTGGCTGAAAGTCCCAAGAGTGTCCCTGTGCTTCACACGACATAACCCAGGGTGGAGGTTCTTTGTGGGATCTTGAGTTAGGATGTGTGGCATTGCATTCTCCCAGGTGGGTTATGTGGAGTATGTGTTGAGGGTGTGTGTGAGGGGAGGTGCTTGTGACTATGGTCAGTGCTGCAAGTCCTCCTTCCCAGCCAGCCAGATATCCCACCATGGAACGTAGCTTCCATTGCAGGGAGTGGAAGTTGTCTCTCAGGATGTCAGTCAGTGGTGTCCTGCTGTTTGTTGGTGCACAGTTCCCAGCAGGGCCTTGTGCTCCCCACAGCAGTAGCCAGTGTCAGCCATCTTGTGAGTCCTTCTCCACTCCCTGTGATGTGAGCATGGTTCAGGGTGGTGTTGATGGGACAGTTGTGGGGGTGAGCTATGTCTGTGACTGTGACTCCCATCATGCTATTGCCTCCACCCCACTTCCCAGCATTCCCATACTTACTTGCTTTTGTGGGGAGTTCAGTGTGTGTGGGTGTGAGAGCAATGGCAAGATGGCTGACAGTGGTGTCCTGCTGTTGGTTGGTGTGCAGTTCCCAGCATGCCCTTGTGCTCCCACAGCAGTAGCCAGTGTCAGCCATCTTGTCAGTCGTTTTCCACTCCCTGTGATGTGAGCATGGTTCAGGGTGGTGTTGATGGGACAGTTGTGGGGGTGAGCTATGTCTGTGACTATGACTCCCATCATGCTATTGCCTCCACCCCACTTCCCAGCATTCCCATACTTACTTGCTTTTGTGGGGATTTCTGTGTGTGTGGGTGTGAGAGCAATGGCAAGATGGCTGACAGTGGTGTCCTGCTGTTGGTTGGTGTGCAGTTCCCAGCATGCCCTTGTGCTCCCCACGACACAGCAACAGTGTCAGACATCTTTGATGGGCCTTTCCACTCTCTGTGGGATGTGCATGCGTGAGTGTGAGCTTGCTGGGCCATGTGGTGGGGGATGTAGAGCTGTGATTACGACTCCCATCATGCTATTGCCTCCACCCCCCTTCCCAGCATGCCCATCCTTCCTTCCTTTTGACTCTGCTTCCCTGTGGGGTGGGCTGCCTGTGCTGACAGGATGGCTGGGAGTGTTGTCCTGGCAGTTGTTTGGCTGAAAGTCCCAAGAGTGTCCCTGTGCTTCACATGACATAACCTAGAGTGGAGGTTCTTTGTGGGATCTTGAGTTAGGATGTGTGGCATTGCATTCTCCCAGGTGGGTTATGTGGAGTATGTGTTGAGGGTGTGTGTGAGGGGAGGTGCTTGTGACTATGGTCAGTGGTGCGAGTCCTCCTTCCCAGCCAGCCAGCCAGATATCCCACCATGGAACGTGCTTCCATTGCAGGGAGTGGAAGTTGTCTCTCAGGATGTCAGTCAGTGGTGTCCTGCTGTTGGTTGTTGCACAGTTGCCAGCAGGGCCTTGTGCTCCCCACAGCAGTAGCCAGTGTCAGCCATCTTGTGAGTCCTTTTCCACTCCCTGTGATGTGCGCATGGTTCATGGTGGTGTTGATGGGACAGTTGTGGGGTGGGCAATATGTGTGACTACGACTCCCATGATGCTATTGGCTACACTGACTTGCCCAGCATACACAGAATTCCTTTCTTTCAGTGGTCTTCACTGTGTGTTGGTGTTGTAGTGGTGGCTACATGTCTGGATGTGTTTGTTAGTTCTATTTGTGCCACTGCCTAGCTGAAGTTGTAGTTGTGTTTGTACATGTGATGACACGGTTAAATGTAACTTTGAGATGGCATGTGTTGTGTTTATCTGACTGACATACACATTTTGGGATGATTCTGTTCTGGTTGCTGTGTAATTGCTATGAGTGCATGGTTTGACTCTCCCCTTGACAGTGATGTGTGTGTGTATTGTGGCAGAATATTGTGTACATTTGTTGTGTACTCACCAGGCTCTGGGATGTTCTCTAGTCCATATACGCTCACTGGCGGAAGGATGGCCCGCACCTTCTCCTCCCAGGGCCTGAGGTATACTGGCTTGGCCACTGCCGGTGTATTGGCTCAGGAGGTAGTCTTTCTTGAGCAGCTCCCGGTCCCTCCTGCGCACGTCATACCACCTGTTCTGGATGTCGGTCTTTGTGCGCAGACATGGTGATTGTGCGTTCACCCTGTTGAGGATCCTCTCCCACATCTTGGTTTTCTGGGAGATGGGGGTCTGTTGGACCAGTGTGCCAAACAGCTGTGGCTCTACCCTGAGGATCTCGTCTACCAGGACTTCCAATTCACAATCTAGGAACTTGTGATTCTTCTTGGGGGGCATGGTGATGGGTGGTGATGGTGAGTGATGTGTGTGTTGGTGTGCAGGTGAGGGTGTGTGAGTGTGTGTTTTGCTGGGTGTATGTGAGGTAGGTATTTGTTGGTGTGCTGATGGTGTGTGGCTTGTGTGTGGGTGTGTGGTTGCTGTCTGTTGGGTGCTGGCAGTAGAATGGCATTTGCAAAGGATCATGGTTGGGATTTGTGTCCTTTATATGGGTGGAGTTGTGGGTGTGTCTTTGTTCTCTGTCCCCACCCCCCAGTATTTATTGGCTTTGTAATTGCTTGTTTGGCCTTTTTTTGTGTAATTTTTCCTTTGTACTGTCTGTGCATGTTGGAAACGTTCTTGTGACCGAGTCGGACCCTGCATTTGTCTCGTACGGTCTTCTCCGTTTCGTTCACGCTGTGTTTGTGCAGTTTTCTATGCTGCGTACGCGTCGGTCGCGGTGTTTTTTGTGTTACTTCGGCTCGGTTTTGTATGCGTGTCGGTCGTACGGATTGTCCTCCGTACGACTCGGTCGTGGTTTTCCCGCCTTGCATCGTACTTTGCGGTTTGGAGTTTGCGTGTACGTTTCGGTCGGATTTGTTCCGGGTGCGTGTCGGTCGGTTCGATTCGCGTGTTTTTCCGGCCGGATTGCTGTTTTCCGTGTCGTTCGGTCGGTCGTTCGGGTTGGGTTCGGTACGTGTCGGTCAGATTTTGCATGCCTTGCATCGTACTTGGCGTGTCGGGCGCCACAGGTACGTGTCGGTCGGAATAAATTCCGGCTCCGAGTCGGTCGGTGCTTTTTCCGGCCCGAATCGGAATCGACCCCTTAGACTCTTTTCTGGAAGGCGGACTCCTTCAGTGGGGGGGGGAGATGCAAGCAGTAGCTGAAGAGGGTTTGAAGTCATTGAATGCCAGTCAGCGTGCGGTCTGCTGAATTGGTTTCAGTAGAATCATTTATAACTGGTATGTTGAGCTCTTTCAGGAAAGAGGGCTATTTGCAGCTTTGTATCCCAGCAGCTTGACAGGAGATCAGCCAACTGTGACTTGGAGTCCACATCTTTGTCCTGGGTACAAGTGAGAGTAGGTCCAGTCCTTAGGGTTTTCCTCATGGTTCTCAACAGCAGGTGCAGTCCTTCTTCTGTTTTCCACAAGTCCAGCAATGTTCTGAAGAGGGAGTCCAGTTGTGCCACATTTAGCCTACTACAAATCTGTGAGTTGGGCTACCCCTGGCCCCTCCATAACCAATAGGAAAAAAGGTCCCAGGAGTAACCTTATAGACTTTTGCAGCAGTTCTTGTTGCTCTACAGCAAACTATTCCACAGTGTTATACTGTTCCCACTACAAAATGTAGGACTACGTATTAAAACAACAGGATGTCAGAATGCAGGAACTGAATTCATCTACGCCATCAGAGACCGCTGTCTCAACTCCTAGCTAGCTCACAGTGCCTCACCCAAACCCCTAGCCCTTCTGGGGTAGTAGGTGATTTTGGCAACCTCGAACATGGCAGAAAGCTAGATCTTGGTCCAGAAGGAGTGCTTTTTGTAATTTGGTGTAAATCTGTTCAGTAGTTTTTGAGTTATTAAAGAAAAAGGATTATGTGTATCTAGAGACCCGGATTCATGTGACAACAGCAATGCCGTGATTGGCTTGCCACAACCTGAGAGAAAAGTTGCAGCCGCCATTTTGTGAATCGTGACACGGTTCCCGGGAGGGAAATTAAATCTAAAATAAACAAAATCTAAAAAGGATAGAAGATGTCAGCGTAGAGGTACCCTGACCCCATGGGACTGATGGAGGGGTCTAGGAGGGACCCCTCATAGGGAAGAAATTGCCCCCCAATTTTTTTTTTGGGTGCACAAGGATCTGCGGAATCTGATCTCCTGAACCTTCTGGAATTGTGAATCATCGATGGATTCACAAATCTGGACCACAATTAAAAGTAAATACACCCACTCATAGACCCACTCACACATTCTCTCACACCCCACACAACCACTCACACACCCACTCAGTCACACATCCACACACCCACTCACACATCCATACAGTCACTCACACACCCACTCAGCCAGTCACATGCCCGCTCACACACACACCCATTCACAGACTCACAGAACCACTTACACACCCACACAACCAATCCTACACCTGCTCACACACTCATACAGCCACTTACACACCCACTTATAGATCCAGAAAACCATTCAAACACCCACACAGGCACTAGAAAGTTACTCCCATACCCGCACAGTCACTCTCACATCGAGTCACACACCCACACAGCTACTAACACACCCAATCACACACCCATGTACCCCCTCACACACCCATACAGTTACTTACAAAGCTACTCACTCACCCGTGCAGTGATACAGTTATATAATCTGTAATAGGATATGTTTGTATTAAATGTGTCATTATTTTGTATTGAATGTGTGCTTTTGGTTGCTGATCCACCTGCAACATAGAACAGGATGCAGTCTTTAAAGTTGTTGAGGAACACCCTGTGTCTGTGAAATGGACTCTGTCTTTTTGATATATTCTGTCCATGTCGAAGCGTAAGTTGTTATGGTATATAGAGCCTATCTTCTGATCTCGGACAAATGCAGAAATAGCTTTATTGACATATTTCCTGTTTTCTCTATCTGTGGACAAAATTAGGTTGACCACTGCCACTTCTGTCTTGGGTAAATGTTGGAGAACACCAAGGCAATATGTAGAAAAAGTTACATTAATTCCCCAAATGTATCCTTAATTATGATTTCCAGTCCTACCACAGTAATTGTGCCTAGGTCATTGCCACCACAATGCACAATCATGAGGTCTGGATGTTGGCAATCTGCATTGCTTTCAACCAAAGGCAGCAATTGATGCCATTTTAACTCTCTCTGGCCAAACCACGCAATGTTTACATTAGGTAAACCTAGGTCCCTGTCAATGCCACTATTTCTAGCACTCTCTCTGGCCGAAAATACAAATTTATGGCCCACAATCCATACTCTGACCATTTTGGAGACCAGCAGGAGTAGCACACTTGAAAAGGTCGCAGCAGAATGCGGTAGTTTTGCAGGTGAAAGGCAATTACAATGGAGGACAGCAATTAAAATATAAAAGAACCTATTTGATTGGAAGGTGGAGATGTGCTAAAATTAGGTAGTGACTTTAAGAAAAGAAGTAACTAACTCTGTGATTGGCTTTGGAGAAATGAAAAAAGTTTATATTCTTTGGGATATGCTTGGAATTGCAAACATTCAATCACACCTGCTACATTTAATGTGAAGCTAGTATGCTGTTTAGAGAAAATCTTCTGAACTTATAACCTACTAGTAGTCAGACACTATTAGAAATATGGTTACTATGGAAACAGAGCTAAAAGAGTGTGGGTTAAGGGAACAAAAGAGTGAAGTGTGAAACTATGACGTGTCAGTGTGAAACTGAAAAGCAGACTAGTGTACAAAAATTGCTCAGTAGGGAGTGTATGTCTTGTAATTGACAATATTTTACAAAATAAAATATAGATGAAAAGCATTAGCAACAGATTATTGAATGCTTTTAAGGGCTTTCGTGTGGATCCGGGGATCCACTGCAGAACACAGGGGGCCGCACTGAACGCTGCGGTGTATCTGCGAATCCTCGAAAAACCTATCAAATTGGGCTTATTTACAGGAAATATGGAAAGGGTTAACAAATAGTGATCATTCAGAAGTGGTATAACAGAAATTAAAGATGAAAGGAAGTCTGTGATTTGCAAAGTGCAGGACTATGAGTGGGAGCACAGTTTGAAGGGTAACCATTTTGGGTACTTTTCTACTGAGAGTGGAGGCGGATTGCCATATTTCTGACCTGAGATTTACAGTGAAAAACAGATGTTAACAGATATTAAAATAAAAGTTATACAACAGCAAACATATTTTACAGGTATGTTAATTAGGTTGTACTATAAAAAATTATATTTAAAAAAAATCTATAACAGCTGTGAAAATAACCACCTACTGGTATTGGACCCTGGCTAGGGTGCATACATTCAACCCAGAGCGCGATGATAATTGCTGGAGATGAAGAGCGATACAAAAGGGGATGATGGACGGAACGCTTGAGCCAATCAAACACTCACCCCCAGTCAACTAATCTGGGTTTAATCCATCATCATTCTTTAGCTCACTCCACCACCCCAGTTCAGACATGGCCATATGCAAATCAGTCTGACCCTGTGCCTCATGGGAACAGTCCAGCCCGAACTGCCAAGCCATGTCTTCCCTGGACCGGAAACAAGCATCCTAAGACCGGTTTCTGGCATTCCAGCCGTCATCAGCCAGGCTTGCTTGAATCCAGTGGCAAAGTGAGCAAGGGACCCACGTCTGGGCATACCCCCGCCAACTTAGGGCGAACAAAGCGATACAAAAGGGGATGACGGACGGAACGCTTGAGCCAATCAAACACTCACCCCCAGTCAACTAATCTGGGTTTAATCCATCATCATTCTTTAGCTCACTCCACCACCCCAGTTCAGACATGGCCATATGCAAATCAGTCTGACCCTGTGCCTCATGGGAACAGTCCAGCCTGAACTGCCAAGCCATGTCTTTCCTGGACCGGAAACAAGCATCCTAGGACCGGTTTGTGGCATTCCAGCCTTCATCAGCCAGGCTTGCTTGAATCCAGTGGCAAAGTGAACAAGGGACCCACGTCTGGGCATACCCCCGCCAACTTAGGGCGAACAAAGCGATACAAAAGGGGATGATGGACGGAACGCTTGAGCCAATCAAACACTCACCCCCAGTCAACTAATCTGGGTTTAATCCATCATCATTTTTTAGCTCACTCCACCACCCCAGTTCAGACATGGCCATATGCAAATCAGTCTGACCCTGTGCCTCATGGGAACAGTCCAGCCCGAACTGCCAAGCCATGTCTTCCCTGGACCGGAAACAAGCATCCTAGGACCGGTTTCTGGCATTCCAGCCGTCATCAGCCAGGCTTGCTTGAATCCAGTGGCAAAGTGAGCAAGGGACCCACATCTGGGCATACCCCCGCCAACTTAGGGGCGAACAAAGCGATACAAAAGGGGATGATGGACGGAACGCTTGAGCCAATCAAACACTCACCCCCAGTCAACTAATCTGGGTTTAATCCATCATCATTCTTTAGCTCACTCCACCACCCCAGTTCAGACATGGCCATATGCAAATCAGTCTGACCCTGTGCCTCATGGGAACAGTCCAGCCCGAACTGCCAAGCCATGTCTTCCCTGGACCGGAAACAAGCATCCTAGGACCGGTTTCTGGCATTCCAGCCGTCATCAGCCAGGCTTGCTTGAATCCAGTGGCAAAGTGAGCAAGGGACCCACGTCTGGGCATACCCCCGCCAACTTAGGGCGAACAAAGCGATACAAAAGGGGATGATGGACGGAACGCTTGAGCCAATCAAACACTCACCCCCAGTCAACTAATCTGGGTTTAATCCATCATCATTCTTTAGCTCACTCCACCACCCCGGTTCAGACATGGCCATATGCAAATCAGTCTGACCCTGTGCCTCATGGGAACAGTCCAGCCCGAACTGCCAAGCCATGTCTTCCCTGGACCGGAAACAAGCATCCTAGGACCGGTTTCTGGCATTCCAGCCGTCATCAGCCAGGCTTGCTTGAATCCAGTGGCAAAGTGAGCAAGGGACCCACGTCTGGGCATACCCCCGCCAACTTAGGGCGAACAAAGCGATACAAAAGGGGATGATGGACGGAACGCTTGAGCGAATCAAACACTCACCCCCAGTCAACTAATCTGGGTTTAATCCATCATCATTCTTTAGCTCACTCCACCACCCCAGTTCAGACATGGCCATATGCAAATCAGTCTGACCCTGTGCCTCATGGGAACAGTCCAGCCCGAACTGCCAAGCCATGTCTTCCCTGGACCGGAAACAAGCATCCTAGGACCGGTTTCTGGCATTCCAGCCGTCATCAGCCAGGCTTGCTTGAATCCAGTGGCAAAGTGAGAAGGGACCCACGTCTGGGCATACCCCGCCAACTTAGGGCGAACAAAGCGATACAAAAGGGGATGATGGACGGAACGCTTGAGCCAATCAAACACTCACCCCCAGTCAACTAATCTGGGTTTAATCCATCATCATTCTTTAGCTCACTCCACCACCCCAGTTCAGACATGGCCATATGCAAATCAGTCTGACCCTGTGCCTCATGGGAACAGTCCAGCCCGAACTGCCAAGCCATGTCTTCCCTGGACCGGAAACAAGCATCCTAGGACCGGTTTCTGGCATTCCAGCCGTCATCAGCCAGGCTTGCTTGAATCCAGTGGGAAAGTGAGCAAGGGACCCACGTCTGGGCATACCCCCGCCAACTTAGGGCGAACAAAGCGATACAAAAGGGGATGATGGACGGAACGCTTTAGCCAATCAAACACTCACCCCCAGTCAACTAATCTGGGTTTAATCCATCATCATTCTTTAGCTCACTCCACCACCCCAGTTCAGACATGGCCATATGCAAATCAGTCTGACCCTGTGCCTCATGAGAACAGTCCAGCCCGAACTGCCAAGCCATGTCTTCCCTGGACCGGAAACAAGCATCCTAGGACGGGTTTCTGGCATTCCAGCCGTCATCAGCCAGGCTTGCTTGAATCCAGTGACAAAGTGAGCAAGGGACCCACGTCTGGGCATACCCCCGCCAACTTAGGGCGAACAAAGCGATACAAAAGGGGATGATGGACGGAACGCTTGAGCCAATCAAACACTCACCCCCAGTCAACTAATCTGGGTTTAATCCATCATCATTCTTTAGCTCACTCCACCACCCCAGTTCAGACATGGCCATATACAAATCAGTCTGACCCTGTGCCTCATGGGAACAGTCCAGCCCGAACTGCCAAGCCATGTCTTCCCTGGACCGGAAACAAGCATCCTAGGACCGGTTTCTGGCATTCCAGCCGTCATCAGCCAGGCTTGCTTGAATCCAGTGGCAAAGTGAGCAAGGGACCCACGTCTGGGCATACCCCCGCCAACTTAGGGCGAACAAAGCGATACAAAAGGGGATGATGGACGGAACGCTTGAGCCAATCAAACACTCACCCCCAGTCAACTAATCTGGGTTTAATCCATCATCATTCTTTAGCTCACTCCACCACCCCAGTTCAGACATGGCCATATGCAAATCAGTCTGACCCTGTGCCTCATGGGAACAGTTCAGCCCGAACTGCCAAGCCATGTCTTCCCTGGACCGGAAACAAGCATCCTAGGACCGGTTTCTGGCATTCCAGCCGTCATCAGCCAGGCTTGCTTGAATCCAGTGGCAAAGTGAGCAAGGGACCCACGTCTGGGCATACCCCGCCAACTTAGGGCGAACAAAGCGATACAAAAGGGGATGATGGACGGAACGCTTGAGCCAATCAAACACTCACCCCCAGTCAACTAATCTGGGTTTAATCCATCATCATTCTTTAGCTCACTCCACCACCCCAGTTTAGACATGGCCATATGCAAATCAGTCTGACCCTGTGCCTCATGGGAACAGTCCAGCCCGAACTGCCAAGCCATGTCTTCCCTGGACCGGAAACAAGCATCCTTGGACCGGTTTCTGGCATTCCAGCCGTCATCAGCCAGGCTTGCTTGAATCCAGTGGCAAAGTGAGCAAGGGACCCACGTCTGGGCATACCCCCGCCAACTTAGGGCGAACAAAGCGATACAAAAGGGGATGATGGACGGAACGCTTGAGCCAATCAAACACTCACCCCCAGTCAACTAATCTGGGTTTAATCCATCATCATTCTTTAGCTCACTCCACCACCCCAGTTCAGACATGGCCATATGCAAATCAGTCTGACCCTGTGCCTCATGGGAACAGTCCAGCCCGAACTGCCAAGCCATGTCTTCCCTGGACCGGAAACAAGCATCCTAGGACCGGTTTCTGGCATTCCAGCCGTCATCAGCCAGGCTTGCTTGAATCCAGTGGCAAAGTGAGCAAGGGACCCACGTCTGGGCATACCCCGCCAACTTAGGGGCGAACAAAGCGATACAAAAGGGGATGATGGACGGAACGCTTGAGCCAATCAAACACTCACCCCCAGTCAACTAATCTGGGTTTAATCCATCATCATTCTTTAGCTCACTCCACCACCCCAGTTCAGACATGGCCATATGCAAATCAGTCTGACCCTGTGCCTCATGGGAACAGTCCAGCCCGAACTGCCAAGCCATGTCTTCCCTGGACCGGAAACAAACATCCTAGGACCGGTTTCTGGCATTCCAGCCGTCATCAGCCAGGCTTGCTTGAATCCAGTGGCAAAGTGAGCAAGGGACCCACGTCTGGGCATACCCCCGCCAACTTAGGGCGAACAAAGCGATACAAAAGGGGATGATGGACGGAACTCTTGAGCCAATCAAACACTCACCCCCAGTCAACTAATCTGGGTTTAATCCATCATCATTCTTTAGCTCACTCCACCACCCCAGTTCAGACATGGCCATATGCAAATCAGTCTGACCCTGTGCCTCATGGGAACAGTCCAGCCCGAACTGCCAAGCCATGTCTTCCCTGGACCGGAAACAAGCATCCTAGGACCGGTTTCTGGCATTCCAGCCGTCATCAGCCAGGCTTGCTTGAATCCAGTGGCAAAGTGAGCAAGGGACCCACGTCTGGGCATACCCCGCCAACTTAGGGCGAACAAAGCGATACAAAAGGGGATGATGGACGGAACGCTTGAGCCAATCAAACACTCACCCCCAGTCAACTAATCTGGGTTTAATCCATCATCATTCTTTAGCTCACTCCACCACCCCAGTTCAGACATGGCCATATGCAAATCAGTCTGACCCTGTGCCTCATGGGAACAGTCCAGCCCGAACTGCCAAGCCATGTGGGATTGCCCCAAATTGTCCCAATTCTGGGAGGACATTTTAGTGGAAACTGACATGCGCTTTGAGACACAGCTCCCTAGATTCCCATCATATATACATTTGGGACTCCCCAACCCACTTACGTACCCATTAACATCGAAGAGAGGTAGACATATCACCCTAGCTCTTAGAGCAGCCCACCAAGCAATACTAGCTCTTTGGGGCACAGAGAGAGTTCCGACAAAACTCAATTGGCTACATAGGATTTGGGACTTTCTGGGCATGGAGCGCCTATCTTCCTCACTCAGATCTGAAGGGGATACCTTTCGAGAGGTCTGGCACCCCATTTTAGAACTCCTTTCACAGGAGTTTACTGAATTAACCTTCCCACTGTACCTTATAATACTGAGACTGACCGGCGACCCCCATTCAGGGCCCACACTTTGAGTTCCAGAGGTTTTCTCATCCAGATAGACAAAACACTAGCTTAGGTAAGCAGACACCTCGGGGAGGATGTGGGTGGCGGAAGTTGGATGTTATTCCTGTACGTAAATGTTGCAATGCATTCGATGAGGCTGAATGTTGATGCCGAATCAATCACACAAAGTTTGCCTTACAGCTGGAGCGACAATAAAACAAATTTAAACATTAAAAAAATCTATTAGTGTATATAAGCTGAAAGAAAAAGTGTAGGTTCTAGACACCTAATAGGAGGGAGGTTAGAGTACATTAAGGGGCCGATTCCGATTTGGGTCGGACAGCTCAAAAAGAGCCGTCCGGACGCTTTCCTCCCGACCGACCCGTCCCGGGAGCCGGTCAGTCCTGCCGATCAAGTACGATGCGTGCATGTGCTGAAAACTCGACCGACACGAACTCGCCAAATAAATACTCAATTCACCCAACGACCCGGTCCCGTAAACGCAGAATCGACTCGCACGGGGGCTAGGTCAGAGCTGTTTCCGTCCGGACAAGTACGATGCGCACTTCCTATGCGCCGAGCGAGTCGACACATACGGCACGTCACAGCATCCGGAAAAGCTGCATGAAAGGAACGATTCGCGCCACAACACGATCCCCGGACACGAGACGTACAAGCCTGCAACTGGGACGAAATGAACCAACGACCAGTGCAGACGAGACGGTGTCGACATGAATCCCATCGCACAGGCCATACTGATCCTCTACATCCATGGACTGATCCGGAACAGACGACAACGACGGAGACGGTAAGAGACACCCCCCCAAACAAACAGCCGACACGTACCAGTACCAGTAAACCTGTGACAAACACCCAGGCCCCCCTTGCCCATCACCCCCACCCATAGGGGGCCTCTTGCCTGTCACCACTCCCACCCCCACCCATAGTGGGCCTCTTGGCTGGGACTACTCACACCCCCACCCATAGGGGGCCTCTTGCCTGTCACCACTTCCACCCCCACCCATAGGGGGCCTCTTGCCTGGGACTACTCACACCCCCACCCATAGGGGGCCTCTTGCCTGTCACCACTCCCACCCCCACCCATAGTGGGCCTCTTGGCTGGGACTACTCACACCCCCACCCATAGGGGGCCTCTTGCCTGTCACCACTTCCACCCCCACCCATAGGGGGCCTCTTGCCTGGGACTACTCACACCCCCACCCATAGGGGGCCTCTTGCCTGTCACCACTCCCACCCCCACCCAAAGTGGGCCTCTTGGCTGGGACTACTCACACCCCCACCCATAGGGGGCCTATTGCCTGTCACCACCACCAATAGTGAACTGTGTGAGTACCACTACCAATGCCCACACACATAGGATGGGTGATGTGTAACACATACCCCATACCCCAACATAAGGACTACAAACCAAAGGATATCCACAACAACCTCATGACCACAACATGTAGTTTGTGTACAATACCCACCACAGTGAACATGACCATGTACACACAATGTAACTCACAACACGTGTCTGCAATACCATAGTGTGGCTAACACAAGCCAAGCCTCACATGAGCACTGCAGTAATGTCCTCAACACCCATCACTTGAGTGTACAAAAGGTAACTGTGTGGTACTAAACAGCAGCATATGTAGAGCACTGTGCTAATGGGGTCTCAACCCCCATCAGCACAGTGACATGAAGGTAAGTGTGGGGATCACACATGCAGCATATGTAGAGCACTGTGCCAATGGGGTCTCAACCCCCATCAGCACAGTGACATGAAGGTAAGTGTGGGGATCACACATGCAGCATATGTAGAGCACTGTGCCAATGGGGTCTCAACCCCCATCAGCACAGTGACATGAAGGTAAGTGTGGGGATCACACATGCAGCATATGTAGAGCACTGTGCCAATGGGGTCTCAACCCCCATCAGCACAGTGACATTAAGGTGAGTGTGGGGATCACACATGCAGCATATGTAGAGCACTGTGCCAATGGGGTCTCAACCCCCATCAGCACAGTGACATGAAGGTGAGTGTGGGGACCACACATGCAGCATATGTAGAGCACTGTGCCAATGGGGTCTCAACCCCCATCAGCACAGTGACATGAAGGTGAGTGTGGGGATCACACATGCAGCATATGTAGAGCACTGTGCCAATGGGGTCTCAACCCCCATCAGCACAGTGACATGAGGGGACTCCACTCCTGTGGAAGGAAAGCTGTGCCATATGTTGTCCATGCAGGCCACCAGCATGTCAGAAGTATACTTTGTCACACAGCTAACATATACCACACATTGGTGGCCCTGGTAACAGCAGCCTGGGCATGGGAGGGTCCCCTGAGTCAACTGCACAGAGTCAACACACATGTAGATGAAGTAGCACTGAGGACACAGATGAGTCCATCCACATAGATGCATACACTTGCATGTCCATTGGAGATGGCCACACAGTCAGTGAAATGGGCCAATTGAACCATGCTAAGGCCAACAGGTGTGCATGTGTGTAAGACACTGATGAGACATTGCTAACAAAAGATAGATAACACATTTCCAAAGACCATAATCATGACCCCGTCGGATTGCTGCAAAGGATGATATGGATACACACCCCAACAGGACATACCCCCCATGGGCTACATGGTCTCCAGCACAGTGACACTATATTTCCCAGCCATGGAATACACCATCACTGGAGCAAGGGCATGTCAAGTATCAACAACATCATGTACATCTGAAGCAAAACCACTAGTGAACAAAAAGGAGCTTTTATTCAGACGAGTTATTTGTGAAATGGAAAATCAAGAAGAAAAACATGAAGGCCTATGGCCAGTCCATAAACAGACCCAACAGGGTCAAGTGTCCAAATGCCACATTTGGCATGCCTGCACTGCCAACGGAAGGGGACATACCCCTGGGAGGGGCATACATAGAGGCCAGCCAGGCACCGCAGGTACAGGATCATGGGTCTACAGAAACAGGCAGGGAAGGGCTGGTGGGTGCAGGAGCGGCAGCTGCAGCGGAGGAGTCTGACAGGGTGGGTGCCGGCACGACTTGGGGGCACAAGTCAGGATCAGTGGGTGCCAGCACAACTGAGGGGCACAAGTCAGGAGCAGTGGGTGCCGGCACAACTGCAGTGGGCAGGTCAGAGGGAGTGGACACGGAACCCACTGCAGTGCCCAAGTCAGACCGGGAGGGCAGAGACTCCACTGCAGTGCCCATCCTCAGGGGAGCAGGAAGTGGATCCGGTGATGTGGGCAGGACGGAGGGGGAGGGCACGCCCTCCACAGCAGTGCCACACACAGGCTGAGTGGGGTGTGGGGTGCTGGAAGAGCAAGAGGCAGGTGGGGAAGGCCTGAGCATCTTGGGGATGCGGTAGCGGTGGGTGGGTGAACCTGGGGCAGGGTGTGGTGGTGGGACCTGTGGAGTGGGAGCCTGGGGGATGGCGGGTGGAGACTGTCTGGTGGAGTGTTGGGCCGGTGGTGGGGTCTTGCTCTTCTGTGTGCGGGGGGACCTGCGGCGTGGTGTCTCAGCCTGCCTGCGCCTGGGGGAGGGTGTCTGGGGGCGAGGGACACCCCCCTCTGTGTGGCCGGACCCCCTCTTCCCCTTGTGTGCTGGTGTGGATGGATCAGTGGGGAAGAGTCCGAGGTCGACCAGGAAGAGCCTCTTTGCAGCTGGGGATGCAGTTGAGGCAGTGGAAGGGGCCGTGGAAGGGGCTGTGGAGGGTGAGGCATCGGAGGACTGCGGAGTGCCTGTGGATGCATGTGTGTGTGTGTCTGACCCATCCCCGGTGAGTGTATTATCAGTCCCCTGAGTATGCGTGCGTGCATGTTTGGACTTTGGCTTGGGGGTGTGTGTAGTGCCTGGGTCTGTTGTGTGCAATGATGGTGCAGGTGTGTGTGTGAGTTGGACAGGTAGGGTGCTGGGAGTAGGGGATGGGGCAGGGGCAGGAGGGGGAGGGACTGCTGGAGGAGGGACACTGCTGCCGTCAGTGAGGAGGCCATGCCCTGACTGGTCCTCTGTAGGGCAGACATGGATGATGACATGCCCTCCATGTACGACACCAGCTGGTTCAACAGACCCGTGTGCACATGGAAGACACGCAGCATGGATGACTGCCCCACATGGATCTGCCGCAGCAGGTCGACAGACTCCTCACTCAGGGCTGCAGGGGACACAGGGGTAGGGGGTGCGGTGCCTGACTGGAAGGAGACATGCCCATGAACACGGGCGCCTCCACGGACCTTAGATGTGGGAGCCATGGGGAGGGCAGTGATGGTGGGGGCGGGGACCACCTCAACAGGTGTTGGATGGTGGCTGCTGTCACCCGCCTCCACAAGGAAGTCCCCGTCACTGCTGCTGTGGTCCTCAGCTGCGGTGGTGTTTGCCGAGGAGCCCACAAACTCACTCCCCTCGCCCTCCGTGCCACTGTGTCCCTCCGACTCCTCAAATTCCGACCCAGTCTGGCTCTCTGGCTCCCCCTGGTCCATGGAGCGGTCTCCCTCTGTGTCCGTGTCTGTATCTGCACAGGGAAAATAGAATGAAAACACATTAGTCATCTGCACTGACCACACACACCACAGAAAGTACAGCACATCAGTGGCCAAGTGCGGGCATCAATCAGTTGAACTTTGCTAGGAGTGCTCACACAGATTTGCATAGGCCAATGGTTAGTCTGAGAGTCGAGCATGGCATTCACATCCCTCCTGCCCTTGCACCCATCTGTCTTGCGCATGTAGGATCCCTACACCCCACTGCAGACACATGCACCACCTACCCATCACTTGACAAGACCTGAAAATACCTAGTGGTCTGTCAACATGCACACATCACATCTGCTGACAATGGACCTGTACATTTGCCTGGACGTAGGGATGGCCAGTGTTGCATCTGAGAGGCTGGGGCTGAGTACATGCACCAGACATCCTGATCCCCGCAAGTCCTGCATACCTTGGCACAATGGAGTGCATGTTGCACATGACACACTCCTGCTGGATCACCCCTAGGTAGTGTAGTCCCATGGCTCAGCCATGCCTGTGAGATCATACATCACAGTCTCCAGTCACAGGGGGCAGGGCAGCCCTACAACAACTGTCACCACTGTGTCACATTCCCAAGACATGGGGCCTGCAAACTCTGTAGCTGACAACTACACATTACCATCCACAGTAACAGCAGCGTCTGGATTCTGATGTGCCCACCCCAGATCCATTGGACGCATGAGAGACATGGGACAGGGTACTCTGAAGCTGAGCAACTCGCACGCTGCTGTGAATGACACCCAGCTGCTGGAACTACCCGGTTGCAGGCACCATTGTGCACGGTCAAGTCATCACATCCATACATGTCACAGAGGTATTGTCTCACATGGGCACATCTCAGATTGCATGCTGACCCCAAACCCATGTACACACCAGTGGGCCTGACAACGGTGCCACAGCACAATGACACAGGGGCAGACACCTGAGGGAACTGTTCACCTGGCACAAAGTGCCAACCGAGACACGGGAGTGGGAGTACAGACTGTAGCATGCCCTGGACTAGCCCTGACTGTCCTGCTCCACGTGGAACAGGTGATAGCCATGGACAGTAGGCAGGTGGCTGTGCATATGTGACACACTTGAGGTACATGCTCCAGAGGCCCCAACAGTTTACCCAACCAGCAGCATGGGTGTGTGCCGAATGCCCCAGGCACATGTGGTGAGCCCGAGCTGTCAATTGGCCACATGACAGGAGTACATGCAGATAAATACCAGGACCCTGGCATGTACTGTACAATGGTCCCACCCTTGAAGCACAACACTGAGTCCCCTGAAGCAATGCTGGCCCACATCCCATGCACCTTCACATGTAAGGGCACAGTTCCCACGTGACACTATGCCCAGACAGAAACAGCAACACCTGGCAAACAGATGAGAAGGGGGCAAGTCACCAGAGAGGGACATGGGTCCTGGACTAACTGAACAATGTACTGTTGAGGTGTTACCAGGCCAGAGGGGGCACATAGCATGTCAGACACAGCACACAGTGCAGTCATGTACTCACCCCCTCCTTGCTGCTGTCTGGCCTTCAGCTGCCCATCCAGGTCCGGGAAGACCACCGCCAGGATCCGGAGCATGTGGGGGTCAGGGTCCGGTGTCCGCCCCTCCTGCGTGGAGGCGACAGCTTCAGCTGGACCTGTGCGATCCTCCGGGTCCAGCCCCGAAGGTCCTGCCACCTCTTTTGGCAGTTGCAGATCCTGCGCCTGTAGACCGCCACGGATCTCACCGCCCGGACGATGCTCCTCCAGATATCATGCTTCTTCTGGGCAGCAACCTGTGAGGATGACAAAGTGCAGAGGACATTACTACACTGGCAACATATTAGTGCAACACACAGGCAGTCACACATGTGGGCATCAGCAAGGCTAATGAGGTACACAGGTGGTGCAACTATGGTTGAGGGACCGGTGTCCAGCACTCACAGCTTTGAGACATGGCCTGGGAAGGGGACCTAGTGACAATACACCTTGCACTGCACTGCAACTGTGCAGTACATGTGGGTGCCCCATTTGTGGCAAGAGCAGTAGTCAGTGGGCAACCAAGCCACTGGTGTACACACTAATGCTGCTGCTGGTCAGACCAGTAGCACAATTAGCAAAGCAGTGGACAGCACACTCACCTGCTCCCCTGGTTTCCCATAGAGCTTGGTGTACTGCGGCAGGAGCCCGTCCAGCAGGGCCTGGTTCTCCTCCTCACTGAAGGCTGGGGCCTCTCCACAGTACGTGCCATCATTGAAGCCAGAGGAAGCAGAGACAGCAGCAGTGATGATCTTGATGTGCTCCAGTAGCATGTGGTGCAGGCAAGTGGGTTCTCTGGGGGCCAGGCAGCCTTATATCTGTGCTGTGGAGGCATGTCTGCCCTGGGGTACAAAGGGATAGGTCCAAAAAGCTTGCATCCTATGAATTAGGCCAAACCATGGGATAGCACGACTCGTACACGCCTTCAGCATCATTTAAAACATCACCTCCATGACACACTGGCAATTGCAACAATGTTGTACGACTCCAACTGAATTTCCTGCACACGCCTCGTTCAAATTTCAGATCCGCGTCCATCACCATGACAGCTCATGGCCAATGAGGGTGCAGGGCCCGGCAAATGACTGTACTACGCGGATTTTGAATGGCAACACACACCCGTCTTCATCATATTCAATGGGCAAGACGTGCGCGCGGCTCGGCCATACACGACGGACGCGTCACACGCGTCCATCGCCATTGCAATGTGTGTCCCTGACATGCGCGCGGCTCGGTCATGCACGACCGACGCGTCACACGCGTCCGTCGCCATTGCAATGTGTGTCCCTGACATGCGCGCGGCTCGGTCATGCACGACCGACGCGTCACACGCGTCCGTCGCCATTGTAATGTGTGTCCCTGACATGCGCGCGGCTCGGTCATGCACGACCGACGCGTCACACGCGTCCGTCGCCATTGTAATGTGTGTCCCTGACATGCGCGCGGCTCGGTCATACACGACCGACGCGTCACACGCGTCCGACGCCATTGTAATGTATGTCCCTGACATGCGCACGGCTCGGTCCGAACAAGTTATTTGGGTTTTGGGGACATTGAACGTGTCGGTCAGCCTTGCTGTCAATTCCTGACAGATGACATCCTCTGTCACTAGCTAGGGACTATGGGGCACACCAATGGCACCACTGCCTGTGCCACAGTGTGTCCCCAGTCATGTATGGCTGCCTCTTATGTGTGTGTCTGGGGGCACAGGATGTGTTTGGTCGTGTGCCACTTGTTGACAAGCACTCCCAGGCTGGACCCGGATGTGGGTGGACACATACATGTGTGGTGTGCCCATTGCCACAGGGGGTGCAGCAATGCAGTACAGGACATTGGCAATGGACACAGTCCCAGCCAGGATGTGCGTGTGTGTCGTGTCACATGTACCCTGTCTCATCAGTGTTAGTAGCTTCAACGCAGGGTGAACCAGTGTCGACATTGTGATGTCCATGCACTATCTGTGTGCATGTGGTGTGATCCAATGTGAGCTGATCCACACATCACATTGGTTTGTACATGCACAGTGTTGTTGTGTGGGGGTGGCACAGACACCTACATATGTCCACTTGTGGCGACAGGGCACATGGACTGTGGCTAACATGCTTGTTGTGTGTAATGTCAACGATACGTCACATCATGCCTGTGTAACTGTCAGTCAGGGAGCTGTGATGTGGAGAAAATATCTGTCCTCACTAGTCACTGTGGGCTTTGTGTGGTAGGTGGCAACAGGGCAGATGTACTGTGCTAGGGCCCATTGCTTTGTCATGGCACAACAGGGGCCCTGTCATGTGCACATCTTGGGCTTCAATGTGCGTTGATGCCATGTATGGGACATTAGTGTCTGTAACCTGTGGCAACCACCTCAGCTCATTGTGTTATGTGTTTGTTTATGATGGGCTGTGTTGCTGTGGCTTTGTGACATTGCTGGAGGGTGTGCCTTCATCCTTTGTTTCTGTCTGTACTGCAGGGCCCCAAATGTACCTAGGCCATTCCCGGACCTGGCAACGATGGTGGAACGTGAGTCCATCAGAAAGTACTGTTTCACCAGGGCAGTGATTGAGGAGTTGGCAGGGCAGTTGGGCCCACACCTGCAACCTGGCCGGCCATACCCGACGGCACTGACCCCCAAGGTGAAGGTGATGGCAGCCCTTCATTTCTTTGCGACGGGTACCTTCCAGTACACTGTGTCTTCTGGTGGAGGGATGTCGCAGACAATGTTCAGTCGGGTGCTTCGGGATGTGTTGGAGGCCATGTTACATTTCCTGGACATGTACATCTATTTCCCCACACCCCAACGACTTGCAGACATAAAGGGTGACTTCTATGCCCTGGGGAGGATGCCAAATGTCATAGGCTCCATTGACGGGACACATGTGGCTTTGGTGCCACCACAGGCACATGAGCTGCCATACAGGAACTGCAAGCATTTCCACTCCATCAATGCTCTGGTGGTTTGTTTGGCGGACATGACAATCTCCCATGTGTGTGCCCGTTTCCCTGGGTCTGCGCATGATGCCTATGTGATGAGGAGTAGTCGTGTCCCTAGACTGATGTCACGGATGCAGAATCTACGTGCCTGGCTTGTTGGTGTGTACTGACTTTTCCTCATTGTGTGTGCCTGCCAATTGTGTGCTACCTGTTTTTCTCCAACTCCTCTAATGTGCATGTGTCTGTATGTAGGTGACTCTGGATATCCCAACATGCCATGGTTGCTGACACCCCTGAGGAACCCTGTGACACCAGCCTAGATGCGCTACAACCAGGCACATGGTCGTACCAGGAGGGTGATAGAGCGGACATTTGGACTGCTGAAGAGCCGCTTCAGGTGTTTAGACAAGACAGGAGGTGCCCTCCCGTATGCCCCTGCTAAGGTGTGCCGGATCATCATCGTAGCATGCATGCTGCACAATCTGGCAGTGCGAAGGGAGTTGCCCCTCATCCAGGATGACAATGACCAACACCCACCACCTGTGGAGGATCCTGGCCTGGGCCAGGATGCCAGTAGCGATGATGAGGCTGCGGAGGATGTCCGCACACAGCTCATCAACAACTTCTTCTCCTGAATGTGAGTATACAGTGATGTGTTGTAAATGTGTTGTGTGTGCATGTTTTGTGTGTGTGGTGCACCTTGCGTGTGGCTGTGTGCTACTTGTGTGGATGCCTGCAGTGATGTGTCCATCCAGTTTACCTGTACTCCCCACCAGTTGTGTGATGATTAGTATTTTGGGGTGGTGTAGTCTGTGATTTGTGTTTGCCATGTGTGTTGCAGTTGTATGGCGTCATGCAGTGTTAACAATTGTGTTTCTGTCTGTCCTTCACAGGGTACTGTGGCTGTTGTTTGGTGTACAGAGACCCCTGATGCCCATGCTCCACTGCCAGGATGGAGTCGTTAGTGTCCCGACGAGTGATGTGCCAGGCACCCCAGGACTTCCGTAGTTATCCACTTGGTGACCGTGTGCCCACTGTCAGGTGTTGCTAGCTTGCATGTGTGTAATAAGGGACATGTGGCAATTGCCTGACAATAAACTGTGCTGCACCTTCTGTTGTGTGTTGCTTGTGCCTACACATCAGACTGACATTGACGTACTGCACTTGTGGGCCTGTCACCACTGACTCAGGTTGGCTGTGTAGTTTGTGCATACCACAGGCTTGCTTGTCAACATTGATGTTGGCAATGAATTGGTTGGACGTGGTGGGCATGTGTAAAGTAGACCTGGTGGTGTGTCTCCCACATATGTGGCACATTGGCCTGACTGACATGACAGTGTACTCATCACAGTACAGGTTTGCATGCACAGTGTTCTTCAGCACATCCAGATCTACATGCCACTGGCAACCTCTCAATCACCACAGAGTCACGTCTTGTGTTTAGGTGAATTTATTAGCACATAAGTGGGGATGGTGCTCAGGATTGGGAGTGTTGTCCGTTGGCTTTAGAATCCAAAGTTCACAGATAACAAGTTAGGAGTGTTGGTAGATGAAATGTCTAGAGTACAGTCCACAGTCATTAAGCACATTGTTCCAACTCAGACCCTCCATGTCATGTGGGGAGTACGATGTCGTACAACAAGGTGAACGGTTTGCACACAAAGGTCACTGTCCAGAACAGGTGTTGGTTTCCTGGGGGATGTGCATGGGCATCTTCGTCTCACTTGTTCCTCACCGGACGACCCCTCTTCTTCTTCTCAGGGGAGTCTCACCTGCAGGCTGCTGCCGTGCACGGGGGCTTCCACCAGACCCCCTCACTCCCTGTGGCAGTGGCAGATGTTGTTGCCCGAGATGTAGTCGTCGCACAGGGAGGTGGGCTCAAGTTGGTGCTGATCTGGCGGAGGCAGGTCAACATTTCCCGGTGCACCACTGCTATATCTTCCATGGTATCCCACTTGGACTCCATATTTGACAGGTGTGTTTCAACACGGGACATGTGGGAGTCCAAGCGGGCATGGTGGGCAGCCTGCTGTTCTTTGATGTCCGTGAGGATCCCCACTACCTGGCTGAACCCTCCGGTGCTCTCCTGGTAAGCATCCATGATGCGTTCCAGGTGGGTGTCATCCTGCAGACCCGCACCCTCAGTGGAGCCTCTGCTCGGCCTCCCACCCCTCCCACCACCCCTCGCCACACGGCCAGCACCTGTGGTGTTCCGCACAGGTGTCACAGGGGGACCTTGGATGTTGTTGCTGTTGTCAGGTGCCCTGGTGCCCTGTGACTCTATGCCGTCTGATGGTTCGGTGGGTCTGTCCGTGTTGGCAGGGGTGGCTTGCGGTGTATCAGCAGTTGCAGGGGTGGTTTCAAGGGGGCAGGTGAATGTTGCCGAGGGGCTGCATGAGGGCCGAGACCGGAGGGGCCAGCTTGGGTGTCGTCCGACGAGGTGTGAGACTGTGCGCCACCGGAGCCAGGTGGGTCCACCGGAGCCTGGGACTGGGACTCTTCCTCGTCTGTGGTTGAGTCCACATCTGCCCCTGTGTTTGGAAGGAAGACACAATGTTAGTGATGTATTCATGGACATCAATGGTTCATACACATGACATTGGCCACTGTGGTTGGTGTTGCATGCCTGTCCATTGCATCATCCTACTTTGTCACTGCGGGAGATTTCCATTAGTGTGGTGCATTCACCTGAGACCCTGAGGCACTTTGGTTGTCAAGTCTAGCTGTCTGCCTGCCTGGCATCTTAATTGCACGCTGGATTGTACTGTGCCATTCCTGCACTGGTGCTGACACAGGTGTTTCATCCCTGTCAACATTTGTGCTTTGACGCTGGCATCCTTGCAAAGGCACCTAGTTTGGGATCTCTGTTTGGGGCATGTGTGATGCCAGTTTGTGTCAGTCAATGTGCATCACATTAGTGTGTCTGCACAACCTGGTCACAGTCCAGCATGCCCGGGTTGTCCTGATGTTCTCTTCTGTGTTGTCTGTGTCCCCAGTCCACATCCCATTTCACACAGGTGATGGTGTCACTGTTGCTAATGGAGTTGTGTGTGAGTTTTGTGTTTGCACACATGCTTTGTGATGTCAATGTCCTCCATGGTGGTATGGACTGTTCGCTGCAGCTGTCTTTCTTCACTAGAGTCATGACCAGAGGTGTGTGTTCGGTTGCTTCAGCTGTGACTTGCATGCCTGCTCCAGTGCAGCCCATGTTAGTCCTTGTGTCCCCAGTGTCCATGTCAGTGAGTGCTGTGTGGTGTGGATGATGCCTACAATACTGGACAATGTCTGCGTTTCATGTGGCTGACAACGGGTGTTTGAGTGTATGTCAGCATGCTACAGTGTGAGGGATGTTGGTAGGTCCATTGTAGTCAGTCAGGTGTCCCCTGTCACTGCTGTGTATGTGAGTTGCTGTGTGTTTGGGTCTCCGTGGTAGGTCTGCATTTCTGCACTTGTCAACTACAATCCGCGCCTACCTGTCCAGGCCAGAGGGGGTCCCTGGGACACTGCATCCCCGGAAGTTGAGTGCAAAGGTACATTTGCAATAGCTGGCAGTGTGACCGTGATTGGGTTGGTCGATGCGTGTGTGTGACTAGCAGCCTACTCATACATTGTATCCATGTGTCAGCCATCTTGCCCTGCTCTTTGGTTTGGCAGTGTGTGTTCCCAGGGCTGCTGTTAGTTTTTGCTGGATAGATGTGATTTGCAGCTGCCTCAATGGTTTTCAGTGTCATTGCAGTACCTCCTCCTCCCCCAGGGGCCAGGCAATTCACACAGAGACATGCTTCAATGTCGGTGAGTGTGGGTTGATGTTGAGGTTGTGAGTCAGTGGTGTAGTGGTGGTTGTACACAAGTGGCAACAGTCCCTGTACGTCACACAGCAGTAGCCAGTATGGTGGGTCTTGGGTGTTGTTTGCATGAAGTGTGGGTAAATGCCTTCTCCCAGGTGAGTTGTGTGGAGTTTGTGTTGAGGGGTGTGTGGCAGCACATGGTGGTGGGCATGGTCAGAGCTGGCAGTGCTTCTCCCTCCATGGCCAGATGGGCCACTATTGTGTATGCTTCCCTTGCAGGGAGTGGCAGTTGACTTTCAGGATGTCAGGCATCAGGGTCCTGCATTTGGTATGTGCACATAGCCCATCAGGGCCTTGTGCTCCCCACAGCAGGACCCAGTGTCAGCCATCTTGAGGGTACATTTCCACTGCCTGTGAGGTGCGCATGGTTAGAAGTGGTGTTGTTGGTCCATTTGTGAGGGGGCTATTGGCTGTGACTACAACTCCCATCATGCTTTTGGCTACACTGACTTCCCCAACATCCCCGAGCTTCCTTCCTGTGGGTCAGGTTCCCTGTGAGGTGGTGTGACAGTGGTGGCAGACTGTGTGGCAGTGTCTGTTGGGGTTTTGTGGCACTGAGTTGCTCTGATGTTTGCTAGGTTTGTACACGTGATGACATAGTTCAATGTTGGTATGAGATAGCAGGTGTTGTGTTGCTGTGCCAGGCATATGGCTGTAGGGATGACTTTGTTTGTGTTACTGTGGCTTTGTTGACGGAAGTTGTTTTGCCTGTCCCCTTGACGGTGACATGTGTACATGGCCCCACAATCTTGAGTCTCTTATTTGTGTACTCACCAGGCTCTGGGATGTCAGTCAGACCATGTATGCTCTCCGGTGGTAAGATGGCCTGCACCTTCTCCTCCCAGGACCGGAAGTAAATGGGTTTGGCAGGGGGCCGCTGCCGGTGTGCTTGCTGAGCTTATGGTCCTTCTCCAGCAGCTTCTTGACCCTCCTGCGCACGTCATACCACCTGTTCTGGCAGTCGTCCTTTGTGCGCAAACAAGGTGCTTGTGCGTTCACCTTGTTGACGATTCTCTCCCACATCTTGGCCTTCTGGGACATGGGGGTCTTCTGTACCAATGTGCCAAACAAATGTGGCTCTACTCTGATGATTTCATCTACCAGAACTGTCAACTCACTATCTGTGAACTTTGGATTCTTCTTGGGGGGCATGGTGGTGGTGGTGGTGGTGTCGAGGGTGGTGGGTTGGTGGTGGTGGTGGTGGTTGTGGTGAGGGGGTGGATGTGGGAGTTGGGGTAGTGGTGTTGGGGTGGGGGTGGTGGGGGTGGTAGTGGTGAGGGGGTGGATGGGGGAGTTGTGGTAGTGGTGTTGGGGGGTGGGGGGGTGGTGGTGGTGGTAGTAGTGGTGAGTGGGGTGGATGGGGGGTTGGGGTACTGGTGTTGGGGGTGGTGGTGGTGGTGGTGGTGGTAGTGGTGAGGGGGTGGATGGGGGAGTTGTGGTTGTGGTGTTGGGGGGGTGGGGGGGTGGGTTGGTGGTGGTGAGGGTGGGGTGGATGGGGGGGTTTGGGGTCGTGGTGGGGTGGTGGTGGTGGTGATTGGTGTGTGTGCGTGTGAGGGTGCAAGTGAGGTTTGTGGGTGTGTGTGTGTGAATGCTGTTGGTGAGATGGCAATGGTGTGTGTCAGCAGAGTTGTGTGTGTGGAGGTTCTCAGGAAATGGCAATGGCTCATGGGAGTGATTGGTGGCCTTTAAATATGTTGAGTTGTGGGTGTGTCTCTCTTAATTGATTTTATTTTTTAAATATATTTTCGTTGTCAGTGCTTGTTTGGTCCTTTTTTGTGTTTGGTCAGCTGTTGTTTGTGTGTGTGTACGAGATGTTCTTCTGACCGTGCCGGACGCTGCTGGTGAGTCATACAGGCTTCTCCGAGCCTTTCACGCTGTTGTTATGCTGTGTTGTGTATGTCGTGTGCGTCTCGGTCAATGGGCGTTCGACTCGGTCGTGGGCGTTCGTTTCGCTCGCGGGAGTTCGAGTCGGTCGCGGGCGGAGTCCGTTGGTTTGAGTGTTTGTATCGTGTGCGTGTCGGTCGTGCGGCTTGTGCTCCATGCGAGTCGTTCTTGTTTCCCACGTATGGCATCGTACTTTGCAACTCGTACGTCACGGGTACGTGTCGCTCGGCTCCGTTCCGGGAACGTGTCGGACGGTACTGCTCGAGGGCTTTTTCCGGCCAGAGGCTATTTTTCCGTACGGCTCCGTCGTCCGGTTCATATTCGGGTGAGTCGGTTGGAATTCACAGGCTTTCCATCGTACTGCGCGGGTCGTACGGCGGCGAGACGTGTCGGTCGGTACTTTATCCCGGGACGTGTCGGTCGGTTCACTTTACAAACGGAATCGGAATCGACCCCTAAGTAGAAAAGGAGTAATAGGAATTGCTCTACTGAAAATATAGTTATTTTATTAAGTCAGTATGAATGAATGTGCTTGAAATTATATGTGGGTGGTTGCTTATAGTATGTAATGTAATAGTATGTAATATGTACCCACTCACACAGTCAGGCAGGAACTTACACATTCAGTTACACTCCCAAACAGCTCTTATGTACCCACCACTCATATAGCTAGACAGTGACTGACACAGTCAGTCGCACACCTATATAACCATTCACACACCCATTTACTCACCTATACATCAACTCAGTCATTCACACATCCATACAAGCACTGTCACACCCACTCAAACACCAATATAGCCATTCATGCATCCAGCACCTAGTCCATTACACACACACTTACACACCCATACACCCAGTTATAACCTACAGCCACCCACCCATACAGTCACTCACATAGCTATTTATAAAACCATACAGCCACTCACACACCCAGGCAGATCGCGACAGAGGTACTTACACATCCATTCACATACCCACATAGTTCTTTTGACAGCATCCATAAACTGGGCAACAAATGACATGCAACTGGCATATGGCATTTGCCATAATAAGTGACCATGTCTTGCAGTTATGGTGAAACAGCAGAAATGGTAGCCATCTTGTCAGGTGGTAAGGGTGCCAAAGATGGTCCAGCTGCTGCTGATGATGCACCACCTCCCCTCTCTCTTATCATACGTAGATGCGTCCTTGTATGTATGTTTTTCAGATGTTTCCAAATAAAGGATGTGCCATGTGACATATTTTTGCTGCATAGATTGCATTGGACAAATTTTGGAAGAACTTTCTTTTCTCCTGAAGGGATGGAGAAATATTTTCAAATGTCAGAGGAATTCTTTGGAGATGGTAAGTCTTCTTCTTCATCCTGTTCGTTCCTTCTCTTCTATCTTCAGCAGAAGACATCTTAACTTTGAAACTCTCTTCTTTTGAAGGAAAGCAAAAAAATATGGAGTTGCGGTTTTCAGACTGTCTCCAGAGAGATATGAAACCCAAATAACAGATTAGGGTGTGGGTTGCAATGTGGATGGGTGGAGACCTACTGCATCCAATGAGATGTTGAGGTTTGGGTGTGTTCCTGGATTCGTGGCAGATTCGTGGTAGCATTGCGGCAGATCCGCGGATCCATAAACTGAATACAAAAAAGAGAAAGATTTGCTGTATTGCATTTATAGAAAGTTTACATAAGTTACATTACATGGATTTGTTAATTGTTACTTTTAGAATGTATAATAAAAATAAATGTGTGATTAAATGTATTTATAAACTTGTAAAAATGTATATTACTAAAGTGAACTTATAGGTGAAATTATAGTATAATTTATATAATAAAAATAGTGAAATTCAATAAAAATCCAAAGGTTACAGAGACATTAAAGTTAGGAAATAGCATGAAAAAACCATAACAATTCACTAAAGTTAGGAAATACAATTAAAAAAGCATTAGAAATTCACTGAAAAACACCAAAGGTTGCAGGGAGGTTATAGTTAGGCTCAGATTTTACACACACAAAACCATAGACATTCAGGCAGTTATAGTTACCTGAGCCAACTTTAACTTAGACCCCCGCAATGCAGTGCTTACGACCTCACATATTACATCACTCATGACATTGCCAGTGACTTCACTGATGACAACACTGATGACATCTCAAATGACATCACTAATGACATCATCCAGCAAAGTAAACTTCAATATACTTTATAAAATACCAGTTAAATGTTTTAAAAATAAGAGGAAGACAGGTGAGAAACGTAAACCATAGAGCTCACTGTAATCTTATCAACTACTACACTCACTTATCATGTAAGAGACAGTTCTCAGCAGAGAGTCCTGTATTTTCTCAACCATTACTCTAAACACTAATGGTCAAAGTAAAACATCTAACTGTATAGGCTAATCTATTGCAAACTCCAACAGCACCATTTGTAAACGCAGAAGGAGGTTTTAGTGCAAATATCAGATTTACACATACCACTACAACATACAACCAGTAGAGAGGTCTTAGCGGACAGGCCACTGTGTGACAAATCACTAGTAAAATTGTTCTTCATCCGGAGAAAGATGTGAGCAGAGAGGTGAGTCTGTTATAAATGCCTACTACACTGAGCCATCACACAAGATAAATGTCTCAGTAAACAGATGAATTTATTACAATCTACTACGACATTCACAAAGGAGAGCGGTCTAAGGAAACTAGTTAGTATGCCATAAAACAGAACCATACTCAGTCATCGCTGTGGAGTGAAGGCTCAATGAACAGCTTAGACTGTCGCTAAACGCTACCATACACATACATCAGCAGGGGATGTCTGTCAGTGTAAAGGCTAGTTTACTGATAAGCAGTACACCCGCTTTAAAATGGTATTATAGATCAGATGGCATATGCTAGAAAAAGCATTACTCATTAGTAGTACAGAAAGAATAGTAATTTAACTTATGTAGTAGCTTAGTTTATATCTTTAAGTTTCAGAAACTTTTACGAAACACACTCACTGGATGATGTCATGAGTGATGTCATTTGAGATGTCATCAGTGATGTCAGTGACCATGTCATGAGTGATGTAATATGTGAGGTCATAAGCAGTGCATTGAGGGGGTATAAGTAATAATTAGCTCAGGTAACTATAATTGCTGAATTTCTATGGTTTTGCATGTGTAAAATCTGAGCTTAACTATAATGTCCCTGTAACCTTTGGTTTTTTCAGTATATATATATATATATATATACATACATATACACATATATACATATGGGAAAAGACTTTTGATCTGTTTGGAAAAAAATCAAAATATTGCTCCCGCCCGGAGGGAGCAGCATGCATAAGTAACTGCTCCCTGCCGCCGGGAGCAATGATAGCTCCCACAGCAAGCGGGGAGCCAGGTAGGCCTGTGGAGGCCTTGGGGCTCCCCCATGGCCTCCAATGAGTGTATGGGTTCTGCCCTGGGTGGGCTCCAGGGCACCCACCTTTAAGTAATTAAGGACCCCGAGGATGGGTCCTGTGACCAATAACAGCTCAGGTGGGGAGGGCCTTGCGTCCCACCTCCCCTTAATATTTTGTAGTGGTCCTGGGGTATGGGGCCCTCTTGCCTTTCATTAAAAAAGACAGCCCTGTGGGGATGGGGTCTCCAAATCCCAATAAGACTTGTGAAGGGGGGGCCATGCACAGTTTGACAAACACAACAAAATGCTGGTAGAAATGGTGACATTTTGTTTAAACAATAACATCTTTATGTTTAACAATATTTTGTATCAGCAGATCAGAGGTGTGGCAATGGGGGCCAGCTTCTCCCCCAGCTATGCATGTCTCCACATGGGCTGGTGGAAGGAGCTGGTCCTCGGGATAGAACACAGCCATTATATCCATAATAATATCAGGATGTGGCTTCGTTTTATTGACGATTTATTCGTGATATGGGAGAGCACACCTGAACAAGCAATGGATTTTGTAAAAACCATCAATACCAACAATGTCAATCTACACTTCACTGCTACAATCAGTACAAATTATACAGTAAATTTTCTAGATACACAAGTCTATATCGTAAATAACAAGATTGAGACTAGACTATACAGAAAAGAAACAGCGGGTAATTCAACCTTAGATGCTAGCAGTTCGCACCCCAGGCATCTAATTAACAGTATACCTTACGGGGAGATGCTACGCCTTAGGCGCCTTAGCAGTAATGATGTAGACTTGAGAACAGAACAGGAGAATAGCAGAATAAGATTCTTGGAAAGGGGGTATTCAAATGATACTATTAACAAAGCTATATCCAAGTCCATGCAGCAGACAAGGGAGGATCTACTAAAGGACAAACAGTTAAGTCCCCGTGGGAGTTCAGATTTAGCAACAGCAGTGACAGGCCATAGTACTAATGAATTTAGGATAATCATGGGATACAGTAAACAACAAAAAATCCTGCAAAGTATTATCCAACAGAACTGGCCAATAGTGTTAAACGACCCGGTAATAGAACCCCTGCTACCGCAGAGGGTGTCCTTTACCCACAGTACAGCTCCATCTATGAGAGATAGACTTGTAAAAACAAATCCAGAGATTATAGAGGGAACTAGTTGGCTCCAGACACACAAAGGATTTTTAAGTGCAAAACCTGCAAAGCATGTCAAGGCGGTATCAATAAAAGCACCTACCTTACCCCCTTCAGTGATAAGGAGTACAAAATCCAGAAGTTATTGACATGCAAAACGGAATTCGCTATCTACGTACTGCTGTGCCCGTGTGGCCTGCAGTACATAGACAGCACTAAGCTTCCAGTACACAAGAGGGTGTTACAACACATACGGGCCATAACCAATCAGGATAACACCTATCCCGTAGCCCGTCACTTCAGGGATTTCCATAAATCTAATAGTCTGGAACTTAGCTATTATGTAATTGATGCAATCTCCCCCAGTAGATGGGGGGTTGACAGAGAAGGCAGACTCAGAAAGCTGGAAACACGCTATATATTAGAAATGGACTCGAAGCACCCAGGGGGATTAAACACAACGGAAGATTTATATACCTGTCTGTGAGAATATGATTTTATGGATTTTAAAATGTTTATGATCTTATCCAATATTATTTACAATTTACAATTTTAAAGTTATATTTATATAATTTTATATAATGTAATTGGTACAATTGGAGACTGCTATTGATTTATTTATTAATGCATATATGTAGTTGTGTAGCTATGTATTTATGTATTTATATGTAATTTTATTAGCAGAGGTTTGCACAAATCCATACAAGGTAAATAATGATCGATATTAAAATCAATACTTTAAAGGGGTATTTACACCATAATCGAACAAACAGAGAGATTACTTCGGATTACATTTACAATATCTCCCTTTAAATATGCTCTGAATTAAGAAGTTACAAAACAAACTAAAAGAAATACGGAGATACGCATTGCTGGAGATATGAGCAATGCGTAAGTTATATACACCATACACGTTAGGCACTTTAAGTATTGCACTTTCACACTTTTATATAGATTAGCGAACCATGACTAAACATAGAGTTACTAACTCAACACACATAGCATCACAATGGTTATGTGGACATAAGGATATTTATCATGCCTTAAATGCATTTTTACAAATGTGATGTTAGATACGATCAAATGAGGACCATATACACAATTTTATATGATCTATAATGTTCATAGCATGATATATTAGGATAAATTGTTGTGTCGCAATTATGACAAAATTTCAAGATGATTATACTTCAATTAATCCCATGTGTACATAGACCTAATACGTAGTACCAGTTGATGAAAAAGGAGTTGAAACTCGATTTTATCGGTTGACAATTCAAGACAAAACATGTATACAAATTATGTGATGACTTGAGTTATTTCAGTACCAACTCTTTTATGTCTATGTTGGCTAAGATCACGTCGTATATCACATCATGCACTTGTCACTTTAAAAATTAAATGAAATCAACCTACCATGTCATGTGAACAAGGCTCGGACGAGCCGAAACGCGTAATGGCGACGGAGCAATAAAGTAATTCGTGAAGCACTTACCAATGGGTCCGTGTTTGGAGATATCCTGGAGGCAGCGGAATGGAGTAATATATATATATGATGTGGTCAAGGCCACTGGATGTGGCCGAAACGCATCAGAGGCAGCACGTGTACATTAATAAAATTGAATAATTGGCTCCAGCTAAACGAAGAGTCCGTGTCCACGTTTGTGCTTGCATGCACTTGGATTGTTTTTCTTATATATATATATATATATATATATATATATTCACTGAAAAAACCATAGGTTTCAGGGACGTTATAGTTACAAATTAGCATTTAAAAAACCTTTGAAATTCACTGAAAAAACCATAGGTTTTAGGGACAGTTATAGTTAGTTGGACATTGCACTCGTACAAAACCCGTGAAATTCCCCGTTATAGTTAGTCCAGCTAACTATAACTCGCGCCCCACAATGCACTGCTGATGACGTCACATATTACATCACTCATGACATGGTCAGTGACATCACTGATGACATCACTGATGACATCTCAAATGACATCACTGTTGACATCATCCAGTGACTGTGTGTTTCTGTAAAGTTTAAATATTTTTAATATATATAGGAAAAGACGTATTGAAGAATGAGTGGGTGTGTAAGTGTCTGTATGGATGATTTAGTAGGTGCGTGTCTGACTGTATAAGTGAGTGATTTAACGTATCTTACTGAATGCATGGGTTAGTGACTAAACTGGGTAAATGTCTGTATGCGTCTGTCTGTTGCTGTGTAAGTGGCTGCATGTGTTTGTGAATAGCTACATGAGTGTCTATATGAGTTAATGAATGCTTGTGTGAGCATCTGTATGGGTGCCTGAGTGTTTGTGTGGGAGGGGTGTGTGCGACTCTGTGCATAAATGTGTGAGTGGGTGATTCACTGGGTGGATGGTTTCAAGAGTGCATCTGTGATAGACTGTATGGGTGGGTAAGTGTGTGTAAGAGTGTGTTAGTGAGTGAATGTATGTCCCAGTGGTACATGTGTGAGTAACTACATATGTGAAAGGCAGTATATATGTGTGTTGGAGTATATAAATAGCTATAAGCGAGAGTGAGTGATTGTGATAGTGGCTGTATGGATGAGTGTGTGCTTGTATCAGTGATTGTATAAGAGCGTAAGAATGTGCTAGTATTTGTATGAGTAAGTGAGCTGGTATGTGTATAACTGTATAGGTGAGTAAATGGTAGTGTGTTTAATTATTTGCATGACTGACTAGGTGTGTGAGTACCTCTATGGATGAGTGGCGGTGTTTGAGTGTCTATATAGGAGTATGAGTGCATATGATAGTCCTGTACTGAGTGACCATAAGTATGAGTGACTGTACGGGTGAGTGAGTTGATGTGTGCGTAGACCTAAGAATCAGTGAGTGGGTATGTAGTTATTGGTGTTGGAGTGTCTATGGTTTTGCGAATGGCAGTCTGTAATTTAGAGTGGGTGTATCAAAGGTTATATTAGGGTGTGAGAAGATGCATGAAATTATCACATGGATGAGGCCACCAGTGATGTCATCAGTGATGTCATTTGAGATGTCATCAGTGATGTCATCAGTGATGTCACTGACCATGTCATGAGTGATGTAATATGTGACGTCATCAGCAGTGCATTGCGGGGCGCGAGTTATAGTTAGCTGGACTAACTATAACGGGGGAATTTCACCGGTTTTGTACGAGTGCAATGTCCAACTAACTATAACTGTCCCTAAAACCTATGGTTTTTTCAGTGAATTTCAAAGGTTTTTTAAATGCTAATTTGTAACTATAACGTCCCTGAAACCTATGGTTTTTTCAGTGAATTTCAAAGGTTTTTTAAATGCTAATTTGTAACTATAACATGTCTGAAACCTACGGTTTTTTCAGTGAATTTCAAAGGTTTTGTAAATGACAATTTTTAAATGTATTAATTGTTATATACATTTTTTTATTACTAATTTACTACATTTTTAGAAACAATTTTTTTTTACATATTTTATTTTTTAAATTACATTGTAATTACATTATACATTACATTACAAAAAATACTTTCTCAGAATGAATTACTTTAGTTTAAATACTTTGCACATAGGCAATAGACTTTTAAGTACAGTAGTTACAGTTGTTGCAATGGGCAACACATTTTCAAACACAATGCAACATTCAGCTCAATGTGAATTTCTAGTTAAATGCAATTAGTTACTTTATGGATTACTTTTCTAACCACAGGACTGGATCCTAGATTCAGTCCTGGCACATCTCCTGTAAACAGTTGAGTAAAAGCGTTTTGGTTACAGTCGTGATTTTTAAGGAATATTATTGTACTTTAAAAGTTGACACTTAGAAACTTTTTCTCATAGAATCACCAATGTTATCCTATGGAAGGAAATTCACTTAGAAGGTAAAAACTGTTATCGTTACTTTTTCTTACTCAGTGTTGGATCCTGGATCCAGCACTGGTGCATCTCCTGTAAACAGTTGAAAGAATGCGTTTAAGTCATACAGGCGATTTTTAGGAATATTTGTAGTTTGTGAAAATCGAAACTGAAACTTTTCTGCTGAAAAGCAGACAATGGATTCCTATGGAAGAAAATATAAGTTACTGGTAAGTACGGTTAAAATTACTTTTCAGGGTCAGTGCTGGGCTAAAAGATGCAGCACTGGGTTCTCTCCTGATAACAGGTGAGTAAATTGGAATTCGTACTTTGGTTGATTTTAGAGGAATATTATAAAGTTCCAAAACTCCACACTTAGAAGAATTTCCAAGTGAAACCAGTCAATGTTAGCCTATGAAGGAAATTCAAGTTACCGGTAAGTACGGTTAAAATTACTTTTCAGGACCAGTACTGGGCTGAAAGATGCAGCACTGAGGTCTCTCCTGATAACAGGTGAGTAAATCAGAATTCGGATTTCGGCTGATTTTAGAGGAATATTTGTATGTTTCAAAAATCAACACTTAGAAACTTTTTCAGCAAAAAGCAGGCAATGATATCCTATGGAAGGAAATTCAAGTTACTGGTAAGTACGGTTAAAATTACTTTTGAGGATCAGTACTGGGCTGAAAGATGCAGCACTGAGGTCTCTCCTGATAACAGGTGAGTAAATCGGAATTCGTATTTCGGCTGATTTTAGAGGAATATTTTAAAGTTCCAAAACTCCACACTTAGAAGAATTTCCAAGTGAAACCAGTCAATGTTAGCCTATGGAAGGAAATTCAAGTTACTGGTAAGTACGGTTAAAATTACTTTTCAGGACCAGTACTGGGCTGAAAGATACAGCACTGAGGTCTCTCCTTATAACAGGTTAGTAAATCGGAATTCGTATTTCGGCTGATTTTAGAGGAATATTTGTATGTTTCAAAAATCAACACTTAGAAACTTTTTCAGCAAAAAGCAGGCAATGATATCCTATGGAAGGAAATTCAAGTTACTGGTAATTACGGTTAAAATTACTTTTCAGGACCAGTACTGGGCTGAAAGATGCAGCACTGAGGTCTCTCCTTATAACAGGTGAGTAAATCGGAATTCGTATTTCGGATAATTTTAGAAGAATATTTGCACAATGGTGAAGGGAGGGGCGGGGCCTGAGGTGACATCTGTGCAAACGCGCCCCGTGGCGCGTTTTAAGTTGGGGAATTAAGTCCCCTTGAATCCTGAGGGTCCCTAGGGGCCAACTAGCCCACCAGGAACCTCCAATATGCGCCAGGGGGCTGCGTTGCAGAGACGTGTAGAGAGGCCACACCCCTTTACACCTCTCTGCAACGCAGCTCTGTGGCGCTTTCTGGATGTACCTGTTGGGCTAGTTGGCCCCCAGGGACCCTCAGGATTGAAGGGATTTAATTCCCCATCTTAAACGCGCCACGGGGCCTGTTTGCACACATGTCACCTGAAGCCCCGCCCCCTCCCTTCACCACTGTGCAAACGCGCCCCGTGGCGCGTTTTAGGTTGGGGGATTAAGTCCCCTTGAATCCTGAGGGTCCCCGGAGTCCAACTAGCCCACCATATACCTCCAAAAAGCGCCACAGAGCTGCGTTGCAGAGAGGTGTAAAAGGGGCGTGGCCTCTGTACACCTCTCTGCAAGGCAGCTCCCTGGCGCATACTGGAGGTTCCTGGTGGGCTAGTTGGCCCCCAGGGACCCCCAGTATTCAAGGGGAATTCGTTCCCCTCTGCAAACGCGCCAGGGGACGCGTTTGCAGAGTGGTGAAGGAAGGGGCGGGGCCTGCGGGCCCGATCGTTTAAAAAAAAAAAAAAATTTGTCCCTTGAAGGGGGCTGTGTGGCCCCCTTCCTTTTTCTGTTTTTGGGCCCTGGGGACCCCATCCCCCAGGGCCTTACCCTTTTTAAATTACAAAAAAAAAAAAAACGGGAAGGGGGCCGCGTGGCCCCTTTCCCTGGGCCTGTATTGGCCCCGGGGACCCCATCCCCGGGGCATGGCCTCTATATTTATTTTTATTATTTTGAGGGGGCTGCGTGGCCCCCTCCTCTGGCCATTTTAAGGCCCCGGGACCCCATCCCCGGGGCCGGCCATACCCTTTTTTTTTTTTTTTTAATTTTTGAAAACTTTGGGGAGGGGGCCGCGTGGCCCCCCTCCCGGGCCACTACTTGCCCCGGGGACCCCATCCCCGGGGCCTGGCCTCTCGTTGGGGACTGTGGGGGTCCCCAAGCCCCCCACAGTCCCGCCGGCTCCCCGTGTCCTACGGGAGCCGGCATTGCTTTTACACATGGGGAGCAGCTAACATGCTGATCCCCATGTGGAAAAGCAATCGGCTTTGGATATTGGAAGAGAGAGTAGGTTTCCTGCTCTCTCTTCCAATATCCAAAGCAGTTTGCAATGACAGGACGGGAGCCGCGAGGCTCCGTCCTGTCATTGCAAACAGCAGTGTCCCGGGGGTAGGCACCCCGGGACACTGCAGGAGCCGGCCCTGGGGGTGGCGGTCCCCAGGGCCACCACAGGCTCCAGGAGGGGGCCGCGCGGCCCCCTCCCTATATCAGCACAGCCCCGGGAGGTGGTGGTCCCGGGGCTTCGGGGGTCCAAAACGGACCCCCATTTTAATTTGTTAGTGCCCCGGGGAGGTGGTGGTCCCCGGGGCGTGTGGGGGGGCTGGAGCCCCCCCACACAGGTTGTTCAATGTAAAGAAAATAGCCCCAAGGAGGTGGCGGTCCCCGGGGCTGCGGGAGGGCTCAGAGCCCTCCCGCAACATTTTTAAAAAAAAGCCCCGGGGGTGGTGGTCCCCGGGGCTTGGGGGGCCCTTTGAGGCCCCCCACACATAAAATTAACCCCCCCCACAATGCCCCCGGGACTTGGGCCACCTGAGCAAACCTAGGGGGTCAGGGTGTTTCTACCCTGCCCCCTTTGTGCGCTTTGCGCACTTGTTTCTGTCCCTCGGTTCTACCGAGGGACAAAATGGCTGCCAACATTTCCTGAATCGGAATGTTGACAGCCAGCTGACAGCCAATTAACATGCAGCTCGTGATCGGGAGGGTACGCGGACCCTACTCGGCCATAGATATCACTATCTTTTTACTTTTGATTTTTCTCAGCAACTACTGAACGGATTTACACCATTTAACAAAAAGGGTTCTTTCTGAACCAAGAACTACCTCTTTGCCAAATTTGGTGTAATTCCGTTCAGCAGTTCAGGCTGTAGCCGTGTCTAAAGTTTCCTATGGAAAATTGCATGGGGAAAACGCGTTTTGGGACCCCCTTTTTTCTCGGCCCCCGCTTGACGAATCCCCCGAGACTTTCAGGGTAGGAGCGGACCGGAGCGGGCCACAAAGTTTGAAAATTTTGCGAAGATAGGTCAACCGGCAAGAGAGTTATTTCAAATAGAATGTCGCGGATTTCCTATGGATAATAGGTTGTAACTATAACTATCTACTGGCGACCGACAGTAGATAATATATGTATATATATATATATATATATATATTCCATAAAGAAGAACCCATTCCACCTCCTGGAATGCGTAATCAAGCCCAACCACTGTGCTCAGTTCAAAAATTCCTTTATTCCGGCAGAAAAGACAGCACTACGCGTTTCGACTCTGCTGAGTCTTAATCATATGCAATTACCATGGAGTCACTAATTAGCCTGATTTATAGCTTGTATTCATGAGCAGTGACGAGAGACAAAGTACAAATTTTTAAAGCGGCAGTACAAAAGGCGCAAGGTGTAACTGCAGTTCACATGTAAGTTTACATTGCATGTTTATAAATGAAAAACAGTGGCTATTCTTCCTCATAATCGATGCAAAGATAAATCCATAACAATTCATTATTTGGCATCCTCAATTATTTGCCTACTATTCGTAGTTCCTTTTGTAGTTAAGTTATTTGACCACAGTTCCCACAATGCCTTGTTTTAGCAAAACAAATACCGTTGTCCCAAACGTCAAAAAGATTCACAATACCTCAAGTCCTTCATTTTGAAACATAATTATATAGCCTCTCACATGCCTTCAGAGGATTAATTCCGTATATGGCAGAGACTACGGCACCATGCTTCAATTCAAGGTCGTGACTCGATTCCAGGAAATAGCCTCAGTGGAAAAAGGCTTCTCTGCTAATGTTCCATTGATGAACGCACAGAGTGCAAGGATCCGGTTCCTTGCAAACCCTAGCTGGGTTTGGAAAGTTTTTGAAATTCCTGTGCGGGCCAGCTTGAAAGCAGTGCCCTGCTCCAATCATATATATATATATATATATATATATATATATATATATATATATATATACATGTGGGAGAAGACTTTTGATCTGTTTGGGGAAAAATCAAAATATTGCTCCCGCCCGGAGGGAGCAGCATGCATAAGTAGCTGCTCCCTGCCGCTGGGAGCAATGATAGCTCCCACAGCAAGCGGGGAGCCAGGTAGGCCTGTGGAGGCCTTGGGGCTCCCCCGTGGCCTCCAATGAGTGTATGGGTTCTGCCCTGGGTGGGCACCAGGGCACCCACCTTTAAGTAATTGAGGACCCCGGGGATGGGTCCTGTGACCATTAACAGCTCAGGTGGGGAGGGCCTTGCGTCCCACCTCCCCTTAATATTTTGTAGTGGTCCTGGGGTATGGGGCCCTCTTGCCTTTCATTAAAAAAGACAGCCCTGTGGGGATGGGGTCTCCAAATCCCAATAAGGCTTGTGAAGGGGGCCATGCTGGCCCCTCCCTTTATAAAAAAAAGGCCCTGAGAGATGAGGTCCCCAGGGCCTAAAAAGGCTCAGGGAGGGGGACCTTGCGGCCTCTCCCCTTTTTTTGTAAGCTTTGGACCTGGGGGTGGGCTCCTCAGTAACTATAATGACTTGAGGAGGGGACACATGGATGTCACCCGCTCCAAACCATGACCATGTGAGTAGCCATGCCTTGTAGAGCAGGAGTCAGGTGTGACCTGATGAGGTTCACCAAAAATTACCTGCCCCGTATTTTCAAAACATGGCCCTTAACAAGGGTCCTGAGATTCATCCACTATCTCTGGAGCAGATCAAGGACAAAAGTGAATAATTACATCAAGTATTACAAAATTTGTGATAGTTTTATTAATTGCACAGTCATTTCGACAATTTATAAAAACACATAATGACTGTCACAACAATTGATAATCAATAAGGCAAGATTCAAAAAATACCGTCCCACACACCTACTTCAAACAAAACACTCATACCATCATACATTCCCAGGATTCATCATAAGAACTCACACATCATTCACACAACTTTAAAGAAATAATATAAGATAAAAATTGTACATAACAGCCACAAGATGGTCAGATGACAGAGAGGAATACAAGTCATCAAGGGGTAAGGGTAAGAGTAATCCAGCTGCCCCCACACGAATAACGCCAACGCGAGTTTCGGTCTGTTGCCCCAGCCGGGGCTACACCTTCATCAGGGCGGAGATGGACAATAAGGGGTGGGACAAGACACCCATATAAATGAAAGCCGAATGCGCCCAGTATAGTTTCTTAAAAAGCGGGCGTAGAAGAAAAGACCAGCAAAAAAGGCTTCTCCACAGGGTTTCAAAATACAAAAAGGTCACGGTGGGTTTCTCTTCCGCAAGATTCAAGAAGATCCTTTTCTTAAAACCAGACAGGGGATAGTCTCATAAAGAGAGGCAAATCCAGCACATTTCGGCGGTTCACAGAAATCAAGATTTTTTTTTATATATGTTGATTCATAGGCCGCGGATCGGAAAAACCAGCCAATTATACCCGCGATATAGATTTGCCACCTTTCAAGGAATCGGTCTTTTCCTAGTTCAAGAGACTTTTGCTACCATCTTAAGCCCTCTGACAATTGATTTACTTGTCCCTACTCCATGATAATTCGTTTGAGGCTTGCTGTTGTGGCGAGCTCCAAGCAGTTGCAACCTTGCTCCTCTGTGCCCCACCTTTTTGATAGGATCTCAGTTTTAATACTTTGTTCCAATGGAAGCCCATGGAGCTGTTACAAGGTTTGACTGATCAGACTTAATTTCATCAGGTCAAATCACATCTTCGCTACTCTTTAGTTTTTTATCCTTGGAGTTTTGCAATCTGCTTCTTACTGAGGGCCATGTGGATGGCACTGCAGAAGTCCAAATATGGGATGGTGGGGACCCTATTAAGCACATGGTGGTCCAACTAGAGAAGATGGGTTATTTTTGTAACCAACTTTAGCTGCTAATTTTATCATCTCATCCACATTGATTTGAGAACTGTGGAAGAGGTTGGAGTCAAGAAGGGTGCCTGGGTTCCTTACTGTTTAAGCTATGTGGAACAGGGCTGCAAAGATTTATGTTCCAAAAGAATGGAAGTGTGACCACCCGCCTGTCTACAACCAAGAGAGTATTTATTGGAGCCCTTTACACGTAAGATGCTCTCCCTTATCTTATCCAAATCAATATGCATTCCTGATAGTATTTGATCTAAAAGCGTATCTTTTTACTTTCAAGTTGAATGTGCCTCTGAATGGCAACAGCATACATTTGTAACTGAAGTTTGTTTTATTTTGTGACTTTGCGGTGGTCAAAAATCCCCTATAAAATGTATCAGATGTTGGAGCCTTCTACTCTGCGTGTCTTATTTTGTATGCTTGGCACATGCTGTGTGTACTCTGCACCGGTCTGTCAGGAAGTCACTGGTTCATTTGACTGCCATATTCCCATTGGATGTTGCAGCCATGGTGTCATTATCAGGTGAATCATATTGGTTCCCAGATCCGTCATCGTTTACTATAATCAGAGAATTGTCATCGAATGAAAGATGATGTTGCTGCAGCCATGAATAAATGAAGAACCAGGGCTGGGCACATATTATATAGGCATGGGTAGAAAGGGGGTGGGGGGCTCCTGAGACATTCTGCAGTTTCTTATCTTTGTGGTTGACAGGATGTGACCCAGCCACAATGTGGATGAAAAGTTAGAGAAAACTAAGGGAACCAATAAAGGTATATTCCTTTGGGTCCAGCTATTTCGATACAGTGTTTGAAGAGTAAGGGGAAAGGCAGATTACAACACTTTTTGTGTGCTTATTTGTGCTCCACCTCTAGTTATTTCGGACCTCACAGTGGACTATACAGGGCATAAGTCCTAGAAAAAGAAGTGGGGGGACTGACCAAGTAAGACAGTATGCAAATTACATCATGACGAGTGCCATCACAGCACAAGACGTCACGACGTAGAGCTATAATAGAAATAAAATAGGGCTATTTAAATTATTTGTGTAAATACTGGGAGAGACCAACCCATCTGACAGTCTTACAGTGTCTGCACTTATATACAGGAACAAAACAAAGGCAACAGCATGCCTCTCTTAAGTACCTGTGAAGAGATAGCAAGCTGTGTGCCTTTGTTTCCCTCTGTGGCATTTACATTTAAGTGTGAGGTTCCAGGCGGCCCCCAGTCAGCATATTCAAACAAAAGGAGGCCGAATTAACTTCGGCCCAGCTGGAGGTGAAACAAGCATTTGCAATGCAATAGGACTCGTATTTACACGAGACCTATTGAATTGCATCACGGACAACGGGAGGGGGAAGCACGGACAACGGGAGCGCGGGCGGGGGGAGGGGGGAGAAGGCGGCAAGAAGTAGTGCTCACAGTCTAAATAACACCTACCGTACCGTGTAACACTCGAAGTGAAGGGGCCAGTAGCCATGGGAGGGTACAAATGACGACATGGCCATAATAAGGAGGGACTAACAAGCCTCATAATCAATCAGAAGGCAGCATTTACGAAAGACAATGACACGAGCCAATTAAAAACATGGGCGGAGAGTGGGCGGAGCTTCCACTCCATACTCCATTACTGCATGCCTCGCAAAGCGAGCAGCGCATGCGCACTGCCGCTATAGGCTCAACCTAAAAAGGCTCCTGGCTGCCTGTACGTTGCTGCTGGGAATAGAAAGCAGACAACGTACAGGTGCTGCTGAACGTGTCCGGTGTCTTACACTGGGACAAGTTCAACATATTTATGTGGGGCCCAACTTCTTGGCAGGGGACGGAGTCCACCCTGTGAAAATAGTGGGTGGACGCCGTGTACCTGCGTGTACCTCGACTCTTGCCCTGGGACTATAACATGCTAATTGCATGTGTTTTCCCCTATTCAGAGGGGCATAAACTTGGATTTTCTGCAGTTTCTCTATACAATGTACCAGTTAAAAAGTGTGTGTGCAAAAACTCTCAGGGTGTACAACTAGGGATCGTATGGGAATTTGTGTAAGGCTCAGATTGAGAATTTAATGTTCGCAACTTCAGATCTACTATAAAGGAAAGGGGGAAGAAAATGATCAGCTGTGATCCACTCCAGATGAGGAGAAGAAAGCGCTTTAGAGCTGTGAAGGAAAATGTTAGCGGACCCTATTGGCCTGTTCTTTACCATCACAAATCATAACGGCAAAAGTCTCTAAGTATAGTCGCATGTTTGTCCTGGCAGTAGCCATTATCCTCATGTATTGCAGGGAAAGAACAGCTAGGAAGGATTCATTGTTAACCTTATTTAGACCTGAATCAAGTAATTGTTTGCATTTTACACAGCTTGATGGTTTGCTTTAATTTTATGTGTTTTTGTATTGTATCTGCTTTTGTGGGAACCTTTGTCGACAGATTCACACCTGCTGTACAAATATGACAGTCAAAATGGCTTTCAGTTATGATGCCTGCAGTCATCTTTGCACAGGACTATAGTCAGCAAAGCTGTGATCTATTGTGTCCAGTTCGCCTCCTATTGGAAGGGGTCAATTTAAATGTTATAATACACTATATTCCAATTCCAGTATTCATGTACAAAAAATGTACTGAGCCTAGGTGTAAGCAATGCTTTTAATAATACTGTAACTCAATACTGATGCTTAGTTACTGCTCATTAAGGAAAAACAAACATGCAGAACATATGTAAATCTGTACTTACTGTATGTTAGAAATGAGAGTCTCTAATTGGCAGAGGTATGCACCTTTGTCCAAGTAGGGACCCTTCCTTCTAGTCAGGGCAAGGGGATTATACACTTTAGATTACCCCTGCTCACCCCTTGGTAGCTTGGCACAAGCAGATAGGCTTATCCCAAAGATAATGTGTAGAGTATTTGTAGTCAAACACACAGTAACACAGTGAAAACACCACAAATGGACACCACACCAGATTAGAAAAATAAAGTATCCTTATCTAAACCAAACAAGACCAAAATGACAAAACTCCAACATACACAATTCAAAATATGACTTTAAAAGGTTTCAAGCAACTTGGTCCATAGAAAACTATGGATGCGTGATTTTACATCAAAGTACCTGTAGGTGCGTCAAAGTTCACAAGGTCAAACAGCTTCAGACAAGGGAAGCATTGGAAAACACAGTGATGCATCAGTTCTTGAATACTTAGGGAGGCGGGATGACAGTTCTGCTGCACGCAGGAGAAGTGATGCATTAAATCTGGATTGTAGGGGGAAGTGAGGCATCGAAATCCAAGACGATACTGGTCTGCGGGTGATGCGTGGAAAAACTTGGCCCACAGGCACGATGCGTGTCACACCGGATGTGATGCGTCACTTTGCGAGGCTTCGTGCCGTCTGGCATTGTTACTGGGGGCTGCGAGGCTTCGCGTCGAACGGCGTCGGTTCTGAGAGGCTTGCAGCTGTGCAGCGGGACTCGGCAAGGCTCTGCGACGTCCAGCGTTGGATCTGAGAGGCTTGCAGCTGTGCGGTGGGACTCGGCGAGGCTTCGCGACGTCCGGTGTCGGTTCTGAGAGGATTGCAGCTGTGCAGCAGGACCCAGTTAGGCTTTGAGACATCTGGCATCGGTTCTGAGAGGCTTGCAGCTGTGCGGTGGGACTGGGTGAGGCTTCACGAAGTGAGGCTTCACGACGTCTGGCATTGGTTCTGAGAGGCTTGCAGCTGTGCGGTGGGACCCGGCAAGGCTTTGTGTCGTCCGGCATCAGTTCCGAGAGGCTTACAGCTGTGCAGCGGGACCCGGCGAGGCTTTGCGTTGTCCGGAATCAGTTCCGAGAGGCTTTGCATGGCTTCACATTGCTTTGCGCTGGTTCTTGCATAGATGAGCTGCAGAGCCCTCTTTTGAGGCCCTGTTACTGGAGGGAGGCACCTCAGGCAAGGGTAGAACTCACAGATGGCAGAGTTCAGCAGCACCAGCAGATTTTCAGGAAGTATTTTGTGCCTTGAGACTTCTTAACAGGAGGCAAGCACACACAAGCCGTTAGAGAAACTTCACAAGCAGGATACACATCAAAGTCCAGTCCTTTGTCCTCTCCTTGGCAGAAGCAGCAACTGCAGGCCAACCCAGCAAAGCACACACAGCAAAGTGGCAGTATTCCTCCTCACAGCTCTCCAGCTCTTCTCCTTTGGCAGAGGTTCCCCTTGATTCCAGAAGTAATCTAAAGTCCTGGGGTTTTAGGTGCAATACTTATACCCCATTTTATCATTGTTCTCGTTGCTGTAAGCATCTCTGAACCCAGTTCAAACCAGTCTGTTCCTCCCTGGTGCAGCATGACCATAGGGAGCGGAGACAGCATAGTGAAAAAGGAGACCCAGCCTATTCAGGGGCAAGCAAAACTCCTCCTACCACTCTAAATACAAACCAGGTCTATTCAGCCCAGAGATGAGTCATGGAGGCAAGGCAGGTCACACCACAACCCCTCCTGTGACTGTCTAGAGTGAGTGCACATCCCCAGCTTCTGTCACACAAACACTAGACGCTGAATACACAAACAGCCAGAGGCACACAGAATAGTAAAGTAAGAAAATGCCCACTTTGTAAAAGTGGCACTTTTCAAACACAGAATTTAAAACCACTTTTACCAAAAGGTGCGTTAATAAGTTCAGAGACCCTAATCCCCATTTTTTATCTTGTCCCTTTGGAAAGCTACACATGTAAAATGTTACAGTGTGGCCCCAATGATAAGTCTATGAGACAGACAGCCTTTCAATAGTGAAAAAACAAAATACACAGTATTTCTCTATCAGGACATGTCTCACACACACCAGTACATGTCCTACCTTTCACATACACTGCACCCTGCCTGTGGGGGTACCGTGGGCCTACCTTAGGGGTGCCTTACATGTAAGGAAAGGGAAGGTTTGGACCTGGCAAGTGGGCATTTGTCAGGACAAAATGGCAGTTTACAACTGCGCATGCAGACACTACACTGGTAGGTCTAAGACACATTTACAGGGCTACTTATGCGGGTGGCACAACCAGTGCTGCAAGCCCACTAGTAACATTTGATTTACAGGCCCTGGCACACACTGTGCACTTTACTAGGGACTTACCAGTAAATCAAATATGCCAATCATGAATAACCAATCATATCACAATTTATACAGAGAGCATATGCACTTTAGCACTGATCAACAGTGGAAAAGTGCCCAGAATCGTTTAGCCAACAAAAACAGGGTCAGAAACATAGGAGGAAGAAGCTAAATGTTTGGGGACAACACTACAAAAAGGGCCAATTCCAACACAACCCCCTTCCAGCCTAAAGCCAGGGTAGACCAATCCATACCTCGATGGGCTGCACTGCTTCGGGTGATGGAACATGGAACATGGCCCGCAACAGCAGGGGTCTATTCCCATTCTACGCCTCCCTGAACCCAGTTGGATCCCTCTATTCCTACTCTCATGGTCCACTAAGCTAACACATGTGGAACCCTTCTCCTCACCTGTGAACCCCATCTGTGCAGTGCCTAAACTTACTTTGCTCACAGACGCTTCTTCATCAGACTCTGAGCGCGAGACGCCGGAGATGTCAAGGTAGCAGGCTTGCTCCTGATTTATGGAAACATATACATAAAAAGGTGGCTGGCCCCGTTTTTTCACATTGAGGATTTGAGCCCACAGAGAATGTGTGATATTTGAATAACCCCTACACCCCGAGTGCCTGACGCCAGAGACCCTAAGGGAGCACGTGGTGCCACTCAATTAGTGGATATTAACAGACCGATCTAAGAGATTTTGATCACAAGGACCTGTTGAGACTATAGATGCTCACAAGGACTACGTTTCCAATCAGTTTTAAGTCTGTTAGGACAGCCACATTTTGGCTAACCATTAAGGACTATTACCTGTAACGGGAGATACAGGTCACCTCTTACTGACGGTGAGGTCAACATATTTTGGCATTTTGCTGGGACACTTTTAGAAGGCTATACACAAACACTGTTTGTAGTCCTGAGGAAGACCCCACGATGATGTGTTTTGATACTCACACGTTTTAAAGGGGTCGAAACGTCAACGTATACAAAATCAAGCATTGCTGCCCACCAGACCTTATAACTGAGAGAATAGATTCTAGGTTGGGTTAGGGTTTTTCATGGATAACACAACGCTGAGCTTACTAATTCTGTTATATGTGCATTATTGTTTATGTGTAAATTGTATTGTGATATATGTGTAAAACGTCATTGTATTCACCCCCCTGTGTTTCACCATTGTGTAAAACCCAGATTATTTTTTGTGTATATGTCCTGTGTCTTATCATTAATCCTTGAAAGAATATGATTTTCTTATATAAACTTTAACCACATTTCATTTGGTGTAAGTGGTTTGTCTTTTAGAGAATCAGTGTTGTGATTGACCACACCATTAATTGGAGTCCGACTATTTGTGGGGACAAAATAGGAAATGGTTTAAATTTATTTCGTGGCAGAACCATTGTTCGCTTAACGCACAGATGTGTCACAGCAGGCAGACAGTACCCACATGGTCAACACAGTGGTGTGGCTCAGTCCACCACCAGGGTGTGACTCCTGTCTCCCAACCAGGGGACACTCTGTCCACCAGGCCATCATGTCACAGTGGCCACTGACAGCTGTCAGTGACGAGAGCCAGGTCTCATGCCTCTCAGGGCCTTCTAACCTCTGTGGCATCAGAGAGTGGGGGGTGGTAGCCCCAGGTGCCTGGCACCCTTTGTCCACTCTCCCTCCGGCCAGGTCAGTGATGGCATCCGGACACTGGCCCACCAGCCTAGGGTCTATACCCTGAGGCTGGAACATGTGACTGGGGTGGCCCCCCTACACCCTGTCCTCCTCCCAAGGGCTCTGCACCCTCCCACCTGGAGCAGTACCCCCAGACTCCAGAATTGTCAGGGCACCTCTGACAGGTGTCCTGCACAATTCTCCCACCAGTTCAGGGATGTTATCCTGCAACTGGTACACCAGCCTAGGCTTCCATCTCCCTCTCCCCCCCTCCTGGGGCTCTGCACCCTCTCGCCCAGAGCGCTATCCCCAGAAGACAAACCAGCAGGGGCACTGCTAGGAGTCGCCCCTTCCTCCAGGTCAGGGGGGACACCCTGAACATGGACCTCCAACCCAGGGTCGGTACCTGTGCCTGGCAAGCCAGGGCTTCTGGGGGAGTACATCCAGCCCCCCAAGAGAAACACACTCCTTATGAGTTGTGTGAGAGTCTGCCTGGTGCAGGTCTCCGGCCACCGGTTCCTCTGATAGTGCATGAAAACCCCAGGCCAGAAGTGGCCTTACCAGGGTCAGTCCTGGGGTGCTCTGACCTCAGAGCTGACAATCCCTGACCCACTGGTCCTTCCACTGGGTCTCATGCACCCTCCCACTTCGAGTGGTGCTGCCAGATGGCACTGGTGGCTGTGGTCTGCAGGTTTCACCTCAAAATTAAGGCCTATTATGCTCCCAATTTCCATTTGAATGGGCCGCTGACTCTATCAATCAATCAATCAATCAATCAGGGAATTGTAAGTGCGCTACTCACCCATCAGGGTCTCAAGGCGCTGGGGGGCGGGGAGGGAGCAGTCAAAGAGCCGGGTCTTGAGCGTCTTCCTGAAGATGTTCAGAGAGGGGGCGCGTCTGATGTCGATCGGGAGCTCGTGCCAGGTCTTGGCCGCGATGTAGGAGAAAGCCCTTCCGCCCGTTTTGGCCCTGCGGATGCGCGGGGTTTTGGCGAGGTCGGCGGATCGGAAGTTTCTCTTGGGTGCGTGGAAGGAGATTCTCTTGTTGAGGTATTGGAGTCCAGTGTTGTGGAGGCATTTGTAGACGTGGGTGAGTAGTTTGAAGGTTACTCTCTTCTCGACGGGGAGCCAGTGGAGGTCTCGCAGGTGTTGGGTGATGTGTTCCTGTCGAGGGACGCCGAGGACGAGTCTGGCTGCAGTGTTCTGAATGGTCTGAAGTTTTCGGAGCAGCGACTTGTTGATTCCGGCATAGAGGGCGTTTCCGTAGTCTAGTCTGTTGGTTATGAGTGCGTGGGTGAAGGTTTTTCTTGATTCGGGGGGGATCCATTTGAAGGTCTTGCGGAGGATGCGGAGGGTTTTGAAGAAGGTGGAGGCGACGGCGTTGACTTGTCGGGTCATGGAAAGGGAGGAGTCAAGTATGATGCCGAGGTTCTGGACGAGGTCGGTGGGGGTGGGCGGGCTGCCGAGGGTGGTGGGCCACCAGGTTATGTCCCAGGCAGTGGGGGAAGGTCCGCGGACGAGGACCTCTGTCTTCTCCAAATTGAGCTTCAGGCAGCTGTTGCTCATCCAGGTTGTGGCATCCTTCATTCCTTCCTGGAAGCTGAGCCTGGTGGCGACGGGGTCCTTGGTGAGGGAGAGGATGAGTTGGGTGTCGTCTGCATATGAGACTATGTTGAGTCCGTGCTGTCTGATGATGGCGGCGAGGGGTGCCATGTAGCTGTTGAAGAGCGTGGAGCTGAATGACGATCCCTGAGGCACTCCGCAGTTGATCTCTTTGGGTTCGGAGAGGAAGGGTGGCAGTCTGATTCTTTGGGTCCTGCTGGTGAGGAAGGAGTGGAGCCATTCAAGGGCAGTTCCCCGTATGCCAGCGTTGAAGAGCCTGGTGGTGAGTGTACGGTGGGAGATGGTGTCGAAGGCAGCGGAGAGGATGAGTAGGATCAAGGCCATGGTCGAGGAGGGTACGGCTGTTGTCTGTGGCGGCGAGTAGGGGTGTCTCGGTGCTGTGGTGGCTTCGGAATCCGGATTGGGAGAGGTCGAGGATGGAGTTCTTTCCGATGAATTTTGTTAGTTGGGCGCTGACGGTCTTCTTGGTGACTTGGGCCGTGAAAGGCAGGAGGGAAATGGGTCGGTAGTTTTTGAGGTCCGAGGGGTCTGCCGAGGGTTTCTTGAACAGGGGCTTGACTTCCGCACGTTTCCAGTCATCGGGGAAGGTGCCAGTTATGAAGGTGGTGTTGATGGTGCGTCATAATTCTGGTGCGATGGCGGCTTTGTGGAAGAAGTGCAGAGGGTAGGGGTCTGTGGGTGCTCCTGAGTGGATGCCCTCATGGTCGATTTGGTGTCTTCGGTCGTGGCTGGGGTCCAGGCGGAGATGGCGGGACGGTTGGTGGTGTTGGGGGGCAGTGGTTTCGGAGTCCGGAGATCACTCGTTGAAGTTGTCGTAGAGGGCCTTGACTTTCAGGTGGAAATGCGAGCTGAGCTTGTTGCAGAGGTCCTTGGAAGGGGTGATGTCTGAGGCCTTGCTGGGGGGTTTGGTGAATTCTTGGATGATGCTGAAGAGTTCCTTCGAGTTGCCGGCGTTGGTGGAGATCTTTTCTGGATGAAGGTTTTTTGGTTGCCCTGATGAGTTGGTGGTATTCAGTCATGGCGTTCTTGTAGGTGGTCCGGTTTTCCAGTGTCTTGCTGTTTTTCCAAATCTTTTCGAGATGTCTGCAAGTGCACCTGAGTACTTGGAGATCGGTGGTGAACCAGGTGGCCTTCCTGGAGCGTTGTCTGTTGGGCTTGCGGAGAGGTGCGAGTTCGTCTGCGCAGTTGGAGATCCATCTGTGTTGTTCTTTGGCTGCGAGGTTGGCGTCGGTTGAAGAGAGGGGGTGTCGCAGTTGAGGGTGGAGTTGAGGTGCTCCTCTGTGACCTTGCTCCAGTTCCTTTGCGGTGGGCGGGGTCCGGGTTTAGGGGCGGTGGGTTTGTTGACGTGGAAGTGTACGCAGTGGTGGTCCATCCATGGAGGTTGCGTGGTATGGCTGGAGTGGATGTTGTTGCCTCCTGCGAAGATGGGGTAGAGGGTGTGTCCTGCCTTGTGGGTGGGGGTGGAGACGAGTTGTTTCAGTCCGGGGTTAGCGTGGTTGTCTAGGAAGGTGGAGGTGTTGGGTCGTTGAGGTTGTCGAGGTGGAAGTTGAGGTCTCCCATGAGTATGTAATCTGTGGAGATGATGGCGTGGGGTGCGAAGAGGTCGGTGATGGTGGTGGTAAACATGGTTCGAGGTCCAAGGGGCCTGTAGGTTAGCGTGCCACGTATTGTGGATCTGGGGCAGGTCTGTATCTCGAAGTGGAGGTGCTAGGTGGAGGACTGGGGATCGCTCGTCGAGGAGGTGGTGAGTCGGAGGGAGCTCTTGTGTGTGATGGTGAGTCCTCCTCCTGGGCGGTCTGGTCGGTCTTTCCTCTGGATCTTGTATCCGTCCGGGTTGGCAGTTGCGATGTCCGGGGCGGAGGAGGTGTTGGTCCAGGTTTCCGTGAAGTAGGCGACGTCTGGCAAGAGGGTGTCGAGGAGGTCCCAGATCTCTACGGCGTGTCTGTGCAGGGAGCGCACGTTGAGGAGGATGCACTTCAGGGCTTCGGTGGTGTTGGTGTCTGGCGAAGGGCTGGTGCCCTTGGGGTTGCGGTGGGCGTTGAAGGTCTGGCAGCAGTGACGGCAGGAGAACTGCCCGTGGGTGGTGTTTGGCGTGGACAGCTCACATTTGATGTTTCTTCTGGGGTTGAGTGCGAGGAGGGCGGTGGAGTCATAGCGGTGGATGCTCGGAGATCCAGGGTCCCTGGCATTGGTCGCGGTCAGGTCGCGGACGGGCGCAGACGGGCTTGCCTTTGGCGGGCCTTAGGTGCGCCAGCGTCGCGGCCGCGCAGTAGCCGCCATAATATAGTGAAGGGGGAAGGAAGCTCAGCTGGGAGGCGGGAGTGGGGACAGCAAGGGGAGGGGCTGCGGGGGAGCAGCGGCCGGAAAGGGCGACGGGAGAACGGCAAGGGCACAGTAATGGACAAAGAACAATAAAAACAAGGGCACAGGGCACAAGGGCACAGTAAATGGACAATGACAATTAAACAAATGAAACAAGGGCACAGGGGCACAGTGCAACAAGATACAAGGCTACTCACAAAAGGAATTCAGACAAAAAGCGGGCACATCGATCGCCATGAGGCAGAGGGCAAACAGGAACAGCAGAGGCCAGGCTCGAACCCCCACTAGCCACCTCTCAGCGGCAGTCGAACAACAGGGGAGCTGCTGGGGGAGAGAGCAGGTCCCTGATCAGAGGTCGTGCTTGCTCACCCTCGCAGCGGCCGCCATAATATAGTGAAGGGGAGGGGAGCTCAGCTGGGAGGTGGGAGCGGGGATGGCAAGGGGGAGGGGCCGCGGGGGAGCAGCGGTGGGAAAGGGGGACGGGAGAATGGCAAGGGCACAGTAATGGACAATGAACAATGAAAACAAGGGCACAGGGCACAGGGCACAAGGGCACAGTAAATGGACAATGACAATGAAACAAATTAAACAAGGGCACAGGGGCACAGTGCAACAAGATACAAGGCTACTCACAAAAGGAAGTCAGACAAAAAAGCGGGCACAGCGATTGCCACAAGGCAGAGGGCAAACAGGAACAGCAGAGGCAAGGCTTGAACCCCCACTGGCCACCTCTCAGCGGCAGCGGAACAACGGCAGAGCTGCTGGGGGAGAGAGCAGCTCCCTGACCAGAGGTCAGAGGTTGTGCTTGCTCACCCTCGCAGCTGCCACCATAATATAGTGAAGGGGGGAGGGAAGCTCAGCTGGGAGGCGGGAGCGGGGATGGCAAGGGGGAGGGGCCACGGGGGAGCAGCGGCAGGAAAGGGCGATGGGAGAACGGCAAGGGCACAGTAATGGACAATGAACAATGAAAACAAGGGCACAGGGCACAGGGGCACAGTAAATGGACAATGACAATGAAACAAATGAAACAAAGGCACAAGGGCACAGTGCAACAAGATACAAGGCTACTCACAAGAGGAAGTCAGACAAAAAAGCAGGCACAACGATCGCCACGAGGCACAGGCCAAACAGGAACAGCAGAGGCAAGGCTCAAACCCCCACTAGCCACCTCTCAGCAGCAGCGGAACAACAGCAGTGCTGCTGGAGGAGGGAGCAGGTCCCTGACCAGAGGTCAGAGGTCGTGCTTGCTTACCTTTGCATCCCTTACCTAGGGATCAAGATGGCGAATTCCATCTGTAAAACCACCTCCCTTACCTACACAAATTTGACCAAGCAAATCCGATCTGATATTAGCACTTGGGAACGTCTTGGCCTCTCCTGGCTTAGAAGGGTTACTCGTTGGCAAAAAGAGGGACTAAAGGGCTTATTAACGAGGTCCAGCATACATGCCCAGTCAACTATTGTCACAAAGAGTATGCAGTTCCTCAGGGTGGAAAAAGTGTTAAAGATGCAGGAGGAGGGGGATCCTCCTTGTCGGAACTAGAGTCCTCACACACCCAGCAAGCTAGGTGTCATGCTTCATCATATGGACTTGCTCCTCGTCGGGTCGGCGCTGCAATACCCGCCGGGCACCCTTAAAGGGGCTCTTTGGCGGAGATCTTTTGTTTCTTGCCGTATGGTGCTTGTGGGTGTGAAGGCTCTAAAATAGTGTAGATGTGGTGGAAGTGTGTGACATTAAAAAAGGTTGGTTAGTCCAAATAAACTTTTATTAGGCTGGCTATCCACCTTATTAAAAGCAAATAGAGTGGCCGCTCTCTGACTTTATGGTCCAGTGGAGCTAGGCTCAACTCTCATGGTCGACATGTTTCATGCGTGGTGGTCAAGAATGATCCGTTGCATTTCATCAGGGCCTAGTGTGTGCACTATCTACATGCCGTGGTGGGTGAAAGAACTCCTACCTACCAAGCTTCTTGGATGCGAGCATAGAGTCCCACGAATCCAAGTGGTGACCTAACTGTAGGGCGAGATTCACTCCATATGGTGTTCGGCTCCAGACACCGTATGGAAGCTTTCCGGTTTTCAGACTCGGCGCGGTAGGTGTACCAGCGCGTATCCCGTGAGGATAGGACACCACGTTACTGGTGTCTGGAGCCGAACACCCTTAACGTCGCTTAACGTCCTTCCCCTCCCCAATAACTCCAACTGTAGCTAACCCAGATTTTACCCAAGGGCTGCAACCAGACAGGTTCCAACAATGGCAAGAAGGCGGATGTAAATGGGTTGGTTGTATGTTTGATCCCCAGAAGATAATTCCCTTTGACCAACTAAAAACTGACTATGACTTGGAGGAGGCAGATAACATCTAATTCAGGTTCATCACTGGGTGATGCAGCCTTCTGTCAGACCACACACGGAGAGACACTTAACACCTTTTGAAAAATGGTTATTACTTAAGAGGAATGATAGACTCCTCATCACTGAGTTGTATGCTTTCCTTGGTCAAGGAGATATTATCACTTGTTCCGAGGGACAAAGGAGATGGGAAGAGGAAATCGGCCGGGCACTCTCCAACTACGAGTGGGCGACATCTCCCATAGAGCTCGGCATACTTCTCATAACATGTCCAGTACTGAAACAGCATACAAAATCATATCTTACCGGTACTTGACTTGTACGACTGGGCTCTTGGAACTCTGAGCATTCTAAAGAGGGGCTGTAGAGGGGCAGGGATATCGCTCCACCTCTTATGGCATTGCCCAAAACTCACCCGCTTTTGGTACCAAGTCCTTAACGACATTGACCGTGCTGTCGAAACTTCGATTCCATGGTTTCCTGCATATACAATCCTTGGCCTTCCCAACCTCTTGATGTTCCCACTCAAGTCGCATTGAGGGAGACAAATGGCACTAGCACGAGGTGTGGCACACCAGATGATTCTTACCCTCTGTGGAACTGACAAGAGCCCTCAATACACCACTTGGTTACACAAACTTTGGTTTCTACTGGGTATGGAAAAGATGTCATTAACAATCGACCAGAAGACTGACTCTTATCCTACAGAATGGGCTCCCTTCATATGCATTCTTTCTTCTGAATTTAATGAATTGACGTGCCCGACATATCTGAAAGTACTTTGGTTGCTACCTCCATCTGACTCTTCTTCGACTGCAATCGCTAACTAAGCCTCCTGGGCCATCAACTCAAACTAATTCTGGCCAATGACGACCTATCAGCGGCGTTCGACACAGTCTCCCACCGCACCCTAATACGCAGACTCTACGACGCAGGAATCCAGGACAAGGCCCTTGACTGGATCCGCTCCTTCCTCTCCGGCAGGACGCGGCGGGTCAGACTCCCCCTTTCCTCTCGGACCCCACACCTACCACCTGCGGAGTCCCCAGGTCTCCTCCCTCAGCCCGACGCTCTTCAACGTCTACATGGCTCCACTCGCCCCCATCGTCAGAACCTACGGACTCAACATCGTGTCATACGCAGACGACACCCAACTCATCCTCTCCCTATCCAACGAGCCCAACAACGCCAGACACAACTTTCGAGAAGGCATGGAAGCTGTCACCAAATGAATGAAAAACAGCTGCCTACAACTAAACACCAACAAAACAGAAGTACTCATCATGGGACCAAACCCAGACGCCTGGAGCGACACCTGGTGGCCCCCCACCCTCGGAAACCCGCCAACCCCCACGGACCACGCACGCAACCTGGGAATCATCCTGGACTCCGAGCTCAAAATGGACCGCCAGATCAACTCTGTCTCATCTTCCTGCTTCCACACCCTCCGCTTCCTTCGTAAGACCTTCAAATGGATCCCCCTCGAACACCGAAAGACCGTCACTCACGCCCTGGTCACCAGCAGACTTGACTACGGCAACGCACTCTATGCCGGAATAAATAAAAACCTCACCCGCAAGCTACAGAACATCCAGAACGCCACAGCAAGACTGGTCCTCAACCTGCCAAAACACTGCCACATCTCCCTGCACCTGCGCACACTCCACTGGCTCCCCGTCGAGGCGAGAATCACCTTCAAGATGCTCACCTACGCACACAAGGCCCTCCACGGCACCGGACCAGCATACCTGAACAGCCGACTCAAATTCCACGCACCCCAAAGGACCCTACGATCAGCCCAGCTCTCCTACGCCGTGGTCCCCCGCACCAGAAAGACCAGATCGGGAGGCCGCTCCTTCTCCTTCCTCGCGGCCAAAGCATGGAACGTCCTTCCGCTCCACCTCAGACAGACAACATCGCTCCCCATCTTCGCAAGAAACCTCAAAACCTGGCTCTTCGACAGACCCCCTCCTTGATGGAATGGAACCTGCAACCCCCCCCACCCCTAGCGCCTTGAGACCCTTACGGGTGAGTAGTCGCGCTTTAACAAACCCCTGATTGATTGATTGAATGATGTGAAAGAGTCCTACCACTGACCACTTAGATATACCTTATGAAGAAATGGGGAGGGGGGGTTTCTTTTGGGGTTTTAGCGTTTTATGACAGTTAAAATGCCTCACCACCGCTGACCGCCTGAAGCTGTTGTAGGCGTGAAGCTGTGTTCATTCGATTTGTCTAGCTATTGAACAGCTGCCGAATCTATGAGGTTGTAGGCGACCAGCTGTGTTATACCAAACTTCACTGTGGCTTGAAGAAAAAGAATTGATCCATAAAGTAAGTCAACAAAAAATTAAATGCTGGTTCTTTTCTTCCCCCACTAAGGTTGATCATATAGAAGTAGGTAAAAGTAGCATTGACTACTCTCAAAAAGGACACAAAAGAAAATGCTCATCGTTGGACTTGGTGTATTTTTTCTCCGACCCCCCAAACTCCTGGGGTATTTACTGGTATCACTTTCCTGGCCATTCATTTCTTATTTTTCCTTACCCCTCTTTTTTGTCTGTGAAAAGCACTATAGTCACAATGTTTGAAAGGAATGGAACTGGGTTAGGGATGTCTTTCATCTATGCTAATCCTGGTCCTGTATGATATGGGGGAGGGACTTAGCACTATATTTATAATATTTGAAACGATTGGAATGGGTTAGGTGTCTCTACATAAATGTGAAAAAGTTGCAGCAGGCAACCGGCCTTTGGGCAGTCATACTCTCCTTTCTAGCCTTGTTTGGTCTCCCCGGGTCTATTCTAAGTAGAAAAGGAGTAATAGGAATTGCTCTACTGAAAATATAGTTATTTTATTAAGTCAGTATGAATGAATGTGCTTGAAATTATATGTGGGTGGTTGCTTATAGTATGTAATGTAATAGTATGTAATATGTACCCACTCACACAGTCAGGCAGGAACTTACACATTCAGTTACACTCCCAAACAGCTCTTATGTACCCACCACTCATATAGCTAGACAGTGACTGACACAGTCAGACGCACACCTATATAACCATTCACACACCCATTTACTCACCTATACATCAACTCAGTCATTCACACATCCATACAAGCACTGTCACACCCACTCACACACCAATATAGCCATTCATGCATCCAGCACCTAGTCCATTACACACACACTTACACACCCATACACCCAGTTATAACCTACAGCCACCCACCCATACAGTCACTCACATAGCTATTTATAAAACCATACAGCCACTCACACACCCAGGCAGATAGCAACATAGGTACTTACACATCCATTCACATACCCACATAGTTCTTTTGACAGCATCCATAAACTGGGCAACAAATGACATGCAACTGGCATATGGCATTTGCCATAATAAGTGACCATGTCTTGCAGTTATGGTGAAACAGCAGAAATGGTAACCATCTTGTCAGGTGGTAAGGGTGCCAAAGATGGTCCAGCTGCTGCTGATGATGCACCACCTCCTCTCTCTTATCATACGTAGATGCGTCCTTGTATGTATGTTTTTCAGATGTTTCCAAATAAAGGATGTGCCATGTGACATATTTTTGCTGCATAGATTGCATTGGACAAATTTTGGAAGAACTTTCTTTTCTCCTGAAGGGATGGAGAAATATTTTCAAATGTCAGAGGAATTCTTTGGAGATGGTAAGCCTTCTTCTTCATCCTGTTCGTTCCCTTCTCTTCTATCTTCAGCAGAAGACATCTTAACTTTGAAACTCTCTTCTTTTGAAGGAAAGCAAAAAAAATATGGAGTTGCGGTTTTCAGACTGTCTCCAGAGAGATATGAAACCCAAATAACAGATTAGGGTGTGGGTTGCAATGTGGATGGGTGGAGACCTACTGCATCCAATGAGATGTTGAGGTTTGGGTGTGTTCCTGGATTCGTGGCAGATTCGTGGTAGCATTGCAGCAGATCCGCGGATCCATAAACTGAATACAAAAAAGAGAAAGATTTGCTGTATTGCATTTATAGAAAGTTTACATAAGTTACATTACATGGATTTGTTAATTGTTACTTTTAGAATTTATAATAAAAATAAATGTGTGATTAAATGTATGTATTAGCAGAGGTTTGCACAAATCCATACAAGGTAAATAATGATCGATATTAAAATCAATACTTTAAAGGGGTATTTTCACCATAATCGAACAAACAGAGAGACTACTTCGGATTACATTTACAATATCTCCCTTTAAATATGCTCTGAATTAAGAAGTTACAAAACAAACTAAAAGAAATACGGAGATACGCATTGCTGGAGATATGAGCAATGCGTAAGTTATATACACCATACACGTTAGGCACTTTAAGTATTGCACTTTCACACTTTTATATAGATTAGCGAACCATGACTAAACATAGAGTTACTAACTCAACACACATAGCATCACAATAGTTATGTGGACATAAGGATATTTATCATGCCTTAAATGCATTTTTACAAATGTGATGTTAGATACGATCAAATGAGGACCATATACACAATTTTATATGATCTATAATGTTCATAGCATGATATATTAGGATAAATTGTTGTGTCGCAATTATGACAAAATTTCAAGATGATTATACTTCAATTAATCCCATGTGTACATAGACCTAATACGTAGTACCAGTTGATGAAAAAAGGAGTTGAAACTCGATTTTATCGGTTGACAATTCAAGACAAAACATGTATACAAATTATGTGATGACTTGAGTTATTTCAGTACCAACTCTTTTATGTCTATGTTGGCTAAGATCACGTCGTATATCACATCATGCACTTGTCACTTTAAAAATGAAATGAAATCAACCTGCCATGTCATGTGAACAAGGCTCGGACGAGCCGAAACGCGTAATGGCGACGGAGCAATAAAGTAATTCGTGAAGCACTTACCAATGGGTCCGTGTCCGTGTTTGGAGATATCCTGGAGGCAGCGGAATGGAGTAATATATATATATGATGTGATCAAGGCCACTGGATGTGGCCGAAACGCATCAGAGGCAGCACGTGTACATTAATAAAATTGAATAATTGGCACCAGCTAAACGAAGAGTCCGTGTCCACGTTTGTGCTTGCATGCACTTGGATTGTTTTTCTTATATATATATATATATATATATATATATATATATATATATATATATATATATATATATATATATATATATTCCATAAAGAAGAACCCATTCCACCTCCTGGAATGCGTAATCAAGCCCAACCACTGTGCTCAGTTCAAAAATTCCTTTATTCCGGCAGAAAAGACAGCATTACGCGTTTCGACTCTGCTGAGTCTTAATCATATGCAATTACCATGGAGTCACTAATTAGCCTGATTTATAGCTTGTATTCATGAGCAGTGACGAGAGACAAAGTACAAATTTTTAAAGCGGCAGTACAAAAGGCGCGAGGTGTAACTGCAGTTCACATGTAAGTTTACATTGCATGTTTATAAATGAAAAACAGTGGCTATTCTTCCTCATAATCGATGCAAAGATAAATCCATAACAATTCATTATTTGGCATCCTCAATTATTTGCCTACTGTTCGTAGTTCCTTTTGTAGTTAAGTTATTTGACCACAGTTCCCACAATGCCTTGTTTTAGCAAAACAAATACCGTTGTCCCAAACGTCAAAAAGATTCACAATACCTCAAGTCCTTCATTTTGAAACATAATTATATAGCCTCTCACATGCCTTCAGAGGATTAATTCCGTATATGGCAGAGACTACGGCACCATGCTTCAATTCAAGGTCGTGACTCGATTCCAGGAAATAGCCTCAGTGGAAAAAAGGCTTCTCTGCTAATGTTCCATTGATGAACGCACAGAGTGCAAGGATCCGGTTCCTTGCAAACCCTAGCTGGGTTTGGAAAGTTTTTGAAATTCCTGTGCGGGCCAGCTTGAAAGCAGTGCCCTGCTCCAATCATATATATATATATATATATATATATATATATATATATATATATATATATACATGTGGGAGAAGACTTTTGATCTGTTTGGGGAAAAATCAAAATATTGCTCCCGCCCGGAGGGAGCAGCATGCATAAGTAGCTGCTCCCTGCCGCTGGGAGCAATGATAGCTCCCACAGCAAGCGGGGAGCCAGGTAGGCCTGTGGAGGCCTTGGGGCTCCCCCGTGGCCTCCAATGAGTGTATGGGTTCTGCCCTGGGTGGGCACCAGGGCACCCACCTTTAAGTAATTGAGGACCCCGGGGATGGGTCCTGTGACCATTAACAGCTCAGGTGGGGAGGGCCTTGCGTCCCACCTCCCCTTAATATTTTGTAGTGGTCCTGGGGTATGGGGCCCTCTTGCCTTTCATTAAAAAAGACAGCCCTGTGGGGATGGGGTCTCCAAATCCCAATAAGGCTTGTGAAGGGGGGGCCATGCTGGCCCCTCCCCTTTTATAAAAAAAAAGGCCCTGAGAGATGAGGTCCCCACGGCCTAAAAAGGCTCAGGGAGGGGGACCTTGCGGCCTCTCCCCTTTTTTTGTAAGCTTTGGACCTGGGGGTGGGCTCCTCAGTAACTATAATGACTTGAGGAGGGGACCCATGGATGTCAACCGCTCCAAACCATGACCATGTGAGTAGCCATGCCTTGTAGAGCAGGAGTCAGGTGTGACCTGATGAGGTTCACCAAAAATTACCTGCCCCGTATTTTCAAAACATGGCCCTTAACAAGGGTCCTGAGATTCATCCACTATCTCTGGAGCAGATCAAGGACAAAAGTGAATAATTACATCAAGTATTACAAAATTTGTGATAGTTTTATTAATTGCACAGTCATTTCGACAATTTATAAAAACACATAATGACTGTCACAACAATTGATAATCAATAAGGCAAGATTCAAAAAATACCGTCCCACACACCTACTTCAAACAAAACACTCATACCATCATACATTCCCAGGATTCATCATAAGAACTCACACATCATTCACACAACTTTAAAGAAATAATATAAGATAAAAATTGTGCATAACAGCCACAAGATGGTCAGATGACAGAGAGGAATACAAGTCATCAAGGGGTAAGGGTAAGAGTAATCCAGCTGCCCCCACACGAATAACGCCAACGCGAGTTTCGGTGGGTTGCCCCTGCCGGGGCTACACCTTCATCAGGGCGGAGATGGACAATAAGGGGTGGGACAAGACACCCATATAAATGAAAGCCGAATGCGCCCAGTATAGTTTCTTAAAAAGCGGGCGTAGAAGAAAAGACCAGCAAAAAAGGCTTCTCCACAGGGTTTCAAAATACAAAAAGGTCACGGTGGGTTTCTCTTCCGCAAGATTCAAGAAGATCCTTTTCTTAAAACCAGACAGGGGATAGTCTCATAAAGAGAGGCAAATCCAGCACATTTCGGCGGTTCACAGAAATCAAGATTTTTTTTATATATGTTGATTCATAGGCCGCGGATCGGAAAAACCAGCCAATTATACCCGCGATATAGATTTGCCACCTTTCAAGGAATCGGTCTTTTCCTAGTTCAAGAGACTTTTGCTACCATCTTAAGCCCTCTGAAAATTGATTTACTTGCCCCTACTCCATGATAATTCGTTTGAGGCTTGCTGTTGTGGCGAGCTCCAAGCAGTTGCAACCTTGCTCCTCTGTGCCCCACCTTTTTGATAGGATCTCAGTTTTAATACTTTGTTCCAATGGAAGCCCATGGAGCTGTTACAAGGTTTGACTGATCAGACTTAATTTCATCAGGTCAAATCACATCTTCGCTACTCTTTAGTTTTTTATCCTTGGAGTTTTGCAATCTGCTTCTTACTGAGGGCCATGTGGATGGCACTGCAGAAGTCCAAATATGGGATGGTGGGGACCCTATTAAGCACATGGTGGTCCAACTAGAGAAGATGGGTTATTTTTGTAACCAACTTTAGCTGCTAATTTTATCATCTCATCCACATTGATTTGAGAACTGTGGAAGAGGTTGGAGTCAAGAAGGGTGCCTGGGTTCCTTACTGTTTAAGCTATGTGGAACAGGGCTGCAAAGATTTATGTTCCAAAAGAATGGAAGTGTGACCAGCCGCCTGTCTACAACCAAGAGAGTATTTATTGGAGCCCTTTACACATAAGATGCTCTCCCTTATCTTATCCAAATCAATATGCATTCCTGATAGTATTTGATCTAAAAGCGTATCTTTTTACTTTCAAGTTGAATGTGCCTCTGAATGGCAACAGCATACATTTGTAACTGAAGTTTGTTTTATTTTGTGACTTTGCGGTGGTCAAAAATCCCCTATAAAATGTATCAGATGTTGGAGCCTTCTACTCTGCGTGTCTTATTTTGTATGCTTGGCACATGCTGTGTGTACTCTGCACCGGTCTGTCAGGAAGTCACTGGTTCATTTGACTGCCATATTCCCATTGGATGTTGCAGCCATGGTGTCATTATCAGGTGAATCATATTGGTTCCCAGATCCGTCATCGTTTACTATAATCAGAGAATTGTCATCGAATGAAAGATGATGTTGCTGCAGCCATGAATAAATGAAGAACCAGGGCTGGGCACATATTATATAGGCATGGGTAGAAAGGGGGTGGGGGGCTCCTGAGACATTCTGCAGTTTCTTATCTTTGTGGTTGACAGGATGTGACCCAGCCACAATGTGGATGAAAAGTTAGAGAAAACTAAGGGAACCAATAAAGGTATATTCCTTTGGGTCCAGCTATTTCGATACAGTGTTTGAAGAGTAAGGGGAAAGGCAGATTACAACACTTTTTGTGTGCTTATTTGTGCTCCACCTCTAGTTATTTCGGACCTCACAGTGGACTATACAGGGTATAAGTCCTAGAAAAAGAAGTGGGGGGACTGACCAAGTAAGACAGTATGCAAATTACATCATGACGAGTGCCATCACAGCACAAGACGTCACGACGTAGACCTATAATAGAAATAAAATAGGGCTATTTAAATTATTTGTGTAAATACTGGGAGAGACCAACCCATCTGACAGTCTTACAGTGTCTGCACTTATATACAGGAACAAAACAAAGGCAACAGCATGCCTCTCTTAAGTACCTGTGAAGAGATAGCAAGCTGTGTGCCTTTGTTTCCCTCTGTGGCATTTACATTTAAGTGTGAGGTTCCAGGCGGCCCCCAGTCAGCATATTCAAACAAAAGGAGGCCGAATTAACTTCGGCCCAGCTGGAGGTGAAACAAGCATTTGCAATGCAATAGGACTCGTATTTACACGAGACCTATTGAATTGCATCACGGACAACGGGAGGGGGAAGCACGGACAACGGGAGCGCGGGCGGGGGGAGGGGGGAGAAGGCGGCAAGAAGTAGTGCTCACAGTCTAAATAACACCTACCGTACCGTGTAACACTCGAAGTGAAGGGGCCAGTAGCCATGGGAGGGTACAAATGACGACTTGGCCATAATAAGGAGGGACTAACAAGCCTCATAATCAATCAGAAGGCAGCATTTACGAAAGACAATGACACGAGCCAATTAAAAACATGGGCGGGGAGTGGGCGGAGCTTCCACTCCATACTCCATTACTGCATGCCTCGCAAAGCGAGCAGCGCATGCGCACTGCCGCTATAGGCTCAACCTAAAAAGGCTCCCTGGCTGCCTGTACGTTGCTGCTGGGAATAGAAAGCAGACAACGTACAGGTGCTGCTGAACGTGTCCGGTGTCTTACACTGGGACAAGTTCAACATATTTATGTGGGGCCCAACTTCTTGGCAGGGGGACGGAGTCCACCCTGTGAAAATAGTGGGTGGACGCCGTGTACCTGCGTGTACCCTCGACTCTTGCCCTGGGACTATAACATGCTAATTGCATGTGTTTTCCCCTATTCAGAGGGGCATAAACTTGGATTTTCTGCAGTTTCTCTATACAATGTACCAGTTAAAAAGTGTGTGTGCAAAAACTCTCAGGGTGTACAACTAGGGATCGTATGGGAATTTGTGTAAGGCTCAGATTGAGAATTTAATGTTCGCAACTTCAGATCTACTATAAAGGAAAGGGGGAAGAAAATGATCAGCTGTGATCCACTCCAGATGAGGAGAAGAAAGTGCTTTAGAGCTGTGAAGGAAAATGTTAGCGGACCCTATTGGCCTGTTCTTTACCATCACAAATCATAACGGCAAAAGTCTCTAAGTATAGTCGCATGTTTGTCCTGGCAGTAGCCATTATCCTCATGTATTGCAGGGAAAGAACAGCTAGGAAGGATTCATTGTTAACCTTATTTAGACCTGAATCAAGTAATTGTTTGCATTTTACACAGCTTGATGGTTTGCTTTAATTTTATGTGTTTTTGTATTGTATCTGCTTTTGTGGGAACCTTTGTCGACAGATTCACACCTGCTGTACAAATATGACAGTCAAAATGGCTTTCAGTTATGATGCCTGCAGTCATCTTTGCACAGGACTATAGTCAGCAAAGCTGTGATCTATTGTGTCCAGTTCGCCTCCTATTGGAAGGGGTCAATTTAAATGTTATAATACACTATATTCCAATTCCAGTATTCATGTACAAAAAATGTACTGAGGCCTAGGTGTAAGCAATGCTTTTAATAATACTGTAACTCAATACTGATGCTTAGTTACTGCTCATTAAGGAAAAACAAACATGCAGAACATATGTAAATCTGTACTTACTGTATGTTAGAAATGAGAGTCTCTAATTGGCAGAGGTATGCACCTTTGTCCAAGTAGGGACCCTTCCTTCTAGTCAGGGCAAGGGGATTATACACTTTAGATTACCCCTGCTCACCCCCTTGGTAGCTTGGCACAAGCAGATAGGCTTATCCCAAAGATAATGTGTAGAGTATTTGTAGTCAAACACACAGTAACACAGTGAAAACACCACAAATGGACACCACACCAGATTAGAAAAATAAAGTATTATTATCTAAACCAAACAAGACCAAAATGACAAAACTCCAACATACACAATTCAAAATATGACTTTAAAAGGTTTCAAGCAACTTGGTCCATATAAAACTATGGATGCGTGATTTTACATCAAAGTACCTGTAGGTGCGTCAAAGTTCACAAGGTCAAACAGCTTCAGACAAGGGAAGCATTGGAAAACACAGTGATGCATCAGTTCTTGAATACTTAGGGAGGCGGGATGACAGTTCTGCTGCATGCAGGAGAAGTGATGCATTAAATCTGGATTGTAGGGGGAAGTGAGGCATCGAAATCCAAGACGATACTGGTCTGCGGGTGATGCGTGGAAAAACTTGGCCCACAGGCACGATGCGTGTCACACCGGATGTGATGCGTCACTTTGCGAGGCTTCGTGCCGTCTGGCATTGTTACTGGGGGCTGCGAGGCTTCGCGTCGAACGGCGTCGGTTCTGAGAGGCTTGCAGCTGTGCAGCGGGACTCGGCAAGGCTCTGCAACGTCCAGCGTTGGATCTGAGAGGCTTGCAGCTGTGCGGTGGGACTCGGCGAGGCTTCGCGACGTCCGGTGTCGGTTCTGAGAGGATTGCAGCTGTGCAGCAGGACCCAGTTAGGCTTTGAGACATCTGGCATCGGTTCTGAGAGGCTTGCAGCTGTGCGGTGGGACTGGGTGAGGCTTCACGAAGTGAGGCTTCACGACGTCTGGCATTGGTTCTGAGAGGCTTGCAGCTGTGCGGTGGGACCCGGCAAGGCTTTGTGTCGTCCGGCATCAGTTCCGAGAGGCTTACAGCTGTGCAGCGGGACTCGGCGAGGCTTTGCATTGTCCGGAATCAGTTCCGAGAGGCTTTGCATGGCTTCACATTGCTTTGCGCTGGTTCTTGCATAGATGAGCTGCAGAGCCCTCTTTTGAGGCCCTGTTACTGGAGGGAGGCACCTCAGGCAAGGGTAGAACTCACAGATGGCAGAGTTCAGCAGCACCAGCAGATTTTCAGGAAGTATTTTGTGCCTTGAGACTTCTTAACAGGAGGCAAGCACACACAAGCCCTTAGAGAAACTTCACAAGCAGGATACACATCAAAGTCCAGTCCTTTGTCCTCTCCTTGGCAGAAGCAGCAACTGCAGGCCAACCCAGCAAAGCACACACAGCAAAGTGGCAGTATTCCTCCTCACAGCTCTCCAGCTCTTCTCCTTTCGCAGAGGTTCCCCTTGATTCCAGAAGTAATCTAAAGTCCTGGGGTTTTAGGTGCAATACTTATACCCCATTTTATCATTGTTCTCGTTGCTGTAAGCATCTCTGAACCCAGTTCAAACCAGTCTGTTCCTCCCTGGTGCAGCATGACCATAGGGAGCGGAGACAGCATAGTGAAAAAGGAGACCCAGCCTATTCAGGGGCAAGCAAAACTCCTCCTACCACTCTAAATACAAACCAGGTCTATTCAGCCCAGAGATGAGTCATGGAGGCAAGGCAGGTCACACCTCAACCCCTCCTGTGACTGTCCAGAGTGAGTGCACATCCCCAGCTTCTGTCACACAAACACTAGACGCTGAATACACAAACAGCCAGAGGCACACAGAATAGTAAAGTAAGAAAATGCCCACTTTGTAAAAGTGGCACTTTTCAAACACAGAATTTAAAACCACTTTTACCAAAAGGTGCGTTAATAAGTTCAGAGACCCTAATCCCCATTTTTTATCTTGTCCCTTTGGAAAGCTACACATGTAAAATGTTACAGTGTGGCCCCAATGATAAGTCTATGAGACAGACAGCCTTTCAATAGTGAAAAAACAAAATACACAGTATTTCTCTATCAGGACATGTCTCACACACACCAGTACATGTCCTACCTTTCACATACACTGCACCCTGCCTGTGGGGGTACCGTGGGCCTACCTTAGGGGTGCCTTACATGTAAGGAAAGGGAAGGTTTGGACCTGGCAAGTGGGCATTTGTCAGGACAAAATGGCAGTTTACAACTGCGCATGCAGACACTACACTGGTAGGTCTAAGACACATTTACAGGGCTACTTATGCGGGTGGCACAACCAGTGCTGCAAGCCCACTAGTAACATTTGATTTACAGGCCCTGGCACACACTGTGCACTTTACTAGGGACTTACCAGTAAATCAAATATGCCAATCATGAATAACCAATCATATCACAATTTATACAGAGAGCATATGCACTTTAGCACTGATCAACAGTGGAAAAGTGCCCAGAATCGTTTAGCCAACAAAAACAGGGTCAGAAACATAGGAGGAAGAAGCTAAATGTTTGGGGACAACACTACAAAAAGGGCCAATTCCAACACAACCCCCTTCCAGCCTAAAGCCAGGGTAGACCAATCCATACCTCGATGGGCTGCACTGCTTCGGGTGATGGAACATGGAACATGGCCCGCAACAGCAGGGGTCTATTCCCATTCTACGCCTCATTGAACCCAGTTGGATCCCTCTATTCCTACTCTCATGGTCCACTAAGCTAACGCATGTGGAACCCTTCTCCTCACCTGTGAACCCCATCTGTGCAGTGCCTAAACTTACTTTGCTCACAGACGCTTCTTCATCAGACTCTGAGCGCGAGACGCCGGAGATGTCAAGGTAGCAGGCTTGCTCCTGATTTATGGAAACATATACATAAAGAGGTGGCTGGCCCCATTTTTTCACATTGAGGATTTGAGCCCACAGAGAATGTGTGATATTTGAATAACCCCTACACCCCGAGTGCCTGACGCCAGAGACCCTAAGGGAGCACGTGGTGCCACTCAATTAGTGGATATTAACAGACCGATCTAAGAGATTTTGATCACAAGGACCTGTTGAGACTATAGATGCTCACAAGGACTACGTTTCCAATCAGTTTTAAGTCTGTTAGGACAGCCACATTTTGGCTAACCATTAAGGACTATTACCTGTAACGGGAGATACAGGTCACCTCTTACTGACGGTGAGGTCAACATATTTTGGCATTTTGCTGGGACACTTTTAGAAGGCTATACACAAACACTGTTTGTAGTCCTGAGGAAGACCCCACGATGATGGGTTTTGATACTCACACGTTTTAAAGGGGTCGAAACGTCAACGTATACAAAATCAAGCATTGCTGCCCACCAGACCTTATAACTGAGAGAATAGATTCTAGGTTGGGTTAGGGTTTTTCATGGATAACACAACGCTGAGCTTACTGATTCTGTTATATGTGCATTATTGTTTATGTGTAAATTGTATTGTGATATATGTGTAAAACGTCATTGTGTTTCACCATTGTGTAAAACCCAGATTATTTTTTGTGTATATGTCCTGTGTCTTATCATTAATCCTTGAAAGAATATGATTTTCTTATATAAACTTTAACCACATTTCATTTGGTGTAAGTGGTTTGTCTTGTAGAGAATCAGTGTTGTGATTGACCACACCATTAATTGGAGTCCGACTATTTGTGGGGACAAAATAGGAAATGGTTTAAATTTATTTCGTGGCAGAACCATTGTTCGCTTAACGCACAGATGTGTCACAGCAGGCAGACAGTACCCACATGGTCAACACAGTGGTGTGGCTCAGTCCACCACCAGGGTGTGACTCCTGTCTCCCAACCAGGGGACACTCTGTCCACCAGGCCATCATGTCACAGTGGCCACTGACAGCTGTCAGTGACGAGAGCCAGGTCTCATGCCTCTCAGGGCCCTCTAACCTCTGTGGCATCAGAGAGTGGGGGGTGGTAGCCCCAGGTGCCTGGCACCCTTTGTCCACTCTCCCTCCGGCCAGGTCAGTGATGGCATCCGGACACTGGCCCACCAGCCTAGGGTCTATACCCTGAGGCTGGAACATGTGACTGGGGTGGCCCCCCTACACCCTGTCCTCCTCCCAAGGGCTCTGCACCCTCCCACCTGGAGCAGTACCCCCAGACTCCAGAATTGTCAGGGCACCTCTGACAGGTGTCCTGCACAATTCTCCCACCAGTTCAGGGATGTTATCCTGCAACTGGTACACCAGCCTAGGCTTCCATCTCCCTCTCCCCCCCTCCTGGGGCTCTGCACCCTCTCGCCCAGAGCGCTATCCCCAGAAGACAAACTAGCAGGGGCACTGCTAGGAGTCGCCCCTTCCTCCAGGTCAGGGGGGACACCCTGAACATGGACCTCCAACCCAGGGTCGGTACCTGTGCCTGGCAAGCCAGGGCTTCTGGGGAGTACATCCAGCCCCCAAGAGAAACACACTCCTTATGAGTTGTGTGAGAGTCTGCCTGGTGCAGGTCTCCGGCCACCGGTTCCTCTGATAGTGCATGAAAACCCCAGGCCAGAAGTGGCCTTACCAGGGTCAGTCCTGGGGTGCTCTGACCTCAGAGCTGACAATCCCTGACCCACTGGTCCTTCCACTGGGTCTCATGCACCCTCCCACTTCGAGTGGTGCTGCCAGATGGCACTGGTGGCTGTGGTCTGCAGGTTTCACCTCAAAATTAAGGCCTATTATGCTCCCAATTTCCATTTGAATGGGCCGCTGACTCTATCAATCAATCAATCAATCAGGGAATTGTAAGTGCGCTACTCACCCATCAGGGTCTCAAGGCGCTGGGGGGCGGGGAGGGAGCAGTCAAAGAGCCGGGTCTTGAGCGTCTTCCTGAAGATGTTCAGAGAGGGGGCGCGTCTGATGTCGATCGGGAGCTCGTGCCAGGTCTTGGCCGCGATGTAGGAGAAAGCCCTTCCGCCCGTTTTGGCCCTGCGGATGCGCGGGGTTTTGGCGAGGTCGGCGGATCGGAAGTTTCTCTTGGGTGCGTGGAAGGAGATTCTCTTGTTGAGGTATTGGAGTCCAGTGTTGTGGAGGCATTTGTAGACGTGGGTGAGTAGTTTGAAGGTTACTCTCTTCTCGACGGGGAGCCAGTGGAGGTCTCGCAGGTGTTGGGTGATGTGTTCCTGTCGAGGGACGCCGAGGACGAGTCTGGCTGCAGTGTTCTGAATGGTCTGAAGTTTTCGGAGCAGCAACTTGTTGATTCCGGCATAGAGGGCGTTTCCGTAGTCTAGTCTGTTGGTTATGAGTGCGTGGGTGAAGGTTTTTCTTGATTCGGGGGGGATCCATTTGAAGGTCTTGCGGAGGATGCGGAGGGTTTTGAAGAAGGTGGAGGCGACGGCGTTGACTTGTCGGGTCATGGAAAGGGAGGAGTCAAGTACGATGCCGAGGTTCTGGACGAGGTCGGTGGGGGTGGGCGGGCTGCCGAGGGTGGTGGGCCACCAGGTTATGTCCCAGGCAGTGGGGAAGGTCCGCGGACGAGGACCTCTGTCTTCTCCAAATTGAGCTTCAGGCAGCTGTTGCTCATCCAGGTTGTGGCATCCTTCATTCCTTCCTGGAAGCTGAGCCTGGTGGCGACGGGGTCCTTGGTGAGGGAGAGGATGAGTTGGGTGTCGTCGGCATATGAGACTATGTTGAGTCCGTGCTGTCTGATGATGGCGGCGAGGGGTGCCATGTAGCTGTTGAAGAGCGTGGAGCTGAATGACGATCCCTGAGGCACTCCGCAGTTGATCTCTTTGGGTTCGGAGAGGAAGGGTGGCAGTCTGATTCTTTGGGTCCTGCTGGTGAGGAAGGAGTGGAGCCATTCAAGGGCGGTTCCCCGTTTGCCAGCGTTGAAGAGCCTGGTGGTGAGTGTACGATGGGAGATGGTGTCGAAGGCAGTGGAGAGGACGAGTAGGATCAAGGCCATGGTCGAGGAGGGTACAGCTGTTGTCTGTGGCGGCGAGTAGGGGTGTCTCGGTGCTGTGGTGGCTTCGGAATCCGGATTGGGAGAGGTCGAGGATGGAGTTCTTTCCGATGAATTTTGTTAGTTGGGCGCTGACGGTCTTCTTGGTGACTTGGGCCGTGAAAGGCAGGAGGGAAATGGGTCGGTAGTTTTTGAGGTCCGAGGGGTCTGCCGAGGGTTTCTTGAACAGGGGCTTGACTTCCGCACGTTTCCAGTCATCGGGGAAGGTGCCAGTTATGAAGGTGGTGTTGATGGTGCGTCGTAATTCTGGTGAGATGGCGGCTTTGTGGAAGATGTGCAGAGGGTAGGGGTCTGTGGGTGCTCCTGAGTGGATGCCCTCATGGTCGATTTGGTGTCTTCGGTCGTGGCTGGGGTCCAGGCGGAGATGGCGCGACGGTTGGTGGTGTTGGGGGGGAGTGGTTTCGGAGTCCGGAGATCACTCGTTGAAGTTGTCGTAGAGGGCCTTGACTTTCAGGTGGAAATGCGAGCTGAGCTTGTTGCAGAGGTCCTTGGAAGGGGTGATGTCTGAGGCCTTGCTGGGGGGTTTGGTGAATTCTTGGATGATGCTGAAGAGTTCCTTCGAGTTGCCGGCGTTGGTGGAGATCTTTTTCTGGATGAAGGTTTTTTTGGTTGCCCTGATGAGTTGGTGGTATTCAGTCATGGCGTTCTTGTAGGTGGTCCGGTTTTCCAGTGTCTTGCTGTTTTGCCAAATCTTTTCGAGATGTCTGCAAGTGCACCTGAGTACTTGGAGATCGGTGGTGAACCAGGTGGCCTTCCTGGAGCGTTGTCTGTTGGGCTTGCGGAGAGGTGCGAGTTCGTCTGCGCAGTTGGAGATCCATCTGTGTTGTTCTTTGGCTGCGAGGTTGGCGTCGGTTGAAGAGGGGGGGTGTCGCAGTTGAGGGTGGAGTTGAGGTGCTCCTCTGTGACCTTGCTCCAGTTCCTTTGCGGTGGGCGGGGTCCGGGTTTAGGGGCGGTGGGTTTGTTGACGTGGAAGTGTACGCAGTGGTGGTCCATCCATGGAGGTTGCGTGGTATGGCTGGAGTGGATGTTGTTGCCTCCTGCGAAGATGGGGTAGAGGGTGTGTCCTGCCTTGTGGGAGGGGGTGGAGACGAGTTGTTTCAGTCCGGGGTTAGCGTGGTTGTCTAGGAAGGTGGAGGTGTTGGGTCGTTGAGGTTGTCGAGGTGGAAGTTGAGGTCTCCCATGAGTATGTAATCTGTGGAGATGATGGCGTGGGGTGCGAAGAGGTCGGTGATGGTGGTGGTAAACATGGTTCGAGGTCCAAGGGGCCTGTAGGTTAGCGTGCCGCGTATTGTGGATCTGGGGCAGGTCTGTATATCGAAGTGGAGGTGCTAGGTGGAGGACTGGGGATCGCTCGTCGAGGAGGTGGTGAGTCGGAGGGAGCTCTTGTGTGTGATGGTGAGTCCTCCTCCTGGGCGGTCTGGTCGGTCTTTCCTCTGGATCTTGTATCCATCCGGGTTGGCAGTTGCGATGTCCAGGGCGGAGGAGGTGTTGGTCCAGGTTTCCGTGAAGTAGGCGACGTCTGGCAAGAGGGTGTCGAGGAGGTCCCAGATCTCTACGGCGTGTCTGTGCAGGGAGCGCACGTTGAGGAGGATGCACTTCAGGGCTTCGGTGGTGTTGGTGTCTGGCGAAGGGCTGGTGCCCTTGGGGTTGCGGTGGGCGTTGAAGGTCTGGCAGCAGTGACGGCAGGAGAATTGCCCGTGGGTGGTGTTTGGCGTGGACAGCTCACAGTTGATGTTTCTTCTGGGGTTGAGTGCGAGGAGGGCGGTGGAGTCATAGCGGTGGATGCTCGGAGATCCAGGGTCCCTGGCATTGGTCGCGGTCAGGTCGCGGACAGGCGCAGACGGGCTTGCCTTTGGCGGGCCTTAGGTGCGCCAGCGTCGCGGCCACGCAGTGCCGCCATAATATAGTAAAGGGGGAAGGAAGCTCAGCTGGGAGGCGGGAGAGGGGACAGCAAGGGGGAGGGGCTGCGGGGGAGCAGCGGCCGGAAAGGGCGACGGGAGAACGGCAAGGGCACAGTAATGGACAATGAACAATGAAAACAAGGGCACAGGGCATAAGGGCACAGTAAATGGACAATGACAATTAAACAAATGAAACAAGGGCACAGGGGCACAGTGCAACAAGATACAAGGCTACTCACAAAAGGAATTCAGACAAAAAAGCGGGCACATCGATCGCCATGAGGCAGAGGGCAAACAGGAACAGCAGAGGCCAGGCTCGAACCCCCACTAGCCACCTCTCAGCGGCAGTCGAACAACAGGGGAGCTGCTGGGGGAGAGAGCAGGTCCCTGATCAGAGGTCGTGCTTGCTCACCCTCGCAGCGGCCGCCATAATATAGTGAAGGGGAGGGGAGCTCAGCTGGGAGGTGGGAGCGGGGATGGCAAGGGGGAGGGGCCGCGGGGGAGCAGCGGTGGGAAAGGGGGACGGGAGAATGGCAAGGGCACAGTAATGGACAATGAACAATGAAAACAAGGGCACAGGGCACAAGGGCACAGTAAATGGACAATGACAATGAAACAAATTAAACAAGGGCACAGGGGCACAGTGCAACAAGATACAAGGCTACTCACAAAAGGAAGTCAGACAAAAAAGCAGGCACAGCGATTGCCACAAGGCAGAGGGCAAACAGGAACAGCAGAGGCAAGGCTTGAACCCCCACTGGCCACCTCTCAGTGGCAGCGGAACAACGGCGGAGCTGCTGGGGGAGAGAGCAGCTCCCTGACCAGAGGTCAGAGGTTGTGCTTGCTCACCCTCGCAGCTGCCACCATAATATAGTGAAGGGGGGAGGGAAGCTGAGCTGGGAGGCGGGAGCGGGGATGGCAAGGGGGAGGGGCCACGGGGGAGCAGCGGCAGGAAAGGGCGACGGGAGAACGGCAAGGGCACAGTAATGGACAATGAACAATGAAAACAAGGGCACAGGGCACAGGGGCACAGTAAATGGACAATGACAATGAAACAAATGAAACAAAGGCACAAGGGCACAGTGCAACAAGATACAAGGCTACTCACAAGAGGAAGTCAGACAAAAAAGCAGGCACAACGATCGCCACGAGGCACAGGCCAAACAGGAACAGCAGAGGCAAGGCTCGAACCCCCACTAGCCACCTCTCAGCAGCAGCGGAACAACAGCGGTGCTGCTGGAGGAGGGAGCAGGTTCCTGACCAGAGGTCAGAGGTCGTGCTTGCTTACCTTTGCATCCCTTACCTAGGGATCAAGATGGCGAATTCCATCTGTAAAACCACCTCCATTACCTACACAAATTTGACCAAGCAAATCCGATCTGATATTAGCACTTGGGAACGTCTTGGCCTCTCCTGGCTTAGAAGGGTTACTCTTTGGCAAAAAGAGGGACTAAAGGGCTTATTAACGAGGTCCAGCATACATGCCCAGTCAACTATTGTCACAAAGAGTATGCAGTTCCTCAGGGTGGAAAAAGTGTTAAAGATGCAGGAGGAGGGGGATCCTCCTTGTCGGAACTAGAGTCCTCACACACCCAGCAAGCTAGGTGTCATGCTTCATCATATGGACTTGCTCCTCGTCGGGTCGGCGCTGCAATACCCGACGGGCACCCTTAAGGGGCTCTTTGGCGGAGATCTTTGTTCCTTGCCGTATGGTGCTTGTGGGTGTGAGGGCTCTAAAATAGTGTAGATGTGGTGGAAGTGTGTGACATTAAAAAGGTTGGTTAGTCCAAATAAACTTTTATTAGGCTGGCTATCCACCTTATTAAAAGCAAATAGAGTGGCCGCTCTCTGACTTTATGGTCCAGTGGAGCTAGGCTCAACTCTCATGGTCGACATGTTTCATGCGTGGTGGTCAAGAATGATCCGTGGCATTTTATCAGGGCCTAGTGTGTGCACTATCTACACGCCGTGGTGGGTGAAAGAACTCCTACCTACCAAGCTTCTTGGATGCGAGCATAGAGTCCCACGAATCCAAGTGGTGACCTAACTGTAGGGCAAGATTCACTCCATATCGTGTTCGGCTCCAGACACCGTATGGAAGCTTTCCGGTTTTCAGACTCGGCGCGGTAGGTGTACCAGCGCGTATCCCGTGAGGATAGGACACCACGTTACTGGTGTCTGGAGCCGAAGACCCTTAACGTCGCTTAACGTCCTTCCCCTCCCCAATAACTCCAACTGTAGCTAACCCAGATTTTACCCAAGGGCTGCAACCAGACAGGTTCCAACAATGGCAAGAAGGCGGATGTAAATGGGTTGGTTGTATGTTTGATCCCCAGAAGATAATTCCCGTTGACCAACTAAAAACTGACTATGACTTGGAGGAGGCAGATAACATCTAATTCAGGTTCATCACTGGGTGATGCAGCCTTCTGTCAGACCACACACGGAGAGACACTTAACACCTTTTGAAAAATGGTTATTACTTAAGAGGAATGATAGACTCCTCATCACTGAGTTGTATGCTTTCCTTGGTCAAGGAGATATTATCACTTGTTCCGAGGGACAAAGGAGATGGGAAGAGGAAATCGGCCGGGCACTCTCCAACTACGAGTGGGCGACATCTCCCATAGAGCTCGGCATACTTCTCATAACATGTCCAGTACTGAAACAGCGTACAAAATCATATCTTACCGGTACTTGACTTGTACGACTGGGCTCTTGGAACTCTGAGCGTTCTAAGGAGGGGCTGTAGAGGGACAGGGATATCGCTCCACCTCTTATGGCATTGCCCAAAACTCACCCGCTTTTGGTACCAAGTCCTTAACGACATTGACCGTGCTGTCGAAACTTCGATTCCATGGTTTCCTGCATATACAATCCTTGGCCTTCCCAACCCCTTGATGTTCCCACTCAAGTCGCATTGAGGGAGACAAATGGCACTAGCACTAGGTGTGGCACACCAGATGATTCTTACCCTCTGTGGAACTGACAAGAGCCCTCAATACACCACTTGGTTACACAAACTTTGGTTTCTACTGGGTATGGAAAAGATGTCATTAACAATCGACCAGAAGACTGACTCTTATCCTACAGAATGGGCTCCCCTCATATGCATTCTTTCTTCTGAATTTAATGAATTGACGTGCCCGACATATCTGAAAGTACTTTGGTTGCTACCTCCATCTGACTCTTCTTCGACTGCAATCGCTAACTAAGCCTCCTGGGCCATCAACTCAAACTAATTCTGCCCAATGACGACCTATCAGCGGCGTTCGACACAGTCTCCCACCGCACCCTAATACGCAGACTCTACGACGCAGGAATCCAGGACAAGGCCCTTGACTGGATCCGCTCCTTCCTCTCCGGCAGGACGCGGCGGGTCAGACTCCCCCCTTTCCTCTCGGACCCCACACCTACCACCTGCGGAGTCCCCCAGGTCTCCTCCCTCAGCCCAACGCTCTTCAACGTCTACATGGCTCCACTCGCCCCCATCGTCAGAACCTACGGACTCAACATCGTGTCATACGCAGACGACACCCAACTCATCCTCTCCCTATCCAACGAGCCCAACACCGCCAGACACAACTTTCGAGAAGGCATGGAAGCTGTCACCAAATGAATGAAAAACAGCTGCCTACAACTAAACACCAACAAAACAGAAGTACTCATCATGGGACCAGACCCAGACGCCTGGAGCGACACCTGGTGGCCCCCCGCCCTCGGAAACCCGCCAACCCCCACGGACCACGCACGCAACCTGGGAATCATCCTGGACTCCGAGCTCAAAATGGACCGCCAGATCAACTCTGTCTCATCTTCCTGCTTCCACACCCTCCGCCTCCTTCGTAAGACCTTCAAATGGATCCCCCTCGAACACCGAAAGACCGTCACTCACGCCCTGGTCACCAGCAGACTCGACTACGGCAACGCACTCTACGCCGGAATAAACAAAAACCTCACCCGCAAGCTACAGAACATCCAGAACGCCACAGCAAGACTGGTCCTCAACCTGCCAAAACACTGCCACATCTCCCTGCACCTGCGCACACTCCACTGGCTCCCCGTCGAGGCGAGAATCACCTTCAAGATGCTCACCCACGCACACAAGGCCCTCCACGGCACCGGACCAGCATACCTGGACAGCCGACTCAAATTCCACGCACCCCAAAGGACCCTACGATCAGCCCAGCTCTCCTACGCCGTGGTCCCCCGCACCAGAAAGACCAGATCGGGAGGCCGCTCCTTCTCCTTCCTCGCAGCCAAAGCATGGAACGTCCTTCCGCTCCACCTCAGACAGACAACATCGCTCCCCATCTTCGCAAGAAACCTCAAAACCTGGCTCTTCGACAGACCCCCTCCTTGATGGAATGGAACCTGCAACCCCCCCACCCCTAGCGCCTTGAGACCCTTACGGGTGAGTAGTCGCGCTTTAACAAACTCCTGATTGATTGATTGATTGAATGATGTGAAAGAGTCCTACCACTGACCACTTAGATATACCTTATGAAGAAATGGGGAGGGGGGGTTTCTTTTGGGGTTTTAGCGTTTTATGACAGTTAAAATGCCTCACCACCGCTGACCGCCTGAAGCTGTTGTAGGCGTGAAGCTGTGTTCATTCGATTTGTCTAGCTATTGAACAGCTGCCGAATCTATGAGGTTGTAGGCGACCAGCTGTGTTATACCAAACTTCACTGTGGCTTGAAGAAAAAGAATTGATCCATAAAGTAAGTCAACAAAAAATTAAATGCTGGTTCTTTTCTTCCCCCACTAAGGTTGATCATATAGAAGTAGGTAAAAGTAGCATTGACTACTCTCAAAAAGGACACAAAAGAAAATGCTCATCGTTGGACTTGGTGTATTTTTCTCCGACCCCCAAACTCCTGGGGTATTTACTGGTATCACTTTCCTGGCCATTCATTTCTTATTTTTCCTTACCCCTCTTTTTTGTCTGTGAAAAGCACTATAGTCACAATGTTTGAAAGGAATGGAACTGGGTTAGGGATGTCTTTCATCTATGCTAATCCTGGTCCTGTATGATATGGGGGAGGGACTTAGCACTATATTTATAATATTTGAAACGATTGGAATGGGTTAGGTGTCTCTACATAAATGTGAAAAAGTTGCAGCAGGCAACCGGACTTTGGGCAGTCATACTCTCCTTTCTAGCCTTGTTTGGTCTCCCTGGTCTATTGTGTGGGCTACCTGTATCTTAGTTGCACTGCCTTCAAAACATTTTCTACCTATTTTCTATGCTTGCACCTCTGCTCTTGTGAGCTTCTTTTACATGTTCCACAATGCTTGCACTACTCTGTACTTATTTATGCCCATTAGCAGTGTTTGTGGCCTCATGGAGAATGTTAGGTCCCTCTTCATTTCTACTCTCATCCGTAAGACTCATTGTATTACTGCCTACAGCTCTATCCTCTCCTCTTGACTGATGGGGTTAATAATTCTTACTGAAAGACAAGATCTGCATAGTTGTATCCATGTCAATGTCAGGAAGCTGATCTTCGAAATCTGTATTAGCCTTTGCACCCTTAAAAGTCTTGCAGATGCCATCATATCCTCTTTTTTTATTGTGTTCCCAGTCTATGATCATTGATTTCTCAAACACATATGCTGAACATCCATCACCTTACGTAGTCAACATCACAGCTTGCATTTGCTAAGGTGTAGTCTTCTCTGAAGCATAATATATTCTTGGCCCCCACTGCCACGAGGCTGTGGCAGGGATCTGCTAGAAGCGGCACGCTTTCATGTCTGTGGTCACACAATCACAGTAGACAGGAGCCTTCAATAATGACCTTCATCTCTATTTGCAGACATTTCGGAAAATGTATTACTGTCCTTGCAAAATGGGTATAAATGGCTTTAACGCGGTTGTGGCTTGCTTCAAATATGTTCTGCTATCTGGAGGGGTTACACACGCAGACTGTTGCTTTCTGCATCTCACACGGTGAGATATAGAGAGTAGGCAGTGTCATATCATAGCACTTTCAAGCCACTGACCCCACGCCCCCCTTTTCCCTGGTAGAGTGAAAAGGGATACACGGGGAACTGGGAATTGTACAAATTGCCTCCCTCTAGCCCCTCCTTGCAATGAGTTCACTTCCGGGGGTGGGTTCTAAGGGCGGTATACACAGTTCTGCCCTCTATCCTACCAGCTTTGAAGGTCACAGCAAACCCCACCCTACTGTTCAACCTTAATTATAACTTATTTAATGTGCATGCTGTTCCTGACATGTTGATGTTTGCTACTGTTACCTCGTGTACAGTTTTTTTTATGGTTTGTAGTTAGAGTTACGGCTGGTGCAGTGGCTTTGATACTTTAAGCCAAACAAGGAAATCTACCCAGGTCGAGAGGCTTTGTGATGATACTTCTACCATCATTGGGCAGTGGCAGGTAAAAACGACAGTGCCCCTGCATTTCTGCATTTTCCGAGATGGTTGCAAACCTGTTCAGCTGAAGCCTGACCTGTGATCTCTCCATCTTGAATGGGATCTATATTCTCTCGGACTATGGCCTCCAGATGCAGGGAATCCCTTATTTAAAGCCATTGAAGTTCTGCATCAGTTGTTACCTAGTCGTAATGCTTGTTGGTTAACTAGGCTGGCAGCCAGGTTAGGTCATGTCAACACTCATTGTGTTTGGATTGCCCATAAACGAATGTATTAACGTGTTCAATAAACCTGTAACAACGTTCTCCAGCAAAACTCCCTATTCCAGTGGTTGTACCACACATTTTAAGCACTTGTGTTAAAAAGGCTCAGAGGGCATCATTTGTCTATAAGATATCAGTTCTATGAATCTTGCACTTTCAGCTGCACCAACTCTGACATGATACAGTTTAACACAACCTGTGGAATTACACACCTGAATAAGCAAAAAGGTGCCATTGAGACAGATCCTCACGATCAGCATGCCTTTTTAGCTCAAATATGAATATGGAGGATTTCCCAATCTGTAGATTCACATGAAGAGAAATGTACTCATACTTGTAAATTGTGAATTTAGTGCAGGAACATTACTTGCAGGCGAGCAAATTAATATTTGACGATAAGCAAAGGCAGATATCTGTTTGCAAGCCAGTTCACTTTCTGAATTCGTATTTAAATGATTTTCCTTTCTTACTTTCTCCGAATTATTTTGTGATTTCTGTTGATTATTTAGTTTGGATAGTGGTTATGTTATTTCCACTCCTTGTACGCTTCAGCTTTATTTTTAGCTAAATTTAGGTCTTTATAATAATCATTTTGATGTCGTCTTTTGTTAATTACCACTATCATGTTTAGTATTTTTATATATTCGTCTAATCTTTGTGTTTCTAAGATTGTGCTCTTCGTAGTCCATAGAAACAATAATCCCCATAGGGATGTTCTGCCCTGCTAGCCCTTCCCTCTCTTCTCAATTCGATCTTGGCATACCATTCCAAGATTGCTTTAATCAGATCCACATGTGGCAGATGCCATTTTCTCTACCTGATGTATCAGATTGAAATTCCGTTCACTGGGTTTGTTAATATCATGGCCCTCACTGGACTGTGCTTCAGTCTAAATGTTTCTTTGCTCTCTCTTGCTGAAAGCTAATACATGCTTGCTTTGTTCCTATCCACAAATTTAAGGGAGTAGTGAAAACATCTGTAGTTAGTTGTTTCCTCATGCACGACTCTCACCAGTGAATTCGCTTCTTTTTTACATGTTTGATATCAACAATTCCATCTACACCCGTCTTCATAATATAAAATTACTTGTGTAGCTTCATTTGAATGTATGCATTAGGTTCCCAGAATTATGTTTCAGCTCCATGCATGGCAGGAAAGAAAACGTCTCTGTGAGCTCTGTGGGGCATATTATCAAGGGTTTTATCGCCGCTTTAGCGGCACTTTTTGCCGCTAAAGCGGCGATATTTTTATCGCCCTATTAGCAAGCTGTCGCTAACAGCTGTTAGCGACAGCTTTTAGGCGATAGCGACCGGGTTGGGTGCCACTTTGCATGCCAGCGATATTTATCGCTAATGACATGCAAAGTAGGCGTTCCCAACCTGGCAGCGACTGGAAATAGTCGCTAACATCGCTATCGCCTATTAGGGAGGCCAGCAAGGCGATAAAGAAACCAGCGCTAAACACTATTAGCGCTTGTTTTTTACACCTGGTCCAAACCTGACTTAGCCATGTAATCCAATGGGAGGTGGATTACATGGCTAAATCCCCTGCCCTATCAGCAAGCTATCGCTGGTCACAGTGCGATTATCGCTGGATTTCCAGCTATAATCGCACTGTTTTCCAGCGACAGCAGGGGTTTCTATCGCATTGGAGATAAGCGTTGCTGATAGCACGCTATCTCCGCGATAGAAACCGGCGATAGCCGGCGATAATTATCCTAGCGCTAAATGCGCTTAGCGATAATTATCGCCGGTTATTGCTAATAGGCCCCTATATTTTTACATTGAAGCTGCTTGCATGTCATTTTAATAATTCTGTCGTGTATTGTCACAGCCTTGAAAAGCTCCTATCGTCATGTTATATTGCTGCATGGAAGACGCACTGGGAACAAAAAGTTAATTAAAGCTTCCACACATGACAGTGAGTCTGCAGTCAAAGAGATTGAACCGACAACTTGACTCCTGCTCTCCGTGAACCTGCGTTTCGCTCCTCGGTTTAGATATGAAACAGCCAGCACCGGTTTTCTCGGGGGAAATAACCTCATAAGGAACGCTGTGCATCTAACGGACCAAGGGGCATATTAGCAAGAACCTCGTTAAAATTATCGCCGTTTTAGCGGCAGGAAACTGCCGCTAAAACGGCGATAATGGGCTTGCTAATATGCGTTATAGAATTCCAATAGAAGCCCAGGTTAGATGTCCTGCACATCTAACCTGGGCTTCTATTGGAATTCTATAACGCATATTACCAAGCCCATTATCGCCGTTTAGCGGCAGTTTCCTGCCGCTAAAACGGCGATAATTTTAACGAGGGTCTTGCTAATATGCCCCCATATTACAAAACACAAGAAGCAAAAACGCGCTAAAAAGGAGTCTCCGTTGAACAAGTGGGAGAGAAGAGTGCAAACGACATATTAACACTCCAAGGAATATTTTTACTACACTGGTTACTTCTTTTGCTAAAAGACAGGATTTGTCATAGGGACTGTTCGGAAGGGTGGCGCGTGGTGTGATTTTTTTCTCTCTGACAGAATGCAAATTTCTCGAGCGAGCCCACAAAGCTGTGATATCTCTTCTAAAATCTATGGCATACGGTATGGGAATCAAGTGAGCAGTTAGAGGGCAAGTTAAAACACATGAGCAGTAATGTTGCCCACTAACAACATCTTGAAAAGAGTTCATCTTGAAATTGCTAAGTTCGGATCGCCGCCATAACCAGGGCGTAATGAAATTGTCAACATTTTCTTCATTTCTTTCCCTACTGACAAATGGTCTGAACATATCACCTTTTCTCTTAATGGAAATCCTAACCGGAATACATCAAAATGCTATTAGGTTTTTCATTTTCCACTACAATTTAATGCTGAGGAACGCGCGCCACCGTCATTGGCGCTGCGCGGTAAAATATGCACTGTCCCTGCTGAAATGACTGCAGCGGAGAACCAAGCAGAAATGCTGTGGTTTCTGTGTGCCCCCTCTTTTTTCCACCCCTCTGGGTGCACGTGAAGTGGAAAGGTGGGCACCGGTGGAATTTCACAGGTTATGTGAACCAAAAACTCGCCCCTATTCCTCCCTAAATCCCCTTAGCGCACAGACGTATCAGATGAAAGAAACAAAGTGAAGAAAAAAATTGAGACGGTCTCCATTCTAGTCATCATTTATTTATACGCTGCGTTTCTGATAGGAAGGAGGCAGCAAAACATCACCTATAAATCTCCAAAGGAGCTCGACGGAGCATTATGTGGAAAGGAAGGGGGCTGGGGGAGCAAGAAGATCAAGGGGCATATTTACGTTCCCTGGCGCATCCCTGCATATCAGCAGGGATGCGCCAGGGAAAATGCGTCACGCAAGTTTACCCTTGCGCCACGTCCGATGCGCCGCATTTACAATGCGGAGCATCGTGGCGCAAGGATAAGCAGATGCGTGACGCATCTGCCGGCGGAAGGTTGGCGCAGTGCTGAAGTTGTGTCGCAAGCGCGACGCAACTCCAGCACTGTTCCAACCTTCCCTATCCCTAACATGGTGCGTCAATCCTTACGCCTGCTTGAAGCAGGCGTAAGGATTTGACGCACCAGCGTCGGAAAAGTGACTGCGTGAAATCTTGTAGATTTCACTACGTCACTTTTCCGAGGCGTTCCTGCGCCGGAACGCCCCCCCCTGCGCCGGTACGCCCACATGACACCTGACGCAGGTTTCATGTGGCGCAGGGGTTTACTACGTGACGCATCTCCCTAGATGCGTCACGTTGTAAATATTGCGCAACGCGGCGCATGGTTTGCGTCGCCGCTGCGTCACATGCATGACGCAACGGCGGCGCAAAAGTGGCGCATGGGGCTTGTAAATATGCCCCCAAGTGTCTTACCCCAAGGGAAATATCTGTAACCCGTTCACAGTTAATTTTCTTTCGCCTTGAATTGCCCCAAAACTGCAATTAAAAATAAAAGCAAACATGCAGACAAAAGGGCTTGATTACTAGTGGGTCGGTTAATTACGACCCATCAGTAAACCCATATTTTACTCAGGGATCAAAATTACGAGGTAAAAAGTATTTAACACATCCGATAATTTTCGGATGCCTTAATGACCTCAAGCTTCGTCAACGTTCAGCAGGTCAAACCTGCCGACATATAATAGGGGAAATGTTTGCTGTATTTACTGTAGCATGTGGATTTTGGTGCTCAAACGCTAAAATCCGCCTGTTATTCCCCACAAGCTTGTAATAGGAGTTATTTATCGCACCCGAAAAATACTGTACCCAGGTTTATTGTTATTTATCAGGTGCACTGAATAGCACCTACACTCATAATAAGAGCCAAAATAGGGAAGCTAGCGGCATGGGCTAGGATATTGTTCAGTCTATTAGTACCACAGGAGTACTGTTTTATGTACTTTTGTATGCTTTAATGAATCAACCCGAAGCATTCCGCTACGTATTCGTAAATTTGCAAAAAGGGGACTGTCCTTATAGTCTGTGCAAATTGTATATGACAATTTCCTGAATATTTCCATATTTAACTCAACTTCTAGATGTTTTGGGGGCAATTCACAAAGGCTAGAGCAAGTATGTAGAAGAGTACTACAGGACCTCTACTTTACCTACCACAAAATGACATTGTGAAGAGGCCACTTTGCATGTAACATGGTTGAGGGAGTTGTGTAGTTTCTGTGGAAGGAAAGGAAAAGGTTTGTGTTGAAAGAGTACACCAGAACAACAAAGAACGTCCTTTCTAGAGAAACTTCCTGTTTTTGCCTGTGTGGCTTGGCAAATGTAGCATATGTTGTGTTCAGAATATCAGTTTTAACAGGGTGTATTAGAACAAGCATTTGCAATGCAATAGGACTCGCATTTTTACGCAAGACCTTATGCATTGCAAACGGGAGTGCGGGGCGGGCGGGGGGCAGGGGGCGAGAAGGCACAAACAGCGGGAGTATGGGCGGGGGGATGGCGAGAAGGCATGGACTGCGGGAGGGGGAGAAGGCACGGGCAGTAAGAGAAGCCCTTTAAAGAAAATAGTGCTCACAGTCTAAATAACACATACCGTGCAACACTCGAAGTAAAGGGGCCAGTAGCCATGGAAGGATACAAATGACGACATGGCCGTCATAAGGAGGGACTAACAAGCCTATAAACCAATGGGAAGGCAGCATTTAGAAAGGACAAAGACACAAGCCAATGAAAAAGATGGGCGGGGGAGTGGACGGCGAGGCCTGAGGGACATCACTTAACATTTTTCCACCCTGGGAGGAGATTGTCGAGAGTTGGGTTAGTTCGCAGAGCGTGCAGCATAGCTAATCCAGCAAGGACAAATGTCTTTATCCTTCACAGCGGGAAAGAGGAACCTGTGGTTAGGATGCCGCTTCGGAGTGCGGTGGTCCTTTGCTGTGGGGTTGCGCCTTCATGTTGGAGACTTTGCTTGGCAGAGTTTGGCTCTGGGAGGCAGTGCAAGGCAATCAAGCACCAAAGGCGGTAAGAGCTTGAATTGGGCCCTTATTTCTGTGTTCTTTTGCTGACAGCCTTTAGGTATGTGATTGGCTGGATCAATGGTGTGTGTTGGCCTTCTTCAATTGGTTAAGGCAAAGATTTGGCTTCTAGTATTTATGGGTGGTTGTTTTTCTGTGGCAGCCATTCACTGTGCAATGATGGGAGGCAAAAAGGACTGCGAAGAGGAGGCATGTCTTATCCACTACGTCTTCATTTGAAGTTGTGTTCAGTCCCACCTAAGAGGGCTCTCAGGTCTAGGAGTCCTGGTGGTGGGGTGCCACCTCTCATGTCGAACGAGGAAGTTCAAGACATGATTGAGGCAGCATTGACCAGATCTAAGAAGTCTCAACCAACAAAGCCTGTTAAGGTATCAAAAGCCAAGGAGGGGTGTATGGATAATGATTTAGAATTGGAGGCCCTATCTACTTCTTCAGAGGGAAAATACGTGTTTTTTGAAGAGATGTGGGACACTTTGGCTCATGTTGGGGAGAATTTAGGCTTTTCTTCATTTTTATTCTACAGAAGAGAGTGGAGCTTTATTCCCTCAATATGTTAGACCATCCAAATTTTCTATGCCCTTTCATGGTCCAGTTAAGGATATGGTAATGAGAAAGTGGAAGATATGGTCCACATCCCCCATTTCCTGCAGAAATTGTATCTGTTGGAGGGTGAGGACTCTCTTCCTCATTCAGTTCGGCTGGACTCTATTCTGGCAACCCTTATTGGTAAAAACTGCCATTATTCTGGAGGATTGTACACACACAGATGCGACTGATTAAAAGGTGGACTCTGGTCTTAAAAAGGTCTTAGCAGCTGAGAATCTAGCGCTGAAAGCAAGTATTTATTCTGCCTACTCAGTGCAATCTTTGGTCCAGGATTTTGATAAGCTTGCTGTGGTGATGCATAAAGGGCTAGAGTGCTCTGATCTTCGAGTGGCTAGGTTACTTGCGGACATTTCTTCTGACATTATTCACTCTTCAGCTATGTCCACAGGGGCCTTGATTGCAGCCAGGAGATCTCTCTGGTTAAGGCAATGGAGAGAAGTCTTCTCTGATGAAGATTCCTTTTGAGGGGCAATCTCTTTTTTGGGAACATTTGACTGCTCTGATTTCCAAGGCTTTTAAGGAATGAAAGCGTGCGTTGCCTTATAAAGGTTGTTCCTCAGCAGGGAAAAGTTGTAATATGTCCTCAAAATCCTCCCCAAGTATGCGGCTCGTCATTCGTTATTTCAGGAGAGGAGGTTCCAACCTAGGTTCTCGCCCAAGCACAATGTCCCATCTCAGAAAGGAGCTTCAAAGAAAGGCTCCTGACAATCAAGGTCCTCCCGGTTCTCTGCCAGTGGGAGGCAGGACTCTGCCCTTACAACAGGTCTGGAGACAGGGTGGGATGGACCAGTGGGTCTTGGACATCGTGACGAATGGATATGTAATAGAATTCAGCCACACTCCCCCCTGATATGGCCATCCATCAGACTGACCTTCCAGTGGATGGAGCAAAACGTCTAGCTATTGTAGATGGGATCGGGACCTTTTGTCCAAAGGGGCGATCTGCAGAGTTTCTTCCTCAGAGTTGGGGAAGGATGCTTACTCCATCCTGTTCTTAATCCAAAAGGCTTCAGGTACATTTCGGCCGGTCATGGACTTAAAATGGGTAAACTGATGGATTAGGTCAATCCATTTTCGAATCATAACTATTCAGTCAAACCATCCATTGGTAGGTTCCAGAAATATTTTTGCTTCCATGGATCTAGAAGATGCTTACCTTCACATTTCATTTGCAGTTCCTTATGAAAAGTTTCTGCTCTTTGTGGCGGGCGATATTATTTTCATTTCTGCATGCTGCCCTTTGGTCTTAAGACGTCCCCCAGGGTTTTCACAAAGATTCTGGCACCAATGATTGCAATTCGTCACTCAGAGCGGATGCTTGTTCATCCTTATCTGGATGACCTACTGATATAATCTTCAAGCACATCTCTATTGATGGATCATGTAGGGAAGGTTCTGCAACTGTTTCAAGATCATAGATTTTTGGTAAATTGGGGAAAATCTTTTCTTGTTCCATCCCAAGATCTTGTGTTCATAGCGGGTTATTTTAAGACTCACAGAAGTCTTGTGGCTCTGTCAGAGCAGAGGATGGTCAGTTTACAAGTTCAAATTCAGGCCTTGGTGGCTCAGAAGGCTCCAACGGCAGTGGAATGTTTGTGGGTTCAGGGCCACTTGGCTTCAACTGTTTCTAGTGCCTTGGGCCAGGTTTCACCCACACAAGCTAGTCAGGTGGATTCTTTCCAATTGGTCTCGAGAGGCCCCAAATCTTTCACCTCACATCAAGATGTTGATTCAGGTCCACAGAGATCTGTCATGGTGGTTGGATCAGGGTCATCTTGGGAGGAGGTTTCTCCTGTCCCCTGTGGTGCTGGTGGTGCTAACAACGGACACCAGTCTGTCGAGTTGGGGGGTTTGGTCGGACTCAAATCAGGTGTGGAGATCATCGAACTGGAGAGAGATGAAGACTGTTCTTCTGGCCCTGGTACACTTCCAGTCATTTCTAGTAGGCAAGGCTATGGTGGTTGGGACCGACAATATGGTAACAAAGTCTTAAATCAACAGGTAGGAGGGCACCAGAGCTGGGATTCTGAAGTTGATTACAAGGGACATTTTCAAGTGGGCTCATAGGTCTGTGCTTTCCACGACCACACTTTATATCTGGGGGGAGGAGAATGTCAGGGAGGCTCTTCTGAGCAGGGAGATTCCTTCTTCTAGACTTTTGACCTTCTCCCTGCTTTGTTCAGCCTCATTGCTCAGAAATGGGGTCAGCCGAAGCAGAATCTATCTGCTTCTCCACTGAATGCCAAGGTTCACGCCTTTTGCACAAGGGGGAGATGTCCTCAGTCCTGGGTGATAGACGGGTTGGCATGTCAGTGGCCTCACTCTCTGATCTATGCTTTCTCTCCCTTTCCTTTGATCTGGTCTTTCTTGGTGAGGGTCAGGAGGGACAGGGTGCAAGTAATCTTGGTTGCTCCTCGTTGGTTCCAAGTGAATTGGTTTCCACTCATAGGATTGATGAAGATGGGTCAGGAGTTGTCTTCTAGTTGTCTCATCTCCTCTCAGCTTCCCTTTCTCCCCCTTGGATAATTGTTATAGTTACACTTGATAGCCTAAAAGTTGAGCAGAGAGGTTTAACAGGCTTGGGTGTACCTGATAAGTTGGCAGTGACTTTTCAAGCATCTCGGAGGTCTTCTACCCTCCACTTCTATGCTAGTCATTAGTGTGAGAAGGTGGCCTGGTATATGCTGTCCACTAATTAAAGTGGGCACCTTGTACCAGTCCACATGACCCTTATGATGTATGAGGTCAAAAATAACCTTTAGAAAGCTATCCTAGTGGTAGCTGTAGAGAGCAGCCTTCCGGCTTAATCTTGAAGGAATGTAAAGCAGCTTGTTTTGCCAGAATATCACCTCTTGAATGACTAAATGAAAGCAGAACCACACAGTAGTTATATAAAAATATGTATTTATTAATATAACACTCTCTACTAATCTCTACACGAGATTAGAACACAAAGCACACAATATTGGATCAATAGAACATTCGTAAGTAGCACAATACACAGCGGGCTCCAGGGGGAGACCGAACCATATACTAACAAAATGGTATAACAACAATGACTGGACTAGACACAGTGCCTAGAGCACGTAGAATCGCTGGGACATCAAGGAACCACCTAGAGGAGTGACACAGGGAGCCCACGGAGGACGGGTGCAGTGTGGGAACACGACCGCGTGTTCCGTGCAACTCTATGGGAAAGTCGCGGTTGTAAAATTACAACTTAAGGACACTTCTACGAGGACTTCGAGCAAACCCTTTGGAACATAGGAGGTTCTAAGGCTAACCCACCAGTGAGTACTGAGGTACCCATGTTACCTAACCCAGAGGAGCCAGGTGCATAAGGGTCAAGTGGTGTCGGAAACCTTCGTCATTTTCAATGGAGGAGTGCAAAGAAGTCCTGCTGCCAGGAGGGCGAAGAGTGTCCGGTGAAATCCAAGCCTGGATTCGAGGTGAGAGGAACCTGAAAGCAGAGGGGACAGAGTCTGGATCACTTCAGGTGACCAGGGGCTCAGTAGTCGAATGCCCACCTATGTCGCGTGCTTCAGGCATGAAGAGGGGTTGCTTGACTCTGCAGCCACGGGGACCAGGAGATGTCGAGGATGACCAAGTTCTGGAGGTGAGCTGTCCCACAAAGGATGTCGAGTACTGAGGGGTCGGTGTCTGGCTGGAGCACCAACAAGCCTTGGCAAATGCAACCCATGCTGTCAGAGGAAACAGGTTACGGCGTGGACCAGCAAGGTCCAGGGGACTCTCCAAGCAACGGGTAATGAGGGCACGTCTGGAGCAACCAGGAAAGCTCAAGAACAAACAAGGTGACCCTCGCCAGGACCCACAGGCCAATGGACCAGGGATCGTGAGGAGACCTCAAGCAAGTTTGCAAAGTACCAGCCCACAGGACACTCAGTGAGTGGAGGCTGGATATCTTCAGTGCAAATACTGCTCGGGGTCAGGACTACATGGAGTCCAATGCACAAGCTCGAGAATCGCCAACAAGTATATGCACTTGCAAATGTACGCTGTGCACATGGGTTCAGGTTGCACGGCCCCCACGAGGGATACTGGTCTCAGAATCACTGAGAGAGCAGATTGACCTCAGGGACCTTCGGGAACCCACCTCCGGTGTTGCTGAAATCTTCGGAGTCCTCAGTAGCTTGGGAGAAGCAAAGGTCAGATGCGTCTTTGGTGCCTGTTTCTGCAGGGGAGTAACTCCTTAACTCCAAGGGAGATTCTTCAGTCGTCCAGCATCGTGCAGGCAGTCGAAGTACTTGGTTTCTTCTTAGCAGAATCTTGTCCAGGTAAAATCTAAAGTCCTGTAGCCAGGTAGCCCACTTTATACCCATGGGAAGGGGTTGGAAAGATTCTAGGGACCCTCCTAGGGGAGGGCAGGACAGAGGGTTGGCTACACCCATGTCATTTGTCCAGTTTCGCACCAGAGCAATAGCCAATGGCTCCCAGAACTGGTTTGAGCTGGACTATGCACAGGGACACCAAATGTGCTCCCAGTGCAGACTTTCTGGCACTCTCAGAGTGCACCCACCTAGCCCCAATACACTAAACCCTGTCTGGGAGGTGGTCACACCTCCCTGTGACAGGATGCCTATTGTCATGCCTTCCTCTGCTCGAGCTTGGCTCAGCAGCAGGAGAGCAGAATCGTGTCTGTGGCTGGCAGCGTCCATTTTGTGCTGCCCAGGTCGAGAAAGTTGGTACCGGGTAGACCGGTGGCCCACAGTAGTGGTTCTAGAAGGGTGGAATCATACCTCCCACACCAGTTACTGGTGTGGAGGTATGATTCCAAGGTGTTTGACAAGAAACACAACATGTTTCTAAGCAGCCGTTTTAAAGTTAGCATTTACTGCGAGGTTATAATGCACTTAGACCTATATGTCTGCCGCATCACAGACAACCCCGGAGAATGGTCTCCGAAGGCTGCAGAGGGGCCCTACTCATGCAGGGGCACCCTCTCACGTAAAACCCAGCACTCTGCCTTCAGGATTGATAAGGCCTGCCATAGGGGTGACTGATAGGTTTTCAAGTGTAGTGATTTAGATAGATACAGTGAACCTATATCTAAGTAAGTGGTGCAAGCACCAGCTTACACAGGCTACTGTAGCAGACCTGTTGTGTCATTTTGAATGGCCTCTCATGGATGGCATAATACATGCTTCAGCCCATTGGAGTCCTCTGGGGTACCTATGCCCTGGGTACATGGTGTACCATATACTAGGGACGTATAAGGGTACCCCAGTATCCAATCTGGAGTGTACCTAACGTACATGCATAGCAATTTAAGGGAGAAAGCAGATAGAGTGGGGTCCTGGATAGCAGGATCCCAGTCAGACTAGTCCAAAAACAGTGATACTTCAGCAAAAAGTGGGGGTAACCATAAGAAGCAGATCCTACTTTCCTAAACAACCCCCCCCAAACGCAAGGACATTAAACTAACCTTGACCAGTTGAGTCGTCATGTTCTAAGTGGAAATATCTGGAGAATCCATCTGCATTGGCATGGTTACTCCCAGGTCTATGTTCCACTGTATAGTCCATCCCCTGTAGGGAAATGGACCACCTCAAGAGTTTGGGGTTTTCACCCATCATCTGTTTTAGCCATAAGAGGGGCTTATGGTCTGTCTGAACAATGAAGTGAGTACCAAATAGATATGGCCTCAACTTCTTCAGAGCCCAAACCACAGCAAAGGCTTCCCTCTCAATAGCTGACCAACGTTTCTCTCTAGGGGTCAGCCTTCTGCTTATGAAAGCTACTGGCTGATCCTGACCCTCGTCATTCTACTGTGATAACACAGCCCCTACCCCCAATTCAGATGCATCTGTTTGAACAATGAATTGTTTGGAATAATCAGGACTTTGCAGAATGGGAGCAGTGCACATGGTCTGCTTCAGGTAATCAAATGCCTTTTGACAGCTAACTTCCACTGAACTTTCTTAGGCATTTTCTTGGAAATTAAGTCGTTCAAAAGGGTCACTACGGAGCCATATCCTTTGACAAACCTCCTGAAGTACCCAGTCAGGCCCAAGAAAGCTCTGACCTGAGTCTGGGTAGCTGGAGCAACCCATTCCATGATGGTTTGGATTTTGCTCTGCAATGGTGTAACCTGGCCTCCACCCACAAGGTGGCCCAGGTATACAACCTTACTCTGCCCTATCTGGCACTTGGTGGCCTTGATAGTGAGGCCTGCTTTCTGCAGGTCCTCCAGAACATTTCTCAGGGGGACCAGGTGATCCTCCCAGGTGGAGCTAAAGACAGCAATATCATCTAGATAAGCTGCACTATAGTCTTCCAGACCTGTGAGAATTTTATTCACCAGCCTTTGAAATGTGGCAGGTGCATTCTTCAAGCCAAAAGGCATCACCACAAATTGGTAGTGCCCACTAGGGGTTGAGAATGCTGTTTTTGGTTTAGCCTCCTCAGCTAATCTGATTTGCCAGTAACCAGCTGTCAGGTCAAATGTACTTAAGAATTTGGCAGAGGCCAAAGTATCAATAAGTTCATCTGCCCTTGGAATTGGATGAGCATCAGTCCTAGTGACTACATTGAGTCCCCTGTAGTCAACACAGAACCTCACCTCTCTCTTGCCACCCTGGGTGTGAGGTGTTGGTACTAAGACTACTGGGCTAGCCCAAGGGCTATCTGAGGGCTAAATCACTCCCAGTTCCAACATTTTCTGGACTTCAGTCCTGATACAGTCCCTGACATGATCAGGTTGCCTGTAAATCTTATTTTTAACAGGCAGACTGTCACCTGTGTCCACCTCATGTGTACACCAGGTAGTCTGACTTGGAGTCAGTGAAAACATGTGTCTGTACTGATTGAGGACCTTCCTACAATCAGTCTGTTGCTGTTCAGTGAGGCTTCCAAGGCTACTCCATCAACTGAACCATCATCAGGGTTCTGTGAGAGGAGGTCAGGGAGTGGATCACTCTCTTCCTCCTGCCCCTCATCAGTAGCCATGAGCAAGCCCATGTCTGCCCTGTCCACATATGGCTTGAGCCTGTTCACTTGGAGCACCCTGTGGGGGCTCCTGGGAGTTCCAAGGTCCACCAGGTAGGTGACCTCTCCCTTCTGCTGAAGAATGGTATGGGGCCCACTTGTCTTGGAGAGCTGCTGGGGCCACAGGCTCCAACACCTATACCTTCTCTCCTGGCTGATACAGTCAAAACAGCCTTTTGGTCATGCCAGGCCTTTTGAAATTCCTGGCTAGCCTCAAGGTTTTTGGATGCCTTCTTCATGTACTCAGCCATCCTGGAGCGGAGACCAAGTACATAGTCCACTATGTCCTGTTTAGGTGGTTTGAGAGGTAACTCCCATCCCTCCTTAAGCAAACATAGGGGACTTCTAACTGGATGTCCAAACAGAAGTTCAAAAGGGCTGTAGCCAACCCCCTTCTGAGGAACCTCTCTGTAGGCAAAGAGAAGGCAGGGCAAAAGGATATCCCATCTACGCCTGAGCTTGTCAGGAAGACCTTTTATCATGCCCTTGAGGATTTTGTTGAATCTCTCAACTCACCCATTGCATTGTTGGTGATAGGGTGTGGTGAATTTGTAATTCACTACACACTCCTTCCACATAGCAGTCAGGTAACCAGACATAAAGTTTGCATCTCTATCTGATACCACCTCCTTAGGAAAACCCACCCTGGAAAAGATTCCCAGGAGGGCCCTGGCCACAGCAGGAGCTGTGGTGGTCCTAAGGGGTATTGCCTCTGGATACTTAGTGGCATGGTCCACCACCACTAGTATGAATCTGTGCCCAGATGCAGTTGGAGGATCCATGGGACCAACAATGTCAATCCCAACCCTCTCAAAGGGAACACCCACCACAGGTAGTGGTATCAGGGGGGCCTTTGTAGTACCACCTGCCTTACCACTGGCTTGGCAAGTGATACAGGAGCAACAAAACTCCTTTGTGTCTTCTGACATGTGAGGCCAGTGAAAATGAGGGACAAGCCTGTCCCAGGTCTTACTTTGGCCTAAGTGTCCTGCTAATGGGATATCATGTGCCAGTGTTAATAGGAAGCCTCTAAACTTCAGAGGTATAACCAACCTCCTGGTAGCACCAGGCTTGGAGTCTCTACCCTCTGAATACAGAAGTCCATCATCCCAGTAGATCCTGTGGGACCCACTGGCACTCCCAGCAGCCTCAGCAGCAGCTTGCTGTCTGAGGGGTTCAAGAGAGGGGCAGCTCAGCTGCTCCTGGCTCAGATCTGCCCTGGAAGGGCCCCCTGTCCCCAAGAACTCAACCTGGTCAGGTTCAAGTTCCTCTGAGACAGTTCCTTCACAGGGACTGAGATCATCTCCCTCAGGATACTGATCCTCACTCTGAGGCACGGGGGAAGACACTGCCTTACCCCTACTGCTCCTTCTCTTGGAAGGCACCTGGTCCATTATTCCAGGATCCAGGGCCTGTTCAGTGGAAGACATTTTTGCCTGTGACCTAGTCATGGCAAACACATCTGCAGGGATGCCCAGCATTTCTGCATGTGTCCTGAGTTCCACTTCAGCCCAAGCTGAAGTCTCCAAATCATTGCCCAACAAGCACTCTACAGGGAGGTCTGAGCTAACCACAACTTTCTTAGGGCCAGTTACCCCTCCCCAGGTGAAATTCACAACTGCCAAGGAATGGTCTGTCCTGACATTGCTTGCATTGGTCACTTGGTACATCTCACCAAGTATGGTCTGTTCAGGGGCCACAAAATCATTTGTCACCATTGTGACACTTGCACCTGTGTCCCTGTATGCCACGGCCTCCTTACCATTAATTAAAGGCTGTTGCCTGTATTTGCCCAGGTTACTGGGACTGACAAATAAGGAGGCAATATCCATGCCTCCATCACAGACCAAAACAGCCTGAGTTGGAATTCTGACTAGGCCAGAATCCATCTCAGATCCCAGGGTTAACCCTACTATACCCTTGTTCTGTACACCACCACTTGGAACTGAGCTAGGGGGAACAGTTGCCTTAGGGGCAGTGGTGGCTGGAGTAGATTCCTTGGCCCTTGGACAATTGGCATCCTTTGTCCAATGTGTCTTCTCTCTACAGATATGACACCAAGATTTCTTTTTGCCTTGTCCCTGGTTAGATTGTGACGCCCCTCCAGATGCAGGTTTTTGGGGCCTTTGTGAAGACTTCTGGTCTTTACCCTTCTCCCCACCCTTATCTGAAGTTTTAGAATCTTGCTGCTTGGGGTCACCACCTTGGTTCTGAGCTTTCTGCTTCACCCTTGTTCTGACACATTTGTCTGCCTTCTTTCCGAATTCTTGGGGAGAGGTCAAATCAGAATCAACCAGGTACTGATGCAACAACTGATTTTGGCAATTATTAAGGATCTGCTCCCTCATAATTAAATTGTACAATCCCTTAAAATCATTCACTTTACTGCCAAGTAACCAGCCTTCCAGAGCCTTAGTAGCACAATCTACAAAGTCTACCCAGTCCTGAGTCTGTGTCTTCTGGGTGTCTCTGAACTTAATTCTGTATTGCTCAGTGGTTAAGCCAAACCCATCAATGAGAGCACTCTTCAGGACTGAATAATTGTCAGCATCCTCTTCTCTAACAGTGAGGAGCTTATCTCTGCCTTTGTCAGCAAAGGAGAGCCACAAGATAGCTGCCCACTGCTCCTGAGGGACCCTCTGTACCTTACAGGCCCTCTCTAGTGCAGTTATCCATTTGTGGATGTCATCTCCACTCTGATAGGGAGGGACTATCTTGTTCAGGTTCCTATGATCATGAGTATACTCTCTAACCCTAGGGACACTGTTGCTGCCACCATGGAACTCTAGTCCCAATCTCTTGGTTGCTCTCTGGAGCTCTAGGGATTCCCTGTCTAGGGCCAATTGCTCTTTCTTGAGCCTGAGCTTGACTCTCTCAAGCTCCAGAAATTGGCACTGTCTATCATAAGAGGATTCCCTCTTATTTGATATGGAAGTCCCTACAGAAGTTCCTGAGTGCTGAGATTCTACAGAGGGAGTTCTGGATCTCCTAGGTAAACTCTGTACTCTTCCTGGTGGAGTGAAGAGAGGGCCACTGGGGCCTTCTCCCCACCTGAAGGAAGATCTATGTTGTCCAGGTTAGAATCTTCTTGATTCTCCTGGTCAGGGTTTGAGTCCAGATCAAAGAAGGTTTCACTTCCTGGCCTTTCCTCATTCCCTGCCCCACCCACTCTATCTACCTCATCAGACCCTGGGGTCTTTCTAAGGTCATCTAAGAGCAAAATCTCAATGAGACGTTGGGTGTTTGCTGTTCTCCCTGTTCTCCCTGTCCTCAACTTCCTAGATGCACACATGGCTCTCAATTCTGGAAATGAGATGCCATTGTATCTAGTTGGCAGAGAGCCACTGGCTTCTCCTCTAGAAGACATACTAGTGTTATGTGGTGTAGGCACCTACCTAACCTGGTGGAGACTAAACTCTCTTGAGTAGGAGAAAGGGTGTGCTAGACCCTTGGCTTACGCAACTCCAAGTTTAGTAGAACTTACTTATTCGAATTTTGATGTATTATATGTACCTAATGATTAGTGGTTTTCATTTAATCATTCAATGAGATTTATCTGGTAAAACAATAGCAAGCTTGAATCCCAACCGCTGCACACCAATGTGAGAAGGTGGCCTGGTATATGCTGACCACTAATTAAAGTGGGCACCTTGTACCAGTCCACACGACCCTTATGATGTATGAGGTCAAAGATAACCTTTAGAAAGCTATCCTAGTGGTAGCTGTGGAGAGCAGCCTTCAGGCTTAATCTTGAAGGAATGTAAAGCAGCTTGTTTTACCAGAATATCACCTCCTGAATGACTAAATTAAAGGAGAACCACACAGTAGTTATATAGAAATATGTATTTATTAATATAACACTCTCTACTAATCTCTACACGAGATTAGAACACAAAGCACAGAATATTGGATCAATAGAACATTCGTAAGTAGCACAATACACAGTGGACTCCAGGGGGAGACCGAACCATATACTAAAAAAATGATATAACAACAACGACTGGACTAGACACAGTGCCTAGAGCATGTAGAATCGATGGGACCCCAAGGAACCACCCAGAGGAGTGACACAGGGAGCCCACGGAGGACGGGTGCAGTGTGGGAACACGACCGCGTGTTCCGTGCAACTCTATGGGAAAGTCGCGGTTGTAAAATTACAAGTTAAGGACACTTCTACGAGGACTTCGAGCAACCCTTTGGAACATAGGAGGTTCTAAGGCCAACCCACCAGTGAGTACTGAGGTACCCGTGTTACCTATCCCAGAGGAGCCGGGTGCATAAGGGTCAAGTGGTGTCGGAAACCTTCGTCGTTTTCAATGGAGTCCTGCTGCCAGGAAGGCGAAGAGTGTCCGGTGGAATTTAAGCCTGGATTCGAGATGAGAGGAACCTGAAAGCAGAGGGGACAGAGTCTGGGTCACTTCAGGTGACCAGGGGCTCAGTTGTCGAATGCCCACCGATGTTGCGTGCTTCAGGTGTGAAGAGGGGTTGCTTGACTCTGCAGCCACGGGGACCAGGAGATGTTGAGGATGACCAAGTTCTGGGGGGGAGCTGTCCCACAAAGGATGTCGAGTGCTGAGGGGTCGGTGTCTGGCTGGAGCACCAACAAGTCTTGGCAAATGCAACCGATGCGGTCAGAGGAAACAGGTTACGGTGTGGACCAGCAAGGTCCAGGGCACTCTCCAAGCAATGGGGAGTCAGGGCACATCCAGAGCAACCAGGAAAGCCCAAGAGCAAACAAGGTGACCCTCGCCAGGACCCACAGGCCAACAGACCAGGGATCGTGAGGAGACCTAAAGCAAGTTTGCAAAGTACCAGCCCACAGGACACTCGGTGAGTGGAGGCCGGATATCTTCAGTGCAAATACTGCTCGGGGTAAGGACTACACAGAGTCCAATGCACAAGCTCGAGAATCACCAACAAGCATATGCACTTGCAAATGTACGCGGTGCACAGGGGTTCAGGTTGCACAGCCCTCACGAGGGATACTGGTCTCAGAATCGCTGAGAGGGCAGATCAACCTCAGGGACCTTCAGGAACCCACATCCTGTGTTGCTGAAATCTTTGGAGTCCTCAGGAGCTTGGGAGAAGCAAGCCGGTCAGATGCATCTTTGGTGCCTGCTTCTGCAGGGGAGTAACTCCTTTAATCAAAGGGAGATTCTTCAGTCGTCCAGCGTCGTGCAGGCAGTCGAAGTACTTGGTTTCTTCTTAGCAGAATCTTTTCCAGGTAAAATCTAAAGTCCTGTAGCCAGGTAGCCCACTTTATACCCATGGGAAGGGGTTGGAAAGATTCTAGGGACCCTCCTAGGGGAGGGGCAGGACAGAGGGGTGGCTACACCCATGTCCTTTCTCCAGTTTCACACCAGAGCAGGAGCCAATGGCTCCCAGAACTGGTTTGAGCTGGACTATGCACAGGGACACCAAATGTGCTCCCAGTGCAGACTTTCTGGCACTTTCAGAGTGCACCCACCCAGCCCCAATACTCTAAACCCTGTCTGGGAGGTGGTCACACCTCCCTGTGACAGGATGCCTATTGTCATGCCTTCCTCTGCTCGAGCTTGGCTCAGCAGCAGGAGAGCAGAATCGTGTCTGTGGGTGGCAGCGTCCATTTTGTGCTGCCCAGGTCGAGAAAGTTGGTACCGGGTAGACCGGTGACCCACAGTAGTGGTTCTAGAAGTGTGGAATCATACCTCCCACACCAGTTACTGGTGTGGTGGTATGATTCCAAGGTGTTTGACACCAAACACGACATGTTTCTAAGCAGCCGTTTTAAAGTTAGCATTTACCGCAAGGTTATAATGCACTTAGACCTATATGTCTGGCTGCATCACAGTCAACCCCGGAGAATGGTCTCCGAAGGCTGCAGAGGGGCCCTACTCATGCAGAGGCACCCTCTCACGTAAAACCCAGCACCCTGTCTTCAGGATTGATAAGGCCTACCATAGATACAGTGAACCTATATCTAAGTAAGTGGTGCAAGCACCAGCTTACACAGGCTGCTGTAGCAGACCTGTTGTGTCATTTTGAATGGCCTCTCTTGGGTGGCATAATACATGCTTCAGCCCATTGGAGGCCTCTGGGGTACCTATGCCCTGGGTACATGGTGTACCATATACTAGGGACTTATAAGGATACCCCAATATCCAATCTGGAGTGTACCTAACGTACATGCATAGCAATTTAAGGGAGAAAGCAGATAGACTGGGGTCCTGGATAGCAGGATCCCAGTCAGGCTAGTCCAAAAACAGTGATACATCAGCAAAAAGTGGGGGTAACCATAAGAAGCAGATCCTACTTTCCTACAATTAGGGAACGTTTTCAGCTTGGTGCATGAAGAAGCAGGTGGATCCTACTTCAGCTAGTCTCTTTCTGGTGATGCAGTACTTGGAGGATGGGGCTAGCTCATGTGCAATGGTGGCTACTGTAAGGATTCAATGGCCTACTTTGCGGGCATTTCGAGGGTGTTGGACTTGGCCCTTGTTGGCTAAAGTTCCTTAAACTTTTTGCTATCCCCCTAGACCTTTTTTCTGACTTGGTGTTGCCAACTTAGATGCTTTGGACACTTTGCCACTGCTGATCAGTGTCAAAGTGCAAGTGCTCCCTGTGTAAAGTGTAATGGTAATTGGTTATCCATGATTGGTATGTTTGCCTTACTAGTAAAGTCCCTAGTAAAGTGCACTATGTGTGCCAGGGCTAGTAATGCAAATGCTACTAGTGTGCCTGCAGCACTAATTGTGCCACCCACACAAGTAGCTTTAAAGAGAGAACTCAGGCCTGCCACTGCAGTGCCTGCGCGCAGTTGGTTAAACTGCCATGTTGTCCTGACAAATGCACCCACTTGCCAGGCCTTATGCTTTCTATGCACATCAGACACCCCTTTGGTAGATCCAGGGTACCCCCCTGGGCAGGGTGCAGTGTATGTGAAAGGTAGGACATGTACTAAGGTATGTATCATGTCCTAACAGTGAAATACTCTCCATTTCATTTTTCACTGTTGAAAGGCCATCTTGCCCATAGAACAGAATGGGGAAGGCTGTGTAATATGTTTCCAGCCTATCTGCCCAAAGGCTTAAGATGGAGAGGTGAAGTTTAGTGTGCCTGAACTCGCAATTTAATAACACATCTTTTTGTGAAGGTGGTTTTTGAATTGCGTGTTTAGAAACCACTCTTTTAGAAATGGCTGGGTTTTTGTGCTCTAACATTTCTGTGTGTCTCTGCCTGGTTGTGGATTAACTGTCTGGACTTAAATGTGATAGGCTCTGGGGAATGTCTTGACCCAGGGGAGGAGGTGAGACAGCAACAGGCTGACCTGCATCTGGAGTGTAGGGGGAGGAGTAGCCCCTGGAGGTGAAGAGGCCTGGGTTGCTGCCATAAACCAATGGCTCCGTCCCCTGCTGAGTGATTAAGGATCCAGACCCCCACTATCAAAGGCAGAAGGTGTCACTGGCAGGGAGACACCCAGAACTGGTTTAGACAGGGGTCAGTGCCCCCTGAACACAAAGACTTCAAAGACATTTAGGGGTATAACTATGAGAGCTGAAACCCCTGGACTGGGGAATGGAACTGTTCAAGACTGTAAAGGATTGAACCTACTTCGTGTTCAAGAGGAACCGTTGCCAAGGAAGAAACATCTGAATAGACTGAAAGAAAGGACTGACCCTTGCTGTGTGTTCTGGGGCTGGCCTGCAGTTTGCTGCTTTAACCAAGGAGAGGCTAAAGGGACTTTGCTGTGTGCTGTGTCCCCCAGCTTGAAAGGACTTTGCTGTGCTGTGTCCTGAAGTAACTTAACCCCAAGGGCCAGAGGGGAGCTGGCTCCCTGTTGTGGAAACTCAGGAACACAAAAGTTTCCAGAAGTGTCTCAGCGACGCTGTGTGCTTGTGCTTTTTACAGCCTGAGCCCTTCGTAAGAATTGCCCTGTGATCGTGGGCACCTGGAGACCAAGCGAGTCTCAGCGACCCTGTGTGGGTGTGCTTTTTGCAGCCTGAGCCCTTCGTGAGGATTGTCCTGTGATCGTGTGCACCTGGAGTCCAAGTGAGTCTCAGCGATGCTGTGTGCGTGTGCTTTGTGCAGCCTGAGACCTTTGTGAGGATTGCCCTGTGATCGTGCGCACCCGAAGTTCAAGTGTGTCTCAGCGACGCTGTGTGCGTGTGCTTTTTACAGCCTGAGACCCTCGTAAGTAGTGCCCTGTGATCGTGGGCACCTGGAGTCCAAGCGAGTCTCAGCGACGCTGTGTGCGTGTGCTTTTTGCAGCCTGAGCCCTTCGTGAGGATTGCCCTGTGATCGTGTGCACCTGGAGTCCAAGTGAGTCTCAGCGACGCTGTGTGCGTGTGCTTTGTGCAGCCTGAGACCTTCGTGAGGATTGCCCTGTGATCGTGCACACCCGAAGTTCAAGTGTGTCTCAGCGACGCTGTGTGCATGTGCTTTTTGCAGCCTGAGACCCTCGTAAGAAGTGCCCTGTGATCGAGGGCACCAGGAGTCCAAGTGAGTCTCAGCGACGCTGTGTGCGTGTGCTTTGTGCAGCCTGAGACCTTCGTGAGGATTGCCCTGTGACCGTGCACACCCGAAGCTCAATTGAGTCTCAGCGACGCTGTGTGTGTGTGCCCTGTCGCAGCCTGAGATCTTCTATATCGCCATCGGCCCGGAATCAACCAAGTCGCATCGGAGGCCCAAGTCACGAGAGGAGGAGAGGAGAGCGAGGTCGCACCCCCTAGGTAACGTGTGTCGCCGCCTGGGGTGGGGTTCGGGCTCGGAGAGGGACGCTCTCTGCCTCTCCCATTCTGGCAGCACGAGCCTCTGCTCAAGCTTGTATCGCGGCCTGTACATGCCAAGGAGTGGCAGTACCGGGGCCGGAGTGTGGAGCTGTACTTTGGTTTACACCATACCCGTGTTGGGGGCATATGTTGGCGGAAGCTGACCGCGAGTCAGTATGAGAGGCAGAGAGACCGTCTAAAGCACCATGATCGGTGCCGAAGTGCCTTGCGCATTGCATTGTTTCTGTATTACGAACTACCTGATTGTTACATTGCGCATTGCATTGTGTTTGCATAACGAACTGCCTGATTGTTGCATTATGCATCGCATTAGTTTGCATTACGAACTGCCTGATCGTTACATTGCGCATTGCATTGCGGTTGCATAACGAACTGCCTGATTGTTGCATTACACATCGCATTAGTTTGCATTACGAACTGCCTGATTGTTGCATTGTGCATTGCAGTATTTTGGCATTACGAACTGCTGGATTGTTGTATAACGAACTGCATTATTTTTACATTGCAAAGTGCCTGATTCTTGCTTTACGAACTGCATAGCATTGCAATAGGATTGCATTGGATCACCTAGAATTGCTCATTAATACCGCCAGACCCTACAAGGGCTGGCTGTCCTAATAACCGGCCAGGAGGAATATTACAAATATGCATATGTTGGATTTTTATTGTGTGGTCTCATCGTATATCTTTTTATATAAACATATACTTGTTTTTCTATGAAACTCGTGTGGAGTCCTTTTGTGGTGTCATCATTGGGTCACTGAGAGCGTGGTTGCAAATACTTTACACATTAGCCTTGAAGATAAGCCTGGCTGCTCGTGCCAAGCTACCAAGGGGGTGAGCAGGGGCTATCTGAGAAGGTGTCCTTCCTTTCCCTGATGTGGAAGCGAGGGTCCCTACTTGGCCTAAGGTACCTACCTCAGCCAACTAGGGAATCCCGGTTCTAACAGAGGGTCATGATGGAATTTTAAAGATGATGAGAGTTTGATGCCTAGATTTGTCCAGGGCTTGTTGAATTTGTTTCCCAGGTCTGTCCGTTCCTTTCCATCTTGAAATCTGCACTTTGTTTTCGATGCCTTGACAGGTCCTCTATTTGAGCCTCTTGCTCAATTAGATTTGAAGATTTTGATGTCCAAAACTTGTTTTTTGGTGGCAATTACTTCTGCTAGGTGTCTTTGGGAATTGGGGGTCTTGTCTTGTAAATATCCATTTTTTAAGGTTTTCCAGGATAGAATGGGCCTAATTTTCATGCCGTCTTTTATTCCTAGGGTAACTCTGCTTTTCATTCTAGTCAGGAAGTAATTTTGGCAGAATGTTGTCCTGCACCTTTCTCTGACAAGGAATGCAGGTTGCATTGTTTGGATGATACGAGGTCTCTCCTGGAGTATCTAGATAAGGTGAAAACTTTACGGAAAGGAAATTCCTTGTTTGTGAATTTTGGGCTGGAGAGGAAAGGGGAAAATATATCGACTGCTATGTTAAGTAGATGGATACGTTCTTTGATTCGCTTGGCATATAAAGTGAAGGGTGTGGTTCCCCATCCTGGGATTCAGGGGAGGGTTACACGCAGTATGGCTGCAGCAATATCTGAATTGCAGGGTAACTCTATTGTGGTGATTTGTAGTACGGCTACATGGGCTCCATCCACTTTTGTGCTTCATTATTGGATTGCTGAGTTAGAGTGGCTTGATAATATTCGTTGTCACAGTTTTATCTTCTATGAAGGAAGAGAGATGTATTTGTTATGATCTTTGCATTAAATTGGAAATGGGAGTTTTTGCAACTCAGTAGTCCATTTATTTTACTTGCTATTTCTCATGTGTAAGGAAAGAAGGTGAGGGAGGGATGTGGAAGTAATGCTTCTATTTCTTACAGATAATGGCATTACTCCTAGTCTTTCTTCCTTGCCTTCCTTCAGGTATCCTCCCACCCTCCCAGTCCGGAACAACTGAGTGGCTAGTTTGGCTTGATTACGTACAGGCGGTGGGAGGGGTCCTATGTTTAGAGGGGAGAGGTCTGATTAGAGGCAAGGAAGCCTCATGTGTAAGGAAGGAAGGTTAGGGAGAAGGACTAGGAGTAATGGAAGCATGGCTTGAGGTGGCTCATGTGCAATGCAACCAAAGTGGAAATATTTGTAAATAAGGTTCCATTGTAATGTTTGCCATACCGCCTACAATGCAGAAAATAAGTCACAATAAGACTAGGCCCAGAGTGATAAGTAACACTACTGGTTCTGCATCACTGAGGATGAGGACACCTGATCTCCTCCTCACCTCTCTTAGGCCTGCTAACCTGGTCAAAAGAGCATGAAGCAGAGAATGGGGAAGAAGTCCCACATAGCAGCAGCCATGATTCTTCACCTACCTGCAGCCTGCTGCTGTCATATTCATGGCACAGCTGGTGCAATTGTATTGCGAAATATATGATATATAATCAGCTTCAACTCACCTTTAAAGTAGATGGTTTTCCTTTGAATAGTGGGGTGAACCATATCCTTTAAACATAGTTAGCAATCCTCATTCAGGAGTTTGATTCCCCAAGCTTCTTACCCCTGTCTTGCTGACTCAACCTCTGTCCTTACCCTCCTATAAGCTCTTTCCTATCACTCATGACCTATCTTTGAGACTCTTCCCTTTGTTCCTTCTGGATCCTTACACAGTGCTTCTTCCTACTTGCCATGTACCTGCTCACCCTTGTGTGTACCAGTCAATGCATGGAGGGTGAAGTTGCTCGAATATCAATAGGAATGATCCATTCTGCTGAAATCACTGCTGACCGTTATCAAGCTAGTTCTATAATTTCAGTTGTTCCTATGGATAATACTTGTCATTCACCAGTAGTATCTCTTGTTCTTGTCCTTTCTACTTGCTTAAGATATTATCAGTGACTTATTTTTGCATTTAAGGTTGCAAGCCCTGATGAAGCGAAAGTGTATTCAAAAAGTTGCAAAACATTTGTTGGCTTAAGTTAATTTCATAAAGAATCTAAATAATAAACAACAGCATAAACAAAACTTACAGACTAGCCATATTCAATCAACCCACTGACTTCGGTACCTCTCTTGTTCGTTAGCTATTTTTGGAAGAGCATTCAAGTAGCTCCACAACAACTGAAGTCAAGCGGTTGGTTCCATAAGGGTTACCTTCCATTATTGGTCCATGATTTCTATGCACATTTGTCTCAAGCAGGTACAGGAACACAATGCTGTCCAATATCTGGGTACCCTGATTACATGGTTTTTCAAACATAGGGTGCTCTGCCCTACTTCTGAAAAAGGTGTGTGCAATGTTTTTGCATTAACAATTTGTTTATGTTGTACAAGAGAAATCATGCAGGGAAAATGATCCAATAAAGTGTATAAAAACATGCTGTCTTTTATTGTATTAGTATTTCTTTACCAGTTTCTTATTCCTTCAGGAGTCATCAATGCGTCTTTCAGTTGGGCTAGTAGTTAGGTACTCCATTTGTTTTGCATAGTTGAAAATAGGGTGTTGATTGGCACACTTTGATGTTGTGTATGAGGCACAGAAATTGTTCTCCAGAATTGGATGCAGGTGTACTCAGCAGTATCTACACATAGAGCTTTATTCAAATGCAGTGTGAGCTCTATTCAAATGCGGTGTGAGGGATAGACTTGCATGCTTTCAATACAAATAGGAGTGGCAAATTTAGCTGTCTCAAAATAAGTATAATTCACAAATTGATCAGTCCACATTTGTTGACTCTTCAGTTTTTTGTTGATTGTAACTGGCATACAGGTCCAGTTTACCAAACTACTGTGGTATATATCAGCTTTATGGATCCTAAGATGAATGGATTTTATGAATTTCTTTATCTAGGATTTGCAAATAGTTCATACTACATAGAGGCTGCTTCAGAGTGCATATGGGATCAGAATTGGACTGTAGTGCCCAAAGAAGAGATAAAAAGCAAAACAAACACAAGAATATTTGTAGTGCCCAGGAGAATGCGTAACAGCTCACTAAGAAGTCAGTGTTTCAGACAATTTGTATTCCTACAGTGTTTACAGAAGAATATTGATTCTATCCAATGACGACAGTCTGCTGTATTAGATGGAGATTGCAGCCATTTCATCAGAGAGACCAGACGATTCAGGCATCAGTTCTGGAAAGGCCTGACAAAACAGGATGGTCTTCATTTCCCATCTGAACTTGAGAAAGTCTTTTCTCTAAGTGCCATATCAAACATTTGAAGGGTTTTGGAAGACATGTACGTAGGGTTTTTCTCCTGACATTCTTCTTATTAATGGACAATAGAGTGAGCCTGTTTTCATATATGGATCCCAGATGGTGGTAAGGATTGCAACTGATTTATAGTTGTCATGAGCTCCTGCAGGTCATCACTAACCCCTAGTATTTGAAGCTTCCTGGGACCAGTGATGGGCTTTCAGGGACATCCCTGTGGCCCTCCCACTCAAATCCCACATGCATATGCTGAGCTGTATGGTGCAGGTGATGAGGCCAGATATGTTGCCATGGCCACCCAGTAACAGATCCTTATGGAGAAAGACTCATTTGTGGTGCCAAATGCCACCTGGCCAGTCCTCATTTTCATTGTTGTTGTGTACCTTGCCGTGGTTGTATATCACAAGAAGGGCAAAAAATATTGCAGTACAAAAAAAATATTGTTGCCTAAATATTGACTACACAAATATTGACGTTTTAAATATCTTATGTAAAAAACAAAAATATCAACAAGAAAAATATTGTTATAAAAATATTTTAAACGTAGTATCATTGACTACAAAAAAAGAAAATAAAAGTATGGAATATCAACTGACTCATTAGGACAACACAAACATATTGAGAAGTTTAATATCATCAATGGAAATATTGAAAAACTCAAGACCGTTAACAATATGAAAATATTGAAAAACAGATAAAAATATATTATCTACATCGATAAATATGGAATTGTGCACTCACATGTTAATATGTAAAAATCACAAAAGATATGTTAAACATATATGAATTATAAAATAGCATTTTACAAATAGTTCATAACCCAACCAAAATTAAAAATAATTCCTAAAGCAATTACATACAAAACAAAAACAGTTAACAAATAGGAAAACACTACTTATTATTAAAAAACTATAGGTAGAATTAAGGTAAAATAATCAATGCTCCCACACTCCTGTCTTAAGAAAAAATAGAACGTCACTCTGTCCAACAGAACAACCTCCAATCCAAAACAAAGTGTGTAATCCTTTCTTCTTAAACATTATAAACTAAACTTCATTTAAAATACAAGTAAAATATCCTCATCCTACTATATGATGGTACTAAAACTTAATTGTTTTCTGTTGCTATATTTCCAATGCAAAAACAACAGCTAACAAGACTTGTAAGCTCTTATATGAACATTCAAATAACCTAACTCAAAGACAAGTTACTACCAATACAAGAAAAATGCTTATTTCATAAAAATATAAAATATATTTTACATACATCGCCAAATTAAAAGCATACCAACAAATATTTTTAAGAACTTTATTATCATCTACAGTTCTCAAAATGTCTTTACAGCCACGTTTCACCACCTCTGAAAAAGGGAAACTTATTCTAACATATATGGGATATACCCGTAGTAAAGACAATATCGCAAATGAGCACACATACTGTAAGTCCACCAATTATTAATATAATTGATGCTATGGGGTAGCCATCACCATAAATAATGCCTGTTAGAAATAAACATTTTTTGCGCGGTGTACCGCCAGTTTTTTGCCATGAATGTTTTCCTGGCTGTAGAACTCTGTGCACTTTACCCTCGCGAACCAGAGGTAAAGTGCCTGTGCTCCCCCTGTTAACATGATATGAACAAGACCTGTAATTTATAAGTCACAAGTCGACTGCTGCACCCATTCTGCCATCCACTAAAGTGAAAGTTTAAACATAACTGCACCCCTGCCCTCTGTAGCCTAGCTGTGCAGTTATAAAATGACAAATTCTACCTGTAAAAAATAACCGCTTTTGACAGGCTGAAACCTTTCTTTAAAATATGAATTATTCACCCCTAATTAGTCCTTACTGCCCATAGGGCAGGGTCATTGACATTTAAAAGTAGGACATGTAAAACGTTAATGTTAAACATAGCTTTACAGTGAAAAGACTCCAAAGCTATTTTCACTGTAGCAGGGTAGGCTTTTCCATAGGAGATCATTGGGTTGCAATATTAAATTCAATAATGCTATTTCCGGATAGGAAACACCTACAAATGTCATTCTTTGACTTTTTGAAATTTGTGTTATAAGCCCAATTCACTAGTGAAGTCTTACTTGCAATACATATTTTCAAAAAGGAACTTTTAGAAACTTCCCTTTTACCTGCCTAAAGCCTTCCCGAGGCCCATTTGCATGAACCCCAACTGTTACCTAGGAATTGAATAGCCCCCTTGATGAGGTGTGAAGTTGCTACCAGGGCCGGGACAATGGCCTTGGGTTTGACAGGATGGCCATCTGGGCTGTGGCCAAGAACTTGATTAATTTGAAAGAGGTCCTTCTTTGTTCTCTCAGTCAGACAGACAAAAATCCCAGAGTGAGAGGAGCTGCCCCAGGAACTGGGTTAGAGTGACCACAGAGGAGGGTTGCTCATTTCTCAGGCCACACCTCTGAAATGGACACATAGGCTCTGTACAAGGTGAGAAGAGCTTCATCATTTTGGATGTAGGCGGTGTGGACACTGTGGGACTGTCTGCAATAGGGCACATAGAAAGTGCTGCAAAAATGGGCAATGCTGCCTCAGGGAATTTTTACCCTGTTAATTAGGGAGAGGCAAGAAGTCGCTCCCAACCACAAGTTCATGCCAGGCAAAAATATGGCACTCTCAGCACCCTCCTCAGAACAATTTCTGGACCTGTGGAAGAAGAGAAGAAGACTGGATCTGTTGTCTGTGACCTGAGGAATGCCTAGAGGACTGGACATGCTCTCCCTCTTGTAACCAGGACAAAGAAGTGGACTCCAAAAGTCATAAGGCTGACCTCTGGTTCAAGCTACAGGGGCACAAAAAGCTACAAGAAGCCTTTCCTGCAAATTCCCAGCTAACCAGTTCACACTGAACGTCCCCTGGACCCTGCTGCTGCCCTCTGCTGGAGTGAATCTTGATCCCCAAGTGTTATTTCCAAGATCCTGGGTCCTTGTCTGGTATGAGAGTGTACTACTCCTAACTTTTCCTGAAACCTGGGACTCAAATACTTTTTGGTTCCAAAAACCTCAGGAGAGATCGGGATCAACCTGCCAAGCCGATTCCAGTGAAGGTGTGTTGCTGCTGGGACAACGATTTCTGTTGCTCCCACTTATAGCTTTCCCGCCAAGAGTCAACGGCTTCACCGAGACCTCGTCCAGCAGCTATCTGACAGCGTGGAGTGCTCTTCAGCCACAGCCTTCTGAGGATTTTTGACTTACATTTCAGTCACTAAGTCCAGAGGTAACACTTCAGACCTGGTCAAACCTGGTTTCTGTGTCCAGCCCGCGCTCCATCGATGTGGGCTTTAACTTGCGCATAGGTACTGGTCAAGCACAACCAGATGACCACAGTTGGTGCTAAAACTTTTTGGCGCTATTTTGAACCTTAAAATTTAAAAGCTTCAGTTTCCGCTATTGAATTTTTTCATTTTGGTGTAATTTTATTATTAGCATTTACTCTATTTTTAAAAATTTGCTTGGGATTATTTTTGTGTTTGACGCACCTACTTTTGCAGAGTCCCTTCACCACCAGTCTACCTGTGTTTAGTTACCGGGCTGTGCATGACAGTATTCTCAGACTTGCAGCCCACACACGAGTATAACTAGCTCGGTGCATCCTACCCCACCTGCACCACAGCAGCCTTATCTTGAAAGGTGGACCCTGGTGGCAACCATGCTCTGTTGAATTGCTGTGAATTTACAGAGGGTGAGATTCAGGAAGATAGACTCACTCACAGTAAAGGTCCAAAAACCTGGTAGTCATAAGCAAACATCCATTTGGACAAAATGGGTGGAATCCATAGGCTACAAAGTCATAGAAATTGCTAAAAACCATAATCATCCACCAGGCCTAGCAAGGATAGAAGTGTTAAAATTAGTTCAAGAACTTAACAAAGGCTCAAGTCTCTGCACCTCAGACCGGAGCCATTATCAAAGAATATGCCTACAGAATTCTTCCCAAAGTTATTGGCCAACTACCAGCAGTTCCAAACCTACAATTCCTAGAAAAACGAGAGCAGAGAGGCAACCCACACCAGAACCCGAAACTAATGCTGACATAGCTATCCCCTAAAGCACACCAAATAATTTATTATATGAATGATTTTCACCACAGCAAATAATCTCTTCACCTTATCGCAAGCCCCCACTAGTTAATGCAGAGACATTTAAATCATTCACCTCATTTTTTTAAACAAATTAACACAACACATGGGAAATGCCAAAATAACAATACTATTATTTTGGCATTACTCTCAAACAAAATGAAACTTATCATGAATATGTAATGAATAATTAATAATATTAATAATTCATTAAAAAAACAAAGAAATAATTATGATATACTTTGAGTAAGCCATGATACATGCCATTGCAAAAATATTTCCAGACACCAAAATTCAAAAGTGCTACTTTCACTTCAACCAAGCAATTTGCTGACACCCAAAGAAAGTATCCCTAGCCATAGAAGACTGCACAAACAGCCAATGTGCATTTGAATTGCTGAAACGATGGTCTAGCACTTGTCCATACAGCAGAAGTCATACAGCAGTATGATTTGTTAATAGACCGCCGCCATAACCTATGAGGAAAAAAATACCTCCTTTTCTTAAATAATTTAAAGACATTGCATGGTGGAACAGCTATTAAAACTTCCTTAAACAAGAAGCCAAAACCAGCAATGCTACAGAAGGGTAGCACAGTTCCTTTCAATGCACAACTGGAAGACACTACCCAACCCTTTACCAACTAATCAATATACATCAAAATAACACAATTACTGAAATCCCAAAATATCATAACAAACAAAACACATATATAATATGCAGTTCAATAAAGTGCAAATCTGAATATATGCAACTTCTGGATTATTTAGATGAGACAGGTTACAGCCTAGATTAATATAAACCTTAAAAAACAGCAAAACACAACCAAACCATACCCCACCTATATGAAACAATGAGCTGCATTGTGCAAATAAAAAGCATACAGTGCAAAATCTGCTATCTAAATGCAAAACCCAACACATATAATTTATGTAATATTTAAAAATAAAGTACCCAGCATATAGAACACATATAGCTATAACAAAGACAGTCTGCAATCCAATCTGAAAAATATAAAGAGAATGTAAAAGTGTGTTGGAGCTTAAAAATCTTACAAATGTTCTTTAAAAAAATTCGCAACAAAATGAAAAAGAGATGCAAATTCCAAATAAAACATCCTTCAAGGATGATCTTCTGAAAATGTAAATAAAATGAACACATTCCTACTCGCAACCCAAAATACGCTTAGCCTAACAATGCAACACGTTATACATTGCACACGCAACACAAAACATCGTCAAAAGCACCGTATGAAAATAAATAACCTACTACCCACAACATACCAGCTCTAAGCAGAAAACAGCACATTAAACTCTACAAAAATACATAGCTGATTAATTAAACATTACACTAGTTCATTTATAAAACCTTAATGATACGATATTAGTAGTCCTAATTAATCCAAAGTATTTAGGATCCTGCTGCCATTTTCCTTAGTGTTAGCACGGAGAAGTAATTATAAAAAATTTTAAAACAGGCTTATTCTTTAAAAAATGGTGAAGAAATACTCATTTAAAAAAAAACTTTGATTACCTTGCATTCAATGTAAAAATGTTATATTTAGTTTTTTTCTAAGTAAAAAAGAAACAAAAAATGTTTTAGAAATATGTAATAAATGAATTCCAATTTCAAATAAATTCAAAAAAATGTAAAAACGTTTTTCAAATACTTTAAAAAAAAACATACTTTGCCTTTAAAATAAGGTCTTGTTAAATATGTTACCCAATAAACTTAAACATGCTAATTTTATTATAAGTATATATATTTCTATATATTTCCTCTAATTAAATCTTATAGGCATGAAAAATTATGATTTCTAGGTTTATAAATGAGTACATTTTAAAATGTATTATGCAAAAAGAGATTGCAAAGTAGTAAACAATGTTATGTTTCACTAATATTATATTTAATGTAAATATACGTTTTGCTTTATGTTTTTGCTTACACTTTATATTATCTTTCCTCTGATGTTAGTAAAGGTGAAGCTGAGTACAGGGTCAAGACTGATTTGCATATAGCTGGGTCTGAACTGAGGTGGCGAAGTGAGCTAAAGAATGATGATGGATTCAACCCAGATCTGTGACTGGGGGTTAGTGTCTGAAAAGTTTCAGCGCTCCGTCCATCATCTCCTTGTGTTTGCTTTGTTCGCCCTTAGTTGGCAGGGTATGCCCAGACGTGGGTCCCTTGCTCACTTTGCCACTGGATTCAAGCTAGCCTGGCTGATGAAGGGTGTTACCCAGAAACCGGTCCCAGGATGCTTGTTTCCGGTTCAGGAAAGACATGGCTTGGCAGTTCGGGCTGGACTGTTCCCATGAGGCACAGGGTCAAGACTGATTTGCATATAGCTGGGTCTGAACTGAGGTGGCGAAGTGAGCTAAAGAATGATGATGGATTCAACCCAGATCTGTGACTGGGGGTGAGTGTCTGAAAAGTTTCAGCGCTCCGTCCATCATCTCCTTGTGTTTGCTTTGAAGCTGAGTACAAACATATACTCCGTATTTTAATGTTTAATATTACTGTTGTAGAAACTAACACTATAATAATCAGTTTTCAAAGTCTTACATAACAATAATTACAGACACAGGAACAAAAATATAAGAATGAACCAGTAACATTTAGAATTGTAACTCCAACCTCACAACCATTGAAGAAAGTGCATATATTCAAGGGGGTCAGAGCTACACTAACCCCAATCCCACAAACACTGGCATAAATGCATATATTTGGCGAATGTCAGATTAATACTTTTGCCTCCAACCCTCACAAACATTGGGGAAACTAAATGCATTGGAGGGGGGCAGATTTACTATTCTAACTCCAGTCCCATAAACAATGGTGAAAATATTTATATATGCAGGGGGTCATGTTAGCTATTCTAAATCCAATTCCACAAAAATTGGGGAAGCTACATATATTCGCAGGGTTTCAGATTTATTATTCTAGCTCCAATCCTAGCACATTGGGGAAAGTGTATTTGTTGGTAGTAGGGGTCATATTAACTTTGCTAACTCCGATCTCACAACCATTGGAGAAAGTCCATATATTGGGGGAGGCATATTTACTATTATAACAACAATAAATTTGTTATTTTGTATCACTTAATATTAAAAAATTTATGAATTAATCATTAATAATAATTTGAGGTCTACTTGTAAATTATCCAATGAAAAAACTGTGTACATAGTTTTTAAATAGTGTAGGGGTCAATGTATTATAAAGTAATTAACATATAATTCGATATTGTATGTGTAGTTATAGTTAGGTGAGAATTTCCATAGGAAGAGCATTTTCTTTTGCTAATAATTTTAGTACTGTTCGACGAATCTTCACACAATTAAAAAAAAAAGTTAATCCTTTTCAGCTCCTTCCTAGAATTTTTCGGGGTAATCTGTCAAGCAGGGGACAAGAAAAAGTGGGGTCCCCAAACATTTTTTTCTAATGCAACTTCCAGTTGGAATTTTGGGACGTGATACAGAGAAAAACAGCTGAACAGAATTCCACTTTATATGGCAGTAAGCTAGATCTTTACTCAGAAAGTGGCTTTATGTGATTTGGTGTAAATCTATTTGGCCATTTTTGAGAAATGAAGGTTCAAATATAGTAATATCTGGATGGTCTATCCTGCAGGGGCATACTCCTGTGGCATCGCAAAAATAAAAAAATAAACGATCTGATTGGTTTGAGAAGGCTTTTTTCCTATCAGCTCCTGTGGTATGCGGGATATGTATAGATCCCAAGATGCCGAGCAAACTGATTGGTTGGCTGCAACATCCACAGAAATGTTGTGGCTTCCATTTTAGGACTCAGGGACTCAGTCCTTCTGTCCTGATAAATATTTGATACAAAGGGGCAAGGCAGGAGTACCCTGACACCCTGGCCATTGTAGCAGGGTCCCAGAGGGACCTCTCCTGGACGAAAATTAATTTATTTTCATGCCGCGGGTTCTGAAGGCTCTGCACAGTGGGGATTGGCTGCTGGTGGGGGGTTGGACACAGGGCCTGTCTGCCAGTCAGGCCCTTCAGCCAAATCCCCTCCTTGCACATCCACAGGACGTGCTCGGCTGGGTGTTGGTCCGCAGGCTGTTGCTGCGTGGTCAATCCCTCGCTGTGCATGTCCAAAGACCATTCACGGCAGAGGTTTGGGCACCTGTGAAGGATTGAATGGAGGACCTAACAGCAGGCCAGGCCCTCTGTCCATCCCCCTACTGCACACTGTGAAAAAGCTATGCTCATTGAGGGAGTTGAGTTAAGTTGACCAAAATAACCTAGGAATTCACTGAAAAATCACAAAGGTTAAAGTAGCATTAATGTTAAATATGGTAGAAATATGTTACTTTACATTAAAACTCACAGAAATTCACTGAAAAAAAACCAAAGGCTAAACTACATTATGGTTAAACCTTAAAAAAATATAAAAACTAGGGTTTTAAAAAAAATTCTTCAGTTATAATTTACTCAGCTAACTATAACATACGCCCTCACCATGCCTTGCTTATGATCCCACAGATTGCATCAATCATAACATGTTAAATGACATCACTGATGACAGCTGTAGCTGATTATAGAAGAGAAAGCTAAAGTACAATTAATATGTTAATTCCTTTTCTTTGGTTAGGAGTACGCTACTGAGACGCTTTAACCACTGTATTTAATATTCATTAGAAATCCAATTCAGTTTGAAGTTTAAAAAATATATTTGAAAAGCAACTTTGAAAAAGTTATACTTTTCCTGCCTGAACCCCCTTCGGGTTAATTAGCATTGATTTGCCTGCAGCTAGCTGATCAGTGCTGCTTTGATGAGGTGTGAAATAATGCTCTCAGAGCAGAGACAATGGCTTGGGCCAGGTAGAATGATTCAAGGGAGGAATGTGACCCAGATAAACCCATGCAGGGCAGTTTGGGAACATTCTGAAAATTCACTTACTTAAAAGGAACCATGGGGACACCTGAACTTTTACTGTTTAGTGATGAGGGAAGATTGTCGAAGTGGGGGTCATTTAGTTACAAAACATACTCTACCCTCCTACCTTTAGTCTCGGTAGAGGAGGGAGCTGGCCCCAGAACCTGTTTAGATTGGTTGAGTGGGACTGCTCATTATCTTTAACATGCCCCTAGGTGTGTATGTAACAAGGCCACTCAAAGGACAGAAAGATCTTGCCATCTTGGATATTCATGGGAATAATGCAATGTGGGATCGTTTGCGGTGAGGTAAACAGGATGTGCTGCAAAAATGGATACAGTTGTCCAGGGTAACTCCTTGCACATTGGTCAGAGAGTATAGAGGAGTTACCCCCACCCACAGACTAGTAAATTGAACAAATGTAGCACCTACCCCCCAGCCCTTAAGGACACTTTCTGGCTCTGTGGCAGAACAGAAGACAACTGGACCTGCTGTGTATAACCTGTGTGGAGATAGGAAGAGCTGGACCTGCTCCCAAGCATATTCAGGACTAGAGAGTGGACTCCTATGGTCACTAGTCTGACCTCCTGGGCAGCTATAGAGACATAACACGCTGCATGAGGTCTTTTTCTTGGAGTGACCAGCTGACCACTTACAGGTGGAACTGTACTGAATCTTGATGGTGGCCTCTACTTGAGTGTGTCCTGGCCCCTGTGTGCTGTCCTTGAGGCTGTCGGAGCCTTAAAGTGGGTAAGAGGAGCAGCCTCTGAAAGTCTGAAAAGTTGAGACTTCAAAGACCAGAGATTCAGTGAGACCTCACAGCAATGGTGTCTGATTTCAGAAGGCCTTTGGTGGATACAGCTTCAGTCTTGTCTCGCTGGACGATTTTGTGCTCCAACAAAGAAACACAGACCCAGATTTATTGACCTTTCAAGCAACCCAACGTAGCAAGGCAACTTGATGCACTGCTTTGAATGAAAGGGAGAGAGCGAACATGCACCATATTGGATTTTATTCATTTTGGTGCTGGTTTTCCTATTAATGTTTCTTAATCTTTGGAGATTGGTTGTGGGATGTTTATTAAGTTCTGTTTTGACTTTTTGACACTTTTAGTATTGCTGCATACTTTGCAAATTTTTCGACTTTAAACCTGCCTGCTCCGTGCCATAGCTACCAGGGATTGAGTCCAGGTTTAAAGTTTTGAAACTGAGTATTTGGCCTTATAGGATTTTGGGATTTATTACTTATGTAGGACTAATGTTATCCAGAAAATAATAAACCATTTTTTTTACAATAATATTTAATAAAATAGTTTGTTATTAATAAATCAAATGTTATATTATTAAGCTTTTAGTTAAAACCCTAACCACAAAATCCTGAATAATCATCACTACCCTGAAACTCCTCCAAAATAAATACCATAATCAAAGTATACCTAATTAAATAACAATATACAGATTTAACACAATTATATTAAATAAAGGCAAAAAACCCTAAGATATATAATTAAAACAAAATGTTATTTAAGTGTAAAACTCCACCCAAACAAAACCTTTAAGCAACACACAACCCCAAAATAAATTACTTAAACTAAGGGAAAAAATCTATACAAATTTGTAAGAAAAAAGTACAAATTACAATAGAAATGCAATCTATATTACATGCCATGCTCTTAAAATGCATTATATTTTTAACATCAATGTTATTTAGGAATAGAAATAAACACCATACTTACTTTCGATAGTATGTCCCACAATATTTTTGCTGTCATGTTAGTTTATCCATGGTGCTATAGTCAAATAGTATTGCGGTGTCGATATTCATGTTCTATATCTTAGGAACTATGAATCATGTCATTGTTGGCATATGGCCACCCCTTCCTGTACCCATCCTGAAAAAAGGGCCCAGGTCTGATATGATGAGGTCTGTATTTGGTATAATGTTAATAATATGTGGCATAATAGAAGCAGATATTTACCATAATGTGAGCACTATGCTGCCCATTCAGAGTATAATGCTGGCCCAAGCATAACAACAATAGTACGGTGGACAACCATGGCATGTTGTAGCCCACTTCTGGCATGTTGATGACTATGGCTTGTCTTTGTACTTCTCATGATAATAGTAGTAATTTTTGGTACAATATTGGCACCTTTGGCATAATAGTCCCCACCTGTATCATGATACTGGAGTATTCCATGTCTGGAATAAGGCTAGCCTTGTAATTTTGTTGCTAATTTTTGGAACAATGATTGCACTTCTGGCATAATGGTGGTAGTTCTTCGAATATTGACAGTCAGCATTATGATGTCCATCTCTGTCATAAGTCTGAGCCCGGCAAAATAGTGCTAATTCCTTGATTACTGAAGGCCAGCGTGATAGTGTCCATCTCTGGCATACTTCTAAGCCTGCCAAAATGATGGTAATATTTGCCTTGTTGTTGGCATCCTTGATATCCTAATACTCACACCGAGCACAATGCTACCCTTGGTATTCATTGGATGCTAGTATTCACTTTCGGATTAACGTTAGACCTAGCATTATTCTGGACATCCATTCGTATGCACTCGAACACATGCCCCAACAAGCTATGTAAACATCTCAACTAAGTCATATTTATCACTCCATGCAGGCACTCATTCTTTCATTTATTCATCTGTGCACTCATTCACTCATCCATTCACAAACTCAGTCATCCTTTTGTTCATCTAAGCTTTGACAAATTTTCACATTGACCCATGCATAAAAGCATCCGCACACAAACTGGTTAATGCTTAAGAAACAGTTTCACTTATGAAATAACTAAACATTTTTATTGTCTCTTCTTTGAACTTCCTCCAGACCTTAATTTTCAGTAAATGAAACAGTGATTCTGAAGTGCACAGCTCATTTTTGGATTCTAGCAAGCTATATTTCCAACCTGAGTAAGCGTCAGATTGAAATGGTCCATCCTGTCTCCTGTTGACTCATGAAGAATATCATTGTGCAAGCCTCTAACTTGCATTAAGCAATCTCCAGAAAGCACTTCAGATACCACAATGACTAGCTCCACTCGATCACAAAATCCCAGCTTAGCATTGTGGCTCTTCCAGAGTTGCATTGGCATAGCAAAGGTGCCATATATCCTAATGCACGAAAGGGACATGAGATACACATAGCAATGGCAGCCCCACCAGAGAGGTTCCACACATCAGTGAAAGACCACTCAGTGGATTATAAGTACTGCTGGCAATAAATGCATTACCATTGGCAGTAACTGGTTTATCACTGGCTTTCACAACTGCAGGAAGCACGAGAATCAACAAATTATAACATTTACCCTCGAAAATCAGATCACCTCTGAGCTTAATTTAGAATGTCAAAACCCGAACAATTCAGCTTTATTGCAACAGTATTCATTTCTCTTTTGCTGCATAAAGGAGTAAAATTATATGTCCTATTGTTGGTATTTCAACTCCTGGTTTCGATGGCTGCATACATTACCTTACTTCAAAAATGATATGTACCCCACTGGAAATGTTACCACCGTTTAGCACGTAAGCCCATGACGTGTGTACTTCTGAAAAAACAATTGCATGAGGCTTCTGGTTAGAGACTGCCAGAGCCACATGTCTAAAGATTTTGACAGCCTGAGAGCTCTCTCCTCTTGACAGGCCTAAGCAGCGCAAAAAGGCAGAATGTGTAATGAAGCAATTTTACTTTTAGCTTAAATTGGATGGTATTACACTGTTTCCCCCAGCACCAGGTTATCAACTGGATTTGAAACTGCAGTGTGAAATTATGTTGCTGAAGTTTCTTTTTATAAAAAAAAGACACCAGTTAAATAGAACATATTGCTTCCCTGAATGAAGCCTCCTGAAAGAGTGCTTTTGCAAATCTCACAAAGTAATTTTAAAAATGATCCTTTCCGCGCGCTAACACATTTGCAGGTTTTGAGTACAAGCTGAAGCGAGAAAGAGAAGGAGAGAAGCTGTTTAAAAATACATCTTGAATGCAGAATCGTGGAGAATAAAGCGACAAACATTTCAGCTAATGTCTTGCAAATTGCAATGTAGGCATTATGCCCCCACACCCCTCCTCCCCTTCAGAGCATAGCTAAAATGTGTCAGCTTGCAATGTCGACATCATGTCTGCGGGGCCTGGAGCAGCCGCCGCAGACAGGTGTTCCTCCAGTCCGGGAACTCATCAGCGCGGGGCGGCCATTGTCTCCGCCGGAGACAGTGTCAAGCCCCCAGGACGACCAGAGATCAAATGCACAGGCCATTAGCTGGCACCTCTTCGTCTTGCTATAATAACATCCCCGTTGCATACGTGCCAATTTGCATAGCATTATCCATTATGCTTTGTAGTGCAATTTTGCATCTGGAGGTCACTCTAACTTGATTACCTGCTAAAAATAATGCCATTTTAAATCGTCAAAGCCATGCATTTACCATTCCTGTTGCTTCCCTCTGAGAAGCGTAGGGAAAAAAGACAATATATCTATCATTGAACTCTGTTTCAAGGCAGTATAACCCAGCCATGAAAAATCAACAGCAACCGCTTGAATTGTGCCTCAAGTATGTGCGTATCACTGTTCACCCAAATAACTACTTTAGAACTAATCTGGCCCAGGGTTCATTAGCCACGTGAAGTACACTTTGAAAGATTTCTGTGGTTGGGTAATTGTACATACCTGTACATTCACTGCGCTTCCATTCCAGTTACAGATCCACGCTACGCCTCTGCTGCCATGAATTATTTACTTCCGTATTCCCCGTTTATAGGAGACATCCAATATCCACAAGCCTCATGTCAAGGTCTTGGATTGGAGGCCCATTATCATCTGATCTCCAAATACAGTCGACTCCCAAGGAATATTGGCTGTCTTGTAGTGATAAGGTGTGCGGAGGCTCAGCGTTCAAACTGCGGCGCAGCATTAAGTGGGGATTGGTTCCTGTGATACATTTTATAGTGTGGCGCATGGCTACTGGGACTGATTACCACAATGTGAGCTCAATAGAAAGGAAGTCCACATATTCAGTAGTTCTTTGCAATGAACCTTTTAAGTGAAATTATTGTCAATGAACTGGTCACCCCAATAGTGGCAAAGGGAATTTCAGTGGGTAATGTCAAAACAAGGCGTAAAAGGTGCTCAGGCGTAAAGAGTGATCATATGGATTTACTGAGTGATAGGCTTTACCAAACACCACATGGGTGATTTGTAGATGTGAAAAATGTCCTGCATTTTTCATATTACACTTAATATTGACATCTGTCTATTTCTAAGTGCTTATATTTGTTGGTAGAAAAGGAGACTAATATGCAGAGAAGTGCCAGAGAATCTAGGTTAATATTTGTTTTGCTTCGTCCACAATAAGAATATAACATGTAGGCTGAACTTTCTTGTTTTTGAGTGTGAGAAACAATGGGATCACTTAAAACCACCAAGCCTTTCTAAAACCCTGGAGTGGCAACTGGGGTAAAAATAATAATTATTAATAACGAATTATCAGTGTACCCACAAATTTATTTTTAGACATGATAAATAACTTGTCTCTGCCTCCTAGCCAAAAAAGAGCAATTTTCAAAAGCCACTGGGAAATGAATATCTTATTTAATCAATAAGACTAACTGCTCCTACCAGACACGATGTGTAAGCATACATCACACAATGTCAGTTGCATTAATAGGAAATTTGATTCATCTAGAGCAAAACTACATTGTTCAATACTCAAATAAATCTAAAAATATATTTAACGTTTTACATTACCAAAATAGAGTTTGTTCTTTAACATTGGCTATGCGACTATGAATTTTTAGATTAATATTGCTTTCTAAACACAATATGATACTCCCCTTTTTAGGACTTGGCTGCAGACAAAATAGTTAGGGGTATTTAATAAAACTTTAAATAGCATTACCTCAGGATGAGATGCTTACTAAATGTTTATAGATTCTGCCTAGAATGCAGAATCTGTATTGAACATGCTAACTAAATTCTGCAAGTTTCGCTTTTCTTTGGCTATTTACCCCGATAAATATCAGAAAGTTTGACATACAGGAATCTATCCAGAGAAAGTCCCAAGGTGTAACTTTATCACACAACTCATAATTACAATCCCTGTGCTAACTCATAATTTAGTAATTAACTTTTTAATAGGTCTAAGTATTGCATATATTACCTAACTCTCAAGAATTCAAATGGGTTATCCAGTAAGGACTCCACTACTTAATGGACTTCTCGGTGATATTTTTGTTTTTTTCTGGAGCATATTTGATTTCACTGGGGGCAGCATTGACTTTGACACAGGCAGGCAGCACACTCATCTTTTGTACAATGTTCATGTGTAGACAGAGATTATCATACTCAAATGTATTGTATTGGTTTAGTAAGTGCTTCAGAGAATTCAGCATGCCCCTTTCTTTAGTCCTAGGGTTCAGGGAATGTTTGTGAGTGAAGAAATGTGACAGGCAAGAGTTGTCAATAAAATAGGCAGAGCAGCTGTCGGATCCCTCTGGTAGGATACCAACAAGAATACAGGACACAACTAAGATGAGCCACACAGCTACTTATGGTATTCTCTCTCTTCTGCTTGTTTGTCAACTGCTCAGTGACTTGAGCCCCTCATGCCCACCCTGCACTATTTGAACATCTACCTTTCTATAACTTTTTATCCCTATTGATGCTCAATATTCATGCGCATTTGTCAGCTCTAGAATCCCATTGCTCGCTGCTCAGAGGATCCCGGTGCTCGCTGCTCAGAGGCACCTAACAGCTACCTTCAGGTCCCCAACCCACCTCCTTCTATCCTTTAATGCTCATTTGTGTAATGCTGTTCCATGGATGACACCCAAAGGGACTATGTTTCACATTGTTCCTCTTGAACCACTGTACATAGAATCCCTGTTCACCTTGCTAATTCTTTTTCTACAGGTCAGATTTGAAATTTAAACTTTAAAGTGTGACTTAATAAGCTAGACTCCACTTGGACTTGCTCACCTTGTTCCTCAATGCAGTGTAAATATGAATGCCTTACGAATTGTGCAAAACATGTTCCCTTGTACCTACAAAGTGGCTGGCTTTTGGGAGGAAAATTAGTTTCCACTGGGATATTTTGTACAGAAAGCACTGATCTCTTTTCAGATGCGGAACCCTCAATTGCAGGGCTTCATAGAGCCAGAGGTACCCCTGCTCGTTCTCTGAATAAAAAGGTTAGGCCATTCCTGAATTTGCGCTAAGAGGCTATGAAGGTCCATTTATATCTCGTATGAAGCTACAAGCGCCGTCCTCTGTCTAGAGAACGTTGAGAGAATGTGATGGGATAATTGATGTCACAGTAGGTATGTTTGACAGTAGTAGTTGGCCTGACTACGACCAGTCAAACATGAGCATGAGATAACTGGTTCTCCAGGTGTGAAAAACGTACTTTGAAAAGTCCTAAAATGTTTGTTCAAAACTTCTCCAAAAAGAACCCTCAGCACCCAATGAAGCAAAGTTTTACACCGAGGAGGGACCATTGTTGATTACCCAACACCAGAGAATAACTAATTCTAAAATGATGCAGTGTCGAAGTAGATCTAGGTTCAGTGTGCATACACTCGACATCCTCCCAAATCAATGAAATTGCCACAATCAACCAAACAAGATTGTGCTTAGGCTAAATGGACCTAACAGGTTGATTTCGGTAAAAAAACATTTTTAAAAGTACTTTCCCAAAAGTGCTCTCTCACAACTTTTGAATACTTACATAACAGAACAGAAATACGCTATATAAATCTTTGAGCCTGTTGTGGTAATTTCTGACTTTCGGCAGCATTCCATACTGATGTTTTCAGCAATGACCCGTCGTTTGAGAATATAGGTAGGAATCGCATGTGCTCCAGTTGTAACATATTCACTACTACTGTGTAATAAAACAGAAGACACTCTGACTGAAGTGCTTCTAAACCTCTGATTGATTCTCAAAACTGTATGTGCATACAAGAAACAGTGATGCGCCTAAAAAGGATCAGATCTAATAAGGCTTGGCGTAAATGTGATGCAAAGCAGCACACACTATTTATTGTCCATTGCAAAGAGTATTTTGCGTTGCAAAGGTTAACTTCTTTAAATGCATAAACTGCTTTGGACTACTTTGTAACACTTTGCACTACTTTGCGCTGCTTGGCATCAGTGGGGCATCACTGAGGCAGGTCAATGCAAACCCCCATAGGCTTTGACACAAAACCCAGTCTAGTAAAATAGCTAGACTTGGCATTGAAGTAGATGCAAACAAGTAGAAATGTGTTAATTCCATAAAAGATGCATTGTATTTGTGCACCAGTGTGCAGCACACATCCAATGCATTGGGACCTTCTGAGTTTATCTACTCATAGGAATCTGTATTGACAGAGCATACCTCTGGTACCAATCCTATGCTAGACAGTGCATGCCCACCGCTGCACTATGGTCACGCAAGGCAGTCTGTTGTGTGCCAGCTCAGGGGATGACACCAGTAGCAGGCCAATCTTTGTAGAGATGGCACTTCACTGTGTTCATCGCTTTGCACAATGCAGCACAGCAAATGTGGATGCTGTGCTGAACTGAGTGGTAAATGTGTAACTCTAGGCCAAACAGTCATCTGTAACAACATCTGGCAGATCCTGATATACAGAATCAGGGTCTGCTGATTTCCAGTCACACAGAGGGCACAAACACCTGCGGAAAACCTGGATATTCTGCAATCATAAATTTGGATTGCGAAGAGACAACAGTTGTAAGTTGTATTCCTGTGAGAATGCCATGTGAAATTCTAAGCAAATACATTTCCATTAGATAGTATTCAGAAAAGGCTCCATAATGTCATTTAATAGGATATATATAATGCAAATTGGAAAATAAAAAAAGGAGTAGTCACACCTAAATAATTCCTTGGTTAAATGATTATTATACTGCTGCTGAGTGTTACCCACCCCACTAAGGTACTGAACGATGCTCCTGGTGTACCTCGTATAGGTGGTTCTGAACCACGAGAGCCAAGGTTCACTGAATTACTGGTGGGACTCAGACATATGAGCAGCTTCTTCGAGGTGAGATGCCATGCGTGTCCCACAGAATGCCTAACCAACATATCTGATAGCCCATGAAAAGACCTAACACCCAAGAATGAGCAAACAATCTCAGACTCCAAAACCATGAACAAGCCACTTAATTATTCATTTTGTGTAGTGCTATCCACCTAGCGCTGGACATCCAAGCTGCCCTTACTTGAACCCCGAAAGCAGGGAACAAGTCCTGAAAAATACAAATGTGGGAATAATCAGCATAGTCACTGTGCAACAATGTCACTTCATCATACTAAAGGCTGTCACAAACTCAATGTACCTAATTTGCCTTCATAGCTCAGATAAAAACTTTCCAGTGTATAGTATATATGCATGTAACATAAATGTACAAAGTCTATAATATTATGTAGACTACATGCAGAGATCTCAGAGGGTCCTATTGGTGCCCTGAACAGACGTTCTGATTGAGCACTATCGAAAGCAATAACAAACTAGGTATTAGCAGAAATAGAAATGTACAAGCCCATTTGAAGGTATTTTTTCCTATTGTACATCACATTCATATTTTCCAAATAGTATGGTGTAAATAACATTATAAATAACCCATATAAATGGCTCAAAGTTAGTGCATTACATAAAATAGGGAAGTACGTTTGCTTGTGTCCTTGAAAAGGGCACTTTTTCAAAACAAAAACAGAGTTACTGTATTGACTGTTTTGATGCTTAGTTAATAAGGATCCTGCAATTGAAAGATGGCTTGAAGTCTTATACGTGTCTCTGAGCTCTTCCTGCTACTTTAGATTTAATGATAGCTCAATTTCACACATTGTCTTTCTAGTAAACAATGTGAAAACTCCATGCCTGAACCTGGAACCCTTAAGTTATTGGTGGGGCTCAAACCCCAAGAGCCTTTATAACCATGCGGTTATAAACTGGACACCAAAGAGGACATAGGACGGAGAACTACAGCAATCCAGAGACCTTTCTATTACAGAAATGATCTTTCGTGTGTTGCCCACAAGAAGCTTTTGTGATAGAGATATTTTCGAAAATAAACTTGCATTCATGTGACTGCACAACTCCTTTGCGTAGTCCACAGAACTAGTTTGATGCCAAAGCTTAACTTGCTTATGCCATTTTATAATGTGTATTAGAACATGCAGTCCGTGAACTGTGCAATTAGAAGAATCCCAGCAAGGGGACTGACTGAAAATAATGGGTTGCTTTTCACAACCGGGACGAATGTGATATTAAAATGTTCTGGAGGTCAGTCGGAATGCTAGTCTCAGTTTTGTCTACTGCTGCTGTCCCTTTCTAAGGACACATGTATTTTTTCACAGCAATGCCTCTCAACTAACATTGCTTAGAAAGTGCAAAGTACAAGTTTTAGTGAGTATTGTAAACCACTGGTTGTCTCTGTAGGACAGTTCTAATAGTATTAATGAATGGTCTGTAGTGCATTAGCACTGGGATAATTGACTGGTCACACTGACCACGCACCCTTGCATTTGACTATGGACGTGTAACTTGAGTGGACTGGAGTCATCTTATGAATATTATGTCTTCAAGAACATTCATTTTAGCAAAAGTAAGATTCTGTGCAAGGTAATATAGAGCAAAACATATCTAACAGCAATTGTGTAAGTATCACACCTGTGGCAGAAAATAAAAGATTGTTGCCTGGCGCTATTGCATGCCCATGGTGGTAAGGCAGTGGTGGCAGTGATTTTACAGCTATATGTTAAAAACAGATTTGTGATTATGGTAATTTATGGCAAGAATATGTGTACAGGTTTGTTGTGTTGCAGTTTGTTTTGGTGAGGATGTGTTGTGTTGTTTTTTGTTCTGTATTAGTTTATTGTGTTACATTTTGTTTTGACTGTTTTGTTGTGTGTGCTTGGTTATGTTTTTGCTATTTTGACTGGTGCTGTGCTGTTTTATTATGTTTTGTTTTGCTCTATAAATACTTTAGCAATGTCACACATGAGGCTGCATTGCCAGCTAAAAGCACCACAATCCTTTGGAGTTCATTGCCAAATAACCATTCACCACAGCGTAAGGTGGTAAACTAGCACTCTGCTTTTTAACTATTTAGGGGCATATTATCAAGAAACGGCGTTAAAATTATCGCCGCTTTAGCGGCAGAAAACTGCAGCTAAAGCGGCGATAATGGGCTTGATAATATGCCCTTGAGAATTCCAATAGAAGCCCATGTTCTGGTGTCAACATGGGCTTCTATTGGAATTCTCAAGAGCATATTATCAAGCCCTTTATCGCCGCTTTAGCGGCAGTTTTCTCGATAATTTTAACGCCGTTCTTGATAATATGCCCCATCATAAGCAAGTCAGCCCAAAACAATGGCAGATTAATCCTTCCAGTGCCCTTTTTATCTGGTAATGCCCATAGTGAGCGATATTGCCTTTGTGATTGATTAAAAATGTGCATAATTTATTTTTAGATAACCGTGTACTTAAAGTATACAGATATTAGAAGCATCTTTTAACTAACTTCCTCGTGAATTGCGATGTATTTTAAAATTTACAGAAAACAGACCTAAGTTGAGCTGGGCAAATTATTTCGAAGTAAATAACTACACATCAATCTGTTTAAAATTAAACATGGGATGCAACAAATACGAAGAAATATATTATTGAGCATAATGCCGTATACTTAAATAACAGCATACTGCCAAGCTTATAAAACGGCTTTCCATCTCTGAAAGCACAATTTCAAAACCAGTGCATGACTCCCTATCGTCTGCTGGATGTGTGAACACTCGTTCACATAAGCTGTTTTTCCAGCACAATGTTTAATCAAAAACAATATGTTTCGCTGGTAGTGTGCAAGGCCATCGTTGCATCTCACTACAGATAATCGCGGCGTACATCAAGTTGTTCTGCAGAAGCTCATGCAGGGGCCACTAATTCCATACAGAATTGTTTTCGACCAGGAGGAGAGATGCATACGTCTAGCGTTGTTAAATACCCCCAGAACATTGCGCATACATCTCTCTGAGAAAATTTGCACATTAATGCTATCTAATTGGCCATTTTAGCCGCCTCCAGTGCTATCTGCAATGCGCGGGCATCTTTAACTAGCGGTCTCTGGAAAGAGTGCTTGTCTCTTTAATGGGGACTTTAAAAGTATATAATTGTCCATTTGTGCATACAAACTAACACAAAAATCACTTCCCGGTTTTGAAAGAATGGCTGCTGTTATTTATTATTTTGATTTCTTTAAGGGGCGGTGAAGAGTTCAAATCTGACAAAGGTTGACAAAAGAATGCTTTAATTAAGGGGACACATGGGTAAGAGTCTCAAGGCAAAAACGGTTCAAACCTTCTTTCAAATGGCCTTGGAAGGACAGGGGATTCGTGACAGGACACTCCGCCACCCCCTCCTTCGACCCCCGTTTATTTCCCAAAGAGAGCAAAAAATATCAGAGGCTGCAGATAATCTCTGCTTTAGTAGCGTTAATCGCGCTCCACTTGTCCGGTGCGCTTTCAGAGCTGATCGGCTTGTCACCGGCATCACTTTCACCAGAGCCTCTCGCGGCGTCTGAGCAGCTGTGGTGAACGGAGATAAGTAGGTTAGCCGCGACTGGGCGCAGCCTTCGGAGACCAACAGCTCTGTGGAGCGTGGGGCCGGTCTGCCACTGTAAAAAAAAGAAAACGAACGAAGTCACCCCGAAAAGCACACTTCCCAGTTATCTTCCTAGTGGAACACTAAATACATTAGGTATGTTGTCTCCGGGACTATCCAAGTACATTAGAACGCCGAGACGTCATGTCAGCATCATCAGTGGCTGTACCAATGATCTAAGCAAAATATATGAAGTTATGATTTTGGAACGCGGGCTTTAAGGATAGTAACTGAAAAAAGTGATTTGTCATCATCGGAGAAGCATGTCTTAAAATATTGAAACACCCCGGCGACGTAGTAAGCGCTATATAAATGCAATTACAATTACAATAAATATACACTGGCAGCATGGCGCCATAATATGAACGCTCCTCACTGAAACATGCGTGAGCTGGCACCCTTTCTACCGATTTACGGAAGTAGAGGTATACTTACATGATAGCGTTGTCTGCCCTAGCAGGGCAGGGGCCACAATTCAGTGGACTAAGTAATCAGCTGGGAGGGTCAGTGTCTGGGATTTGTTTTCAGAATTGGTCAGGGAAGGCTGCCGCTGACACACTTTGACAGGATTAAACAACATCAAACTGGACTTCTCCTCTAATCTGTGTACTTCAGGGGTTCATTTTGTGCACTGTGTACACCCACAGGGAACTCAGAGCTGTTCATCATCTGAACAATGCAGATCCATGTGTGTAAGAGAAGTAAAACGAGCAAGCCAGTGAGGAGTATTTTGGTAGAACATCGGATCTCACCGCATATTTCAAGCACAAGTTTCTAGACACATAGGGGGAGACTTACAACCAGTTTGTGCTGGGTTAATGCCACAAAAGTGATGCTAACCAGCCCTAAATGTTTTTTTTTGCTATTTACTTTCCCGTGCAAAACTTGTTTTGCGCTGGAGAGCACTCTCAAAGTAGCGCGAAGCACTGCTTTGAGTTACTTAGCACCGAGGGGGCGTTACATGGGTGGTACATGGGCGTTCCCATGTAACCACCCATGCCTTTTGACACAAAACCATATTTACAAAGATTTGCAAACATGGTTTTGCGCCAAAAGTTAACGCCCCTTCAAAGGAGGCGCTAACAGGAGAAATTCTATAATTTCTCTGTGCTTTTCCGACTTTGCATGCATGCTGCACTGTGCAGCACATATACAAAGTGGGAAAAGCTTTGCATCATGTCTAGGCATAGTATTTTGTACAGGAAGGGTATTCTTCCTGTACAAAACCTATACTAGACTCATGCACATACCATAGTGAAATGGCGCTAAGGTGTATGCCTGCAGTGTTGAATTGGGATCAAAAATCGGCCCAGGCACACCAAAAAAAAGTGGCCCACATTTGCGTATTGCCTTTCCGCAAAACACTGCTTCAGCGAAGTTTTATGAAAAGAAAGGAGGTGGGGGGCATGTTTTATTAACTTCACTTAGATAAAAAAAAAAATGCACAGATTAGTTAACACTGCTGAGCTATGCAAGTGAGACCACTTCTGCTCAGGCCCCCTGCCCCAGCTCAATTAGCATACATTAATGGGCCCGCCCAGCGAGAGAAAGGGAGTGATACCTCCGCCCATCTGCCTCTAGAACGGCCACTCAGGCACCTACTGGGCCGCTGGCGGCATCCTAACAGCACAGATAGGCCCCAGGCTGTCCAAAAAAGCAGCCCATAGCTGGAACTCGGCTAACGCCCCTTCGGCCATTTCCTGAGTGCCCGCCTTACCAATCTGACCCTGTATGCTTGGCCCATGGCAGTTGAAATCAGTGCGGACGCAAGGGAAAGGGGAGGAGAGAGCCATATCTCTGAAGATATGGCGCTCTGTTTCTCCCACCCTGTCGCGCAACGCAGTGTAGCATTGCGGGGGGTTGTGCTGCACATATTTTAAAAAAATCTCCCACTAAGGGAGAGATTTACTAAGATTTGGCGCCGTGTTTGCATCACAAAAGTGATGCATATTGGCGCAAATTTTTTTTTCCCAATTTACTTTCCAGTATAACAGAAAAGTAATGCGAAGCAGCGCATAGCACTGCTTCGCATTACTTTGCGCCATGGGGGCATACCAAGGGTGGTGCATGGGCGTCCCCGTGCAACCACCCAAGGTTTCTCATGCTAAACTCAATTTACTAAATAAAGTAGATTGGGTTTAGCGTGAGAAAACTGCGCCCTTTTCAAGTAGGCGCAAGAAAGGAGAAATTATTTCATTTCACCTTCCTTTTCCGACTTTGCATGTGTGCTGCACTTTACAGCACACATACAAAGTTGGAAAATAGTTAAAGTGAGTCTGTGCATAGTATTATGTACTGGAAGGGTTCCTTCCAGTACAAAACCTATGCTAGACTCACGGAGACACCCTTGCACCATGGCACAATGGTGTCTCCGTGTCGCAGAGTAGCTGATTTCAGCGCCGGCGCTAGTGAGAGTGGATGAGACTGCCTTATTTTAGTAAATAGTGTGCTCTCCTCCTCTCTTCTTTTTATGTAGCACAGCGCAGCATTTGTGGTTGCTGCAGTGCGCTCCGTAAAAAAATAGTAAATCTGCCCCTTAGTATTCCAGAATCTTTATGATTCACTGATTGAAGGAAGGCCGGTCAGGCAGAGTGTGATGAACTCAGTCTGCTTTATATATTCCCCCGCCCTGAAACTTTCTCCTCTGGATATTTTCTTTTTCAGTGGCTTTAGGCATGGTCGTCAATTCACCAAAATCTCAGGGGAGGCGGAAGTGACATCATCCACCTTTTAACCCCCTCCCCATTTGATGACATCACATACCTAGGCCCCGGAGGCAGAGCAGCAAGAGGTCACATGACCTTTGACCCTTGATGGCATCACAGGAAGTGATATCACTGAAGATGAAAAAATAAACATTGGAAAATTCAACATTAAATTCAAGATTATTAAAATAACTAGACATTTTTGAAAGCTGGGTTTGGATTATGATAGGTACCTAACTTTCACTGAATGCCAAACCACTTGGATTCACCCTGAACAACAACCCAACCCTCAAGGAACACATTTCCAAAAAACAAAGATGACCTGGTACCAGCTCTCTTCCAAAGAAAGTGAAACTATTTCTTCCAGAAAACAACTTCCGAATTGCTGTTCAAGCCCTTGTTCTCTCACCTCTGGATGGAGGTAACACTCTGCTCCGTGACCTCCCAGACACCACACAGGTACCCATAAAGGGCATCCTACGTGCTGGACCATGTCTCATCCAAGTCTTGAAGAAATATGATCACATTACCCCAATCCTCATGAAACTCCATAGGCTGCTCTTGCCAGCCCACACAATCTTCTAAACCACCATCATTTGCATATACAAGTTTACCATTCCTGGCAGTTCACACCACACTCGCAGCAAGAACACCATCAGACTGCAGACTAATAAGTGTAAGAAAATACAAAACCTCTGCACGGAAGGATGCTGGAAACAGGGACCAATCCGCAACCCATTTATTTCCTGACTATGTGTGCTAAGTTGAGGCCTCTCGACCCAACAAAATGGGTCATAACAACCAGCCATTATGTGTTTCAATCAACAAATGACTTGTTACCTTTTCCTCTTACTTATTAATCATTTTACCAGTTGATTGTGATTGGCAGAGAGGTTACGCTGCTCATGACTAATGTCTAGAGACCTGTTTCATAGGGTCAGATAGGCAAAAACATGTTGACCCACTTGTGTTTTTACCTTCTACTAACTGGGGACAATAATAAATCCTTGAAAGTCCACCAGGAAGTAGTTATTTTGTTTCTATCCCCTTTCACTCTTTTGCACACTCACACATATAACTAGCAGAGCCCCTTCTGTATTACACCAAATGAGCTCCCATCAGTTGAGAGTAGTAGCACACACCTCTGTCTTCCACAGATAGAAGAGTGAGGAGGTGCCCTAAAATAAAGCATGCCATCCTAGGGTGGGTGAGGTAATTCATCCTTTAAAGTAGAGGACTTGCTATCTATAGATATACCTGCCCACCTGCTCGTGGTTTCCCCTTACCATTAGCTATTTCAAACATGCCTGCCCTGTGATACGTGCATGTGTAATGTTTTGTTCTAAGAGTAGGGTTGGACAAGCATGTGAAGTTTTGCAAGGAAAAACACTGTTGTTATCAAAGACAAATAGAGTAAACAGAAGTAGTATAAAATGTTGATTTTAAATGTGAGAGGGCACAGTCTGCAATGCACAAATCCAATAGCAACCAACCGACTAGCCTCATGACAATGGTAATAAACAGTGAATAATCATCATCATACCATCACAGTTTGCTCTTCCTTCAACTGAAACCAGACATGCAGAATTTACCTGCCTGGCAGGAGAGCCAAAGACTCCTGCCCTCTGGAAATGTAGCTATTCCATCACTCCCCATTTCACTCATCTCTGTATTTGGGGTCAGGGAGTGTTTAGGAAGGCTCAACATCAAAGTACCTTCAAAAACCCCACAAGAATAGAGTTTGGCCCAAAAGGGTCAGACAGAAGATACATGAGGCATGAGGATGAAGGAAGAGCACTGGACAGCATGCACCAGTCCCAGAATGAAGGGAGAGAGCTCTTCACTAGCTAAGGTGGCAGTGCAGGAAGCATCGTGGCCACAGAAGAGATGGGCATATCTGTGGGACTGTAGGTAGGAAAACTGTGAAGTTGTAGCACGGTTGGACCAGTAACTTATTTCAGTAAGAGCCACACTCCATAGAAATAGAATCCAGGATTAAAGAGAGAAAATGATGGTCTGCTCCCACGTATTGCCTGGTAGAGTAAATAGGCTTTAGTGGTATAGCATACAAGGGAAAAGGAAAGATACAACCCATATGAGGTCCCAAAACCTATCTGACCACCCATACAAGGCTCCTTACTACCACTTATGTAAGAAATCCAATGTCTATATCAGTGGATATAACATCAATTGACCCAAACAATGTGGACCTACCCTTGACCCGCACAAGGACCACCATCTGCCCATCCCGGATACTGGTACATACCATAGAACAACCAGTACCCAAGACCAACCATAACCCACAAAGACCCCCTGTAGTTCCACATGGAAGAGCATCCCACTCAGCTCACCCCAGCAAGTAATCCTTCCCAGGCATTCTAGGAACACATCCTATCCATCCAACCCTGAATTCCAAAAGGTGGAGGGGAGAGAAAGAAAACTAAACCCAAAAACAAAACAGGAAAAACAAAGATCTCCGGTGGTAAACCCCAGGCTAAAGTCCTTGTTGATCTCTCTTAGTTGAACTCTGTACCAAACTTAGCAGACAAGCCTCTTCCTGAGTGGCGCCGTTTCACCTAGCTCAATACCACTGTCCGTTCAAAAGACAAGCCTCTTAGGCCACTTTCCCTATACTTCGATCATGTACCCGAAACACCATACAAGTCTCCTCCAGTCCTATCTTTTGGTGGATGCCACAAAGCTGTCTGTCCACCCGAGTGGTGAACCAAAGTCCAGGTGCACTCTTAAACTCCCTGTGGAGTCTGCAGTCCTCATCATGCAGCCATCTGCCTAGCCACTCAGCCAATCAGAGGCTACCAGCAGTTATTGAGCCTCACTTGTGCAAATGCCAGACAATTCTGAGATGAGCTTGAACGGTGTGTATTCTGAGAGATGTAGTTACATATCAAATGTATTAGCAGATGGGGTTTGTCATTGTGCTTCAATGCTGTTAGACTGACATTTTCAATGTAAATCCATATCATGTCTGCATATGTACATCATGCCCTTCAGCCCTATTACTGTTCCAATAGCTCTAGGAGTGCATCGCAATCAGCAAAGGAAATAAGCTCTTTGTCAACTATCCAGTGAGGACGGAATGGACAGTCATTTCTCATGAGGAACATGGGAAAATATGTTGGAGTATCAATTTTGTACCTGGTGAGCGGAAGAATGATCACATGATGATCAGTCCATCATATGGTGACAAGTGATGTTACAAATGGACTATTTGGAGTATAAAAAGTGACTTTCCAAGGTGGAGTGGGCGATTTTTCCCCACATCCTCCAGGCCCACGTCTTAGCCTCCATTTTTCTCCATTGCCGACTGCCTGCCTGATTACCTTTCCATGCCTTTGCTTTTCCTTTATTGATGAACTTGCCTGCTGGATGATTTAGAGCTGTCTGGTAAGAGATCAGACCTGAACTTTCCTGATTATCCCTTGCCAATGCCCATGGACTTTAACTTAGTGGACTTTAACTTGATTCCTTTTCCCATTCTAGGAGAACTCTTTTGAACCATCTTCTCAACTTTGTTGGTGGTAAGAAACCTTAACCTGAACCATCCTCATTATGGATTCTTTTATTCAGCAATAGATTTGCTTTGATTAAATGTGTGGTTTTATACTATGAGCTGTAAAACCCATGACTGAACTACTTAAAATGTTACTTATATGCATTGATTTTGGATCTTTAATACAATAACCAAATTATCTAAGATGTGCCTGAGTCTTTATTGATTATGCCCTAATGTTCATTCAGCAGAAAGAGTGCTTGGGAGATATTGGTTTCTAAATGCATGATAGGGAAATTCATAGATTATTTTCAGAACATCAGATTATTTCGCTCTTGTTCTGTGTAGCCACAGCAGAGTTTTTGGTTTGTATAATTCTTGTTAGATTGAACTTCTTTAGACGGTTCAGTCTTCCAATAGCAATACTCTATTTCTATATCATGGTTCTTATAATAGTGTATTTTAACCTGATTTCAAATTTGTGAGTTGGCTACCAATTATTGGTCTTCATGGGGGTGGCCAACAGTTAGACACCCTGATTTCTCACCCCTCATTGCAATGAAGAAAGGTCCATTGAAGGACCGATGCTGTGGGCGAAGCGACTAAGTTAGTAAAATAGTTATTGGGCCTAGAACTGAAAAAGCTTCTGCTGCAACAAAACTTGGTAGCAGAGGATGGTTTTGTCCAGTTACAAGAAGAATTTAGGGTGCCCAAAATAGATTTCCCCTGTCCAGCTAAAAAGCCCAAAAACTCATGATTCGGCAAAAGGATTGATGGAGTACTGATGGAGTTGAGATGACTTGTAGCAGCAAAGGAGTGTGAGTATTAATAGGGACGCACATTGTGATTGCTCTGACTTAGATTGCATGTTTTAAAATTGCTGTGCGATGTTATGCGAAGTTAAAAAAGTTATGTGCATGTCCCGCTTAATGCAAAGAAGTTGAAGTTGTTTTCGCTTCCGTTTGTGGCCTAAAATCCCAGGATACACACCTACGTGGTAGTTTTAGTGTAGAAGACACAGAGTAAAGTTGTCTGCTGTGTTGTGGTGTTTGTTGTGAGACATTGTCGACAACATCTTATGGATAGGTACTTTCTTTTGTATGATAGTGGTAAGCTGTTGGCATAGTTGATCTCCGGTGCACAGAGAATAACTGTATCAATTAGAGTGGGACTCCACTGGTCGAGGTCTCATTTTAAGTAAATGATAAAGGCAGGTATAGAAATAACATTATTTAATCCTACCTTTTGAGTGAGCAAGATCTTTTTCCTTTAGTGGAGCAGACAGATTTAATTGTTGAAATTGCTTGCATTGTGTTTATTATTTGCTTAGAAAACGCGCCGAAGAAAATTGTAAAGGAGGGTGAGCTGCTGCAAGGAGCGAGATCTATGCCATAGTGTTTCGCATTGTGATTGGTCGGTTGGTGTAAAGACGCGCTGAGATTGGTTGACACCATCATAAAAGGTCACGGTGTTATTGGTTGTGATTGCCGAACTTGAGAATTGTGGGAGAAGTTCATTTCCTGGTTTTACAGAAACATAAAAAAATACAAAAGAAATTTATCAAAGCGTTACGAAAATCAATACAAGGAGATGTGACCATACCTGTTTAAGTAGGAGAAAAAATGTACCCCCTGAGGGTACGCCAGGATATACCGTATTGATGGATAAAGGGTTACAGCCATGTATTTGGCTTGAACAATAGCACGAAACCACAGAGAAAGACAAGGTCATACAGTTTCCTCATTATGGGATAGTTAATTTGAGTATCATTGAGAATTTAAGGAGAAAATTATACAACATTGGACCACCCCCTAGACCTGCTCAATTTGAGGCATTAAATACTTGGGGACACATAGCTCATCAAAAAAAGAAAGAAAATTCATCTCAGGGAAGGTATAGAAGAACCATAGATCAGTAAACTGAAACTAGATGAGATGCACAACAGAAAGTATGGAGAGCAGATGTTATTCAGTAAACAAGAATGTACCCTTTTATAGCAGTCAAAGGAGATGTTAGAGGAAAATTCAAAGAGAAGCAGAAACATATTGAGACAGAAAAGAATTATGCTGAAGCAGAAGAAGAAAGTAGTGATGTAGATGACAATCTTTTGAATGACTTATTGATAAATCATCCAACACCACACAAAGAATCTCAGAGTGAGGATTTGACAAATGGTAATACAGCTGAAATTCCAAATGCCCCTGTAATGCCTGAAATTCCATAAGTTACTACACTTGTTTCTCCTGTAAGAGGGGGAACAGAAATAACAGTGCCTTTGAACCCATTTGATTTGAATGCTCCAGATGCTTTAACTGTTCCTGTTACTGTTGGTCCTGTTGTACCTCTTTATACATCTGGGTCACAGGTAAATACTGCCCATAAACTGACTATACCTGATGGAGTATATTTATCACATGGCAATCCATTAGATTTGACAACAAGATCTTTGCTTCAGACGCCTATGGTTCTGACTCAAAGCAATACTACAGGTACTAAGAGTACAGGTTCCATTTTAAATCAGACACAATTTGGCCCTGCAAGCAGAATGATTCAGAGGTGACCACCTTTTTATCTCCCCAGTACTAGTGAGCCTCCTGAAATGAGTACAACACTTCTGAAAGTACTGTGCCCATGGGAATTTCAGTTCCTGATACATCTGCATTAAATGTGCAACCTGAAACGAGTGGAAATTTGACCAATGGAGATTTGCATTTGAATACTCCAAGAAAACAATCAGGATTTACTCCTCAAGAATTTGATGATTGGCTCAAAGGGTTTAGTACCCCAACTAATAATCAAAGTCCTGAAACTGGTCCAATCCCAATAAAGGGAAGAACATTAGATGTGGCCAAGCTAAAGGTAGAGTTAGAAGAAATGATTATGGGAACTCTTAGTCATTTCGATTAGATACCTACCAGGAGGAGGAACTATTGTTTCTCTGTAAAGACATTACCTGACGAGTTCGACAGATACATGAAAAGCTAGTTGAATTGGCTCAGAGATATGAAATTGATGTTCAGAGATAAAAGGTTCTGCAAAAGTCATAGAGATTATATTTTAGAGACAGAGATTTTGCTAACATGAAGCTAGCTGGAATGAAATTACAGATTATGGAATTCATTTCATTGATCAAGAAATGGAATGAGAGAGAGAAATGGGAAGATAGATGGTCAAAAAAGAAGGAAACAAAGAAAACTAGAATGCAGACACCTCCTGTTGTAATCGAAGAAGGAGATGGAGAAATGCATATGCTTCCTATGAGAGAAGTACCCGTGGAGGATACGTACATGTACCTTGGACTAGGTCTGGTATTTAGTCAGTCACAAATGAATTTCTGAAATTGCGAGAAAATCCAGTGAAATGGTACAGACAGATTGAAAGGTTTGTGAACATTTTGAAAGTTTTATGGATTGATTTAAATACTTTCTTGAGATTGTGATTCCAGGTGACATATGGTCCGAGTGTAAAATGTCTGTGGATTGGCCTGATGCAGAACAAATAGGTATCCTAAAACAGGTGCATCATCAACAGTGGTATTAAAGAAATACCAGCAGGCAATAAATAACCTGAAAACCAAGATTTCTCCTAAAGAGATTGATTTTAAAAAAATTAACAGAACGACACAGGAACTTAAAGAATCAGTTCATGCCTATTACAAGAGATTGATACAGGTTTTCAGACAGTACAGTGAAATATAAAATATGTCAGAGAAAGATATGGGGCATTTTGTTTACAGATCCGTGAATGGTTTGAGACCTAAGATTACTTTTATGATTCATCAGCATTTATTCAGTTGGCAAAATAGACCACTTGATGAAATTTTGAGTTATGCCAAATTCAGCGGAGGCGAGATTGAAGTGAAACACAAGAAGATGAAAGAGAAGTTAATGATTGCACAAATGAAAGCTGTGCAGAAGGGTCAGAACCAGTCAGATTTTGGAAACACAGTTCCGGTACAGGGAGGATATAATCAAGTTCCAATAATGCAAGTTGTTAATTGTTTTCAAAAGCAGATTTTCAGTCACAGGGTAGAGGTCGTGGTGTTCCAGTAGATTCTACAATGGGTGTTGATGGAAACAAATTCATGTCACGTGTGCAGAAAATTTGGCCACTGGAAACACGAGTGTAGGTTTAATGTAAACAATGCGTCATATCAGATACAGACTGTAGAATATGCACAGTGTCAGGGAAATGACATGGTCCAGACTCAACAGACACAAAGACATAGAGTTCAAAACCCTAATACCTTACAATCAATGCACATACCACAAGCTCCGCTGCCTCAACAGAATGTTCAGGTAAAAAGCTACAATATGAATCAGAGTTAGCAGATGAACAGAAACTCTTTCTCAAATCAAAGCACATCGCAACAGTATTTGCTTCTGACAGATAATTTCAATCACAACTCATCAGCCTGATGCTGCCTGAGGGAGAGGAAGCCAGCGTTCTTGCCGTAGTCTTAGAGGTAGACCGGAATGGTCCATATGTGGATGGAGAGGTAAATGTAAATTGTGTCTCATTACTTGTTGATACTGGTGCTACATGCTCTACTGTAAGAACAGCAGCGGTTCCCAACCTATCCCTCTCGGAAGAAAGTATCCAAGTTGTAGGTGTTTCAAATAGAAAGTTGTAGACCCCAATTTCTGAAGTAGTTCCTATTAAAATAGGGTCCTTTGAGGATCGACCTCGATTTGTAGTGTGTGATTAAAGTCCAGTGAATCTACATTGACATGACTTACTGTGCAAGCTTAATTGTTCCCTCTATTGCACTCCAAATAGTATCGAAATTCATACCAATTAGGAGAATGTTGTTTTTAAACTCGCCTACAGAGATCTGACATGGGAATGTACCCTCTCTTGAAAAAGATGACTTTCCCATTGAATTGAGATACACCATGTTACCTAAAGTCTGGAGAGCCCCTCAATATTCAACCAGATTCTCAAAAAGAATCTTGGGTCTCTGGTAATGCCATATTGCTTAGTGCTAGTACAGTATATTAATGACCTGCTGATGGCATCAAATAATAAGGAAGCTTTCAAGATTGATACTATTGCCCTTTTGAATCATCTGGCTAAAAACAGACATAAAGTATTCCGACTAAGATACAGTTTTGCCAAATTGAAGTCCTGTACTTAGGACATCACATTGAAAAGGGAGCAAGGAAAGTGTCATTATAGAGAATCTCTACGATTCTTAACAAGAGTCCACCAACTACCCAAAAAGAAGTCCTCATGTTCTTAGGAATGGTGGGTAAATGTCGACGTAGGATTCCAAAATTAACCTTAACAGCAAAACCTCTTCAAAGGTTGACACACAAAGACATAGCTGATGTGTTACCTTGGGATGACGGTTTTATGGCTACCTTCACTGAACTGCGAGAATGCCTTTGTAGGGCACCGGCTCTAAAAATGCCTGATTATAAAAAGTTGTTCTGTAGTGAAAAGGAAGGCTGTGCTCTTTCACTACTGACACAAATGCATGGAAGTATTCGCAGGCCTATTACCTATTTTTTGGCGTATCTTGACCCTGTTGCTGCTGCTTTGCCTGGATGTTTGAAAGTGGTTGCATCTGCATGTGTGAGTCTTGAACAGTATGAAGGCATAGTCATGGGACATTCACAACTGTGTTTGTGCCCAATTCAGTGGAAATACTGTTGACCCATACTCGGACAGTAGAATTACGAAATATGAACAAATACTTTTGGGCGCAGAGAATGTAACCCTTAAAGGATACACTATCTTGAATCCAACCACTCTGTTGCCACTGCCTGGAAATGAAACTGTAACTGATGAAGTTGAACATGATTGCTTAGATGTGTACATAAACAAAAGCTTCAGTGGCGGACTGTAAGTGTTGCACCTCAATCCAAATTCATCAAAGTATGCGTCCTATGCACAGTTCTTCCAGCACCTGCCGCCGTTGAGTGCCACTGACAACCAGATCCAGAACTTTTTCAACAAAAGGAAGATGCACCAGAAAAGAAGTCCACATTCAATTTCATTATTCCAAAATCTTCTTTTATTGATAATATATAAGTTAAAATCCAGCCAACAGGTTTCGTTCCATTTTACAAAGGAACTTCATCAGGGCTCCAGAATAATGTTGTGAAGGAATCATAAAAGTCCTTTTTGCTACTGTATCATCACATATTGGGGTCTGCTTTCAAAAGTTTTTCAAAAGCAGACCGCACGCCATAACCCTCGATATCCAGACTTGGGTATCAAATTTGAGACGTAATAGGGTCCCTGAATATCATTTGCGACCTGGAAAGTACTTTGATTATAAGGAGGAGAATATTCGCCAATATGTGATGATACTGTACCAAAAAGGACATATATGTTTCCTTCACAACATTTGTCTGGAGCCCTGATGAAGTTCCTTTGTAAAATGGAATGAAACGCGTTGGCTGGATTTTAACCTATATATTATCAATAAAAGAAGTTTTGGAAAAATGCTACTAGTGGGCCTACAGGACTAGTTGTGCTACTCACATGAGTAGCCCTGTAAACGTGTCTAAGACCCGCCATTGCAGTGTCTGTGAGTACAGGTTTAAACTGCCATATCGACCTGGTAAGTGCACCCACTTTCCAGGATCTAACCTTCCCTTTTACTACATGTACTGCACCCCTAAGGTAGGCCCAAGGTAGCCCCATGTTCAGGGTGCGGTGTATGTGAAAGGCAGGACATGTACTGGTTTGTTTTACATGTTCTGCGTTTTCGTTTTTCACTATTGCAAGGACTAGCTCTCCCATAGGCTATCATTGGAGCTGCCTTGTAACATTTTACAATTATAACTTTCAATTGGGAACAGATAGAGATTTGGGGTCTGGGTTCTCTGAGCTCAGAATTTAAAAACACATCTTTTAGTAAAGGTGGTTTTTAAATTATCAGTTTGAAAACGTCACTTTCAGATAGTGGGCATTTTCTTGCTTTGCCGTCTTGTGCCTCTGCCTTCCTGTGGAATCAATATCTGGTTTAGCCTGACAGGGGCCTGTTTGTGCATACACTTTAGGCAGTCACACAAAGGGAGTTGAGGTGTGCCCTGCATATCCTGATGGCCCATCACCAGGCTAATGGGCCTTCCTGAACTAGGGTGGTAGGAGGAACTGTCAACTGCACCTAAAAAGGGCTGTTCCTAGCCTCGCACAATGCTGTCTCCACTCCCCTTGGAGTGTGTCTGGAGCCAAGACCAGGCAGGACAATAACTTGTGCACTACAAAGGCAATCGTTTGAAGAATGCCTACTTCAAAGGCCAAAGGGGTATAAATGTTGGACTTAAAACCCCAGACCTTGAGAACACTTCTTGATCAAGAGGAGCCAGGAGAAAAGCTGTAAGGAGTACTGCCCCTTTGCTGTTTGTTGCTTTGCTGGGTTGGCCTGCAGTTGCTGCTTCTGCTTTGGAAAGGAAAAGGACTGGACTTTGCTTTGTTTCCTGCTTAAGAAGTTTCTCCAAGGGCTTGTGTGTGCTTGCCTCCTGTTGGAAGTCTCAGGGCCATCAAAGACTTCATTTGTAGCATCCCTGAACTCCACTGCTGGCTGTTCTGACCTGCCTTGTGGTGCCAAATCCAGTACTGGGCCTTTGGAGGTTGTTCCTGCTACAAAGACCTGTTTAAAAACACATCGACCTTCCAGCACCTGTTTTTCTGACACACCACTGCCGTGTGGCCAAAGAAATCAATGCAGCGCCTGTCAGCGGCCTAAGAAACCGCCGCAACCTGAGTTCAGCACACTGTGTCTCTGAAGACCAAGACCCCCGCACTAACTCCGATGCAGGCCCTGCTGTGTAGCTGAAAGAATTGACGTACCGTGGGACCACGGCTGAAGAAATTGACCCAGGCCATGTTTGCCACCGCCGCATCGACCTCCAGTGAGTCCAGGTTTCCTGCGCATTACCCCCAGACCAGATCCGTCTTGGATTTCGATGCATTGCTTCCCCCTACTGTCCAGATTCGATGCAGCAATTCTGCAACTGAACTGATGCATCGCCTTCCATTGGACTCAGGAACCGATGCATCACTGTTTTTTCCGAAGCTTCCCTCCTCTGCGGCTGCTTTGCCTTGTGGATTTTGATGCACTTATAATAATAATAATAATAATAAATGAGATTTATAGAGCGCACAGCTACCTCCAACGGAGGTGTCCTGGCGCTGGGTTGCAGATTCACAGTGAGGAAAAAACAAGGGGGGGACTACGGGAAGTTAAAAAGCCAGGTTTTCAGTGCTCTCCTGTAGGCCGGTTCTGACTCTGTCATGCAGAGGTGGAGAGGAATAGCATTCCAGAGTTTCGCAGCTCTCACTGAGAATGCTCTGCTGCCCGTCCTGGCCTTAAGGAAGCGAGGAACCCTGAGCAGTTCAGGTGCCTTGATCTCAGGACCCAGTCTTGATGGTAGTTTTGCACTCCGTGTTTCAGATAGCCCGGGCCCCAATCTCTAGTGGCTCTGTAGGCCAGAGTGAGCTCATTTAACTCGATCCTCCTATTGATAGGTAGCCAATGGAGCCTCCGCAAGTGTGGGGAGATGCAATGGCGGAACGGCACATCCCTAATTAATCTGGCCACAGCGTTTTGTATTATTTGCAGCCTGCGGACCAGATAGGCTGGTAATCCTAGATAGAGACTATTAGAATAGTTTAGCCGGGACGTGACCAATGCATGGAACACTGTTTTCCTGCAATCCATCAAAAGGAAGTGAAGGAATATTCTCAAAGCTCTCAGCTTCCAGAAGCATGAGTAGGAGACCTGGTGAATCTGGGTCTTACAGGAGAGGTCATTGTCAAATTTTAAACCCCAGATTTCTGGCTGAATCCACCGGGATCGGTAGGGGATTCAGCTCTGAGGTCCACCAAAGCTTAGAAGGTGGAGGTGTCAGCTGGTTGAAGAATAGGACCTCTGTTTTCTCGGCTTTAAGTTTTATGCAATTCTCAGTCAACCAGGCCGAGATGTTATTCAGGCATTGCTTAAAGTTGGCAAAGGCAGCCTCCGAGTGTTCTTTGAAAGAGAACACCGGCTGAGTGTCATCAGGGTAGGAGACCACTCTCACTCCTCATGTCTCGACCAGGGTCGCAAGGGGAGTTAGGTATACATTAAACAGTAAAGGGCTCAGTGCCGAACCCTGGGGAACCCCGCAAACAAGGGGTTTCTGGGAGGAGACATAAGGGCATAGAAATACTTGTTGTGATCGGTTCTCTAAGAATAACTGGAGCCAAGACAAAGTAGTTACCCTCACTCCCAAGTGTTTTAATCTCTCCAAGAGAATTGGGTGAGCCACATTGTTGAATGCTCCGGACAGGTCCAGCAGCACCAACATTGCTGAGCTGCCCTGGTCCACAGCTTCACGCACAGTTTCGGCAACTTCCAGAAGTGCTGTCTCCGTGCTATATCCAGTTATAAAACCAGATTGTGAATCATGGAAATGATTGTTTGATTCAAGGAATTCAGAAAGTTGTTTCTGAACTTCCTTCTCTAGAAATTTCAGGTACATTAGAAGGTATGTACCTTCATTACTATGAATATTTCTGAATGTCTTTGTGAATGATACTGAGAGGTTCTGCCTAGTAGAGTGCAGTACATCAACTTGACAAGGGCCTCGGTCTATTGGCAGCTACCTGGGTGATGAGTGCATTGATGTTGGAGTCAAACCTGCTATGCAGAAAGCTAACCACAAAGGTAGAGCTTCAATCGCTGTAGTTCTTTGGTGTATGAAACTCGTGGGAAGTATGTAATGATTGCTGTGATCTCGCATGCTGACTGTTGTGATTGTTGAAGTAGCTATAGTAAGGCTTAATTGTTTCTCTGGCGGATTGTGTGGTGATGAGCCCTTGGGAACACAAGGGTATCAGGCAGAGACCCCTAGACACCAGAAAAATGACAGGTAACTACTGAGAAGGAAACTCAATTGGAGGAGCAAGAAAGGGCAAAGACACTATGAGGCCAAGGGACAGTGGCACCATGAACCCAGACTATTGTGAACAGAGAAGGGAGAAAACAATAAAAGTGCAGGAATGAAGACGGGTATGAACTATAACCAAAGTGATTAAACCCGGCTACAATGCAGCACATTGCCAGGCAACTGCTTTCTATAGACCAGGGGACGCGCTGTTTAGCGCACGCATCACCATCTCCTGTCTGTGATCGCTGTTGCCTGCCATTTTTCAAGGGACCCCTGGTGTGTCTGGAGAACCGGAGCGAACCCATCCACGCTGCCAATCCACTGCAGGTCTTACCATCAACTGAACCTGAGCAGTGGACTTCTGAGCCCAGGGTGCACAGCGCCATCTGCAGCTGCCGCTGACGAGGGGGAGGCGCTCGGTCCCTCCTGCGCATAAAGCGCTGCCTCTCCCCCGCGGCGCGGGACGCGGTGTTTAGCGCACGCATCACCATCTCCTGTCTGTGATCGCTGTTGCCTGCCATCTTTCAAGGGACCCCTGGTGTGTCTGGAGAACCAGAGCGAACCCATCCACGCTGCCAATCCACTGCAGGTCTTACCATCAATTAAACCTGAGCAGTGGACTTCTGAGCCCAGGGTGCACAGCACCATCTGCAGCTGCCGCTGACGAGGGGGAGGCGCTCGGTCCATCCTGCGCATAAAGCGCTGCCTCTCCCCCGCGGCGCGGGATGCGCACGGGCTGCGCCCTGGCGAAGCCCTGGCCAAGGGCGGGCCCGTCCTAGCCCGTCATCGCCAGGAAAAGGCAGGGCAGGGCCACCCCCCTGTCTTCTGCCCTCTAGTGCTGGAACCCCACGAGAGTCTAATCCCGGACAGAAAGGTACTGTGCATCCATCCCCCTAACTTACCCCCTACCCATTCAGAACTTAAAATCTGTACATTGACTGAACTATCACTGGGACAGGTGGAAGAGCCAACCCACGCAATAGTAAACTACTCTCCTTGATATGGGGAAAAGAAAGCTGATGGAAAGTGGCGGAGGGGGGGAGGGGGGAAACGCGAGTAGAAGCGTTAAAAGAAAAAAGGCAAGGAAGGTAACCAAGCATCCTGGTAATAACTGTGTAATGGACCGTATAGATATGCTAATTGAAGAATGCGAGGATATTTTAGTACCAGACACAAACCCGAACATGCATAGGAACAAATCTCCCTCTGGTAATGTCCAGACTATGTGTGCTAGCTCTGTAAAGGGCGCTGCTAGCCCTGCCATGTTTACAACGCGCAAAAAAAGTCGCAATACTAAGGAAGGGAGTCGACCAAACACAGCTAGGGAGGTTGATTCCGCTGTTAGCGCTCCTAGCCACGTAGAGCTAGATGGCAGCCATCCCCAAATTCTTGAGCCCATAGTATCTTGTTCTAATAGGTATGCCATATTGTCAAAAATCCAGGGGGAGGGAATTATGCAGCCCCCCGTATTAGTTCCAGGTGTCATCACAGAGCCGGTAGTCAATGAAACACCGGAACTGCAGGATATAGTTAATGTGGTATGCTCACTCCGAGATGAAATTGGGTCTTTGAGGTTAATGATAGAGAATCTGACTGTGGTGGTTGGGCTCTTGACTGAATGAGGGCCCCCCGAACTAAACCGTGCATTTAATGGAGTTACCAACCCACCACCACCTAGTCAGCTATCTGCCCAGGCAAAACTTACCGCCCGATGTCCACTGGTAGCCAGAAGAAAGCTACCCTATTGTTCAGTGAGGTGGCTAAGCGGAAAACGTCCCTAACATCCTCATCATCGTGTCCTAGCACAAATAATGCATCCCCTTTTACTTGCACTACTACCAGGCCTCGTAATACAGAAACACCAAAAGGGCACCCATTGCACGACAGGAGCACTAATAGGAGTACTAACATTAATACGCCTTTACGCACAAACAATCAACACAGTACACAAGATGGGAGGTGGGACCAGAGTATTGCTAAAGCATACAATAGACATAGAATTTACATGGTGAACGTCCCAAAGTTGGATTATAGTAAAAGCTCAGAAAGTGTGGAGTCATTGACCAACAAGGCAATCCACTGGATACGCCACGTAAGGGGATGTCGTTCAGTGAATAGAGAAGATATTACCAAGGTGCGCAGACTCACCTCCCCCTCCAATCATCTGGACTGCATAGAACTAACCCTGCAGAGGGAGGAGCTGCCCGAAAATCTATTTGCCCTTGAATTTCGAACTAGTTCCCCTGACTTTTCATCTATCCAACTAAGGAGGTTCCCGCCTGTAACCCCGACAAGCAATCATTTGGGGCAGCCACAGATAGGTAGGGTGGGTAGTTCCACATTAGAAGGTATTGATTGACTGTTTGGTGAGCCTGGTCTGTATCAAAGTTGTGTTGGTTATCCAACAGTCCCCAAGGGTAGGCACATAGTCATGAATTCCATCGGCAACAGTAGCACTGCCAAGTCCTTTCAAAATGTACCATCATTCCCAACCGAGCTAGTGAGTCAGTATGAGCCTAGTCAAAATCCTCCAGTAGAGCCAAAAGGACTAGTGACCACATGCTATGTATTTGGAAGTGCTGGTAATGCGATAGTCCACAGGGGTAGCCACACAGTCAGGGACTCCAATCGCATTAATAGATCAACCAAGTACATCCAAATGGCAACCCTACCTTCTCCTCAGCTAGCGGGCCAGAGTGAGTCCAACCAAATTTTATTAGTGGAGCCACACGGCCTATCGAGTATTTACCACACCGCTAGCCAGTGTTCAATAATATTGCGGGGTTGAGGTCTAAACTCATATCCCCGGATTAGCTGGCTTTCATTAATTGTTTCGATATCTGTCTCTTTCAGGAGACATGGCTCTTGGCACCACAATACTGTGTAGGTTATTTAAACTATCACATACCGGCAACAAAAGGAGCAAAAGGTCGGCCATCAGGAGGCTTGACCATATGGGTTTGCCAAGGCCTGGACATTAGCATAAAGGAGCTCCCCTCCAAGAGCAATGACATTCAGGCACTAAGGCTAAAAATAGACCCGCTTGAGAGCATTGATGTCTATAATATTTATGTGAGGGGAACTAGAGGAGGAAAATCCCAAGTTTTAGCGGCTTTGGACGAACTCCTCGAGTTGAACTCATTGGATACCAATGCTATGGTTGCGGGTGATTTCAATTCAACCTTCGAACCATTTGCTAAGGGAGAATGGCAACTCTCTGCCGATGAAGATGCTCAGTGGGAAATTCCGAAATTGGAACTTGATCCTGTAAAAAAGTGGTCGGAGATAGTTGTCCAGACAAACTCCATTTGCCTAGAGTATGGGCTAAGGGCATTAAATGGCAGGACGCAACAAGACAGACAGGGGGCGAACACGTTCAACAATGGATATAGCAAGAGCAGGATAGACTATATCCTTATGAACCTAAAATTTTGGCATACAATCATTGACATGGATGTTAGAGACCGCCTCGAAAGTGACCATAACCCCCTGTGTGCATCCTTCAGATGGTGGAAGCACAAGCGAATGCACGGGGGCAAGGTTGAATTGCATCCTCATGACATGGTTCCCACCAATGACATGAGACGTCTCAAATGGGAAAGACTAGCAGAAAATCCTGAGATCCTGGATAGTATCTCCAAAGACGTCGACAGTGTCTTATTAGAGCTAGAAAAAATTCTGTCCACCAAAGTCCCAATGGAGCTTGTCACGCAGTCTCATGAAAGTTTCTTTAAACACTTAAGTGCCTATTTTGTTAAGTATTGTAAGCCAAAGAAACCTGTAGGCCAGAAGCCCTGCCGCTGGTACAACAAAGAATGTAAAAAAAAAAAATGTAAGTCCGTTTTTATATAGCGCAGCTACTCACCCTTACGGGTCTCAAGGCGCTGGGGGCCGTCGTGGAAATTAAGTGAGCTATTGCCCAGAGTCACATGGTGCTGAGCTAAGCTGCCGCCGGAGCCGGGGATCGAACTGTGAACCCTGTGCTCCGAAGTCAGCTGCCCTGGCCGCTGCACCCACAGGCAAGAGTGCTCCTTGGGCAGGTGATAAAAGATGGAGATCTTGCGCTGGTACGTACAGCCAGGCAGGCATATAAGAGTGCTATGTACAAAGCCAAACGCTCCTGGGACGAGAAACGCTGGCAGGACCTCAAAGAGGCTAGCATCCAGAACAATAGCAAACTATTCTGGAGCATCTTAAAATGGTATCGTGGGGGACAACCTGAACAACCCCAAAACCATGTCATGAAGGAACATTTCAAACCACAATATGAGCAAAGTCAGTTAGTGAACATTATTGTTGACCCCAGTCATGCATTTTATACAGAAGACGTTTTTAACATTAATGATGTGGTGCTAGCTCTCGATGCAGTAACAGGCGGGAGAGCGCCTGGCCCTGATGGCATTCCCGCTGATGTTTTTATATATGACAAAACAAGATGGGGAAGATACATTGCCATAGTGGCCAACGCAGTTGCCCAAGGTGCCCCTGTACCGGACTCCTGGAAAGGAGCCGAAATAATTCCCGTGTATAAAAAAGGAGATAAATCATTACCGGGTAATTACCGACCCATTAGTTTGATCGATTCACTGCAAAAGATTGTGGGTAGAATGATTCTCAACAAGATCAACGATTGGATAGACGAACACAGTATACTGACCCCCTGCAGGCTGGGTTCCGGGCTTATACCAGCACCATCGACCAGGTGTTTCGGTTCATCTTATTATTGTGGAAAACAGTGGTCCTGGGCAAAGGCAGTATATATGCTGCCTTTGTAGATTTAAAGTCTGCGTTCGATCTCGTTCCCCGCTCTTGTTTGTGGGTGAAGTTGCAGGAAATGGGGTTGCCTAAAGAACTCCTTACACTCATAATGAGACTGCACAAGAACAACTATGCCAAAATCCGTTGGGGTACCCAGGGCATGGTCACCAGCCCGTTTCCAATAAAACGAGGGGTACGACAGGTGTGCGCCATGGTTCCCACCTTTATTTTCCCTGTTCATTAATGGAATAGTCGATCGCATGGCACCCGAGAATACTGATGCCCCGATTCTAGCAGGTGTTAAAATACCAATCCTAATGTTCGCCGACGACACATTGATAATTTCGAAGACCCCGAGCGGGCTCCAGCGAGCCCTATTAATTATTGAAAAGTTTTGTTCTGATCGTGGTCTCGAAGTCAATGTGTCGAAGACAAAATTTATGGCTTTTAACCCGCATAGAGCTTTTAAAGGCAGTATAATCATGAATAATCGACCATTGGAACAGGTAGGAGCGTTCACATATCTGGGGGTACACATACAGAGTAACCTAAAGTGGAACCAGCAAATTGATCTGGCAACACTTAAGCACCGGCAATTGGCGGGAGCGTTACATCTGGAGCACAAAAAGACACTTACTAAACCCATTAGACCAGTGCTCCAGGTTTACGACATGAAAGTGGTCAGCTCAGCCCTCTATGGTGCTGAACTATGGGGGCTTGAGAACACATCTGAACTTGCTGTGTCTGAAAATAGGTTTCTATGTAGCATCACTAATCTCCCCCAAAGCACACCATTGTGCCCGCTACACTATGATCTTGGAAGAAAGTTTTTATCAGACATCGTCAAACTACGCCCAGTATTATACTGCCTCAGGCTATGGACAACACCGGAACTAAAAGTTTATGCTGCAGGTTTTATGGATATAATCAAATCTGACAGTTTCCATAAGATTAGATGGCTCCGGGGTGTTAGAGACATCCTGGCTGACCTTGGTTTGAAAATGCTCTGGGACGATCCGTCAACGGCTAGTTTTCCTTCAAAAAAGTATTTGAAGGAAAAATATTGGGAGAGGATCACTTTTAACACCTTGAGACATAGTGAATCAGCCACATTGACAGGAACATTTCTAGAATTTAAACACATCACGCACCTCGAACCATAATGGGACATCATAGCAAAACCACTAGAAAGGAAACTGTATTTCCAGTTGAGGGTGGGCTTGCTACCCTTAAGATCTTTCACGTCAAGGTGGTCTAATCCAACTGATAATAAGTGCCCCATCTGCCCGGCCTATAAAGAAACAGTAGCACACATGCTTTTTGCCTGTCCAGCCTATGCAATTCCCCGTCGGGTTTGGTTGAGACCTTTATGTAAGCTGCTAGGCACACGCAGAAGTGCGGAAGCCGAAAGAATGATACGCACAAGCACTTCATCCACCATCTTAACAGCTGTTGTGAAATATCTTGGGTGGGCGTGGGCATTAAGGTCAAAATCAATGCCAGCATAACATTTATATGTTCAACTGCAAATACTGATCTAGTGCTGTAAATATTTTTAGTTACCTGTTATCTGGTTTCTTTGAGCCTTTAGGTCTATAAGAAGAAGTTATTCTCGCTGTGACCTCCCAACTTAGAAATGTGCATGATCTTTTATCTTTTTTTATAACATATGGAGCTTTTAAATGTTCAGTTTTATCAAAAGTCGACATATGTATTAATCGCACCTTAGGAATTGGGTTTTTATGTAATGATGGCATATTTTGATACATGCTTTTATGATTTTATGTCGAATAAAGCTTAACAAATGGAAAGGTTTTCTATAGAGATGATCTTAAATACTGGCACTACTCACTACTCTTACCCAGAAGCGTTCACAATAACCAGGAAGTGACAGCCTAAAGCAAAACTAAGTGTGCGGTCTAGTTGCTATGAACACGCACTTCCCCACTCTCCGTCCTCCAGACTTTCCACCATCTTCCTAGTCTGCTTCAAACTCACTGTCCACAAGTCCTCCTAATCCTGACAGTGACATAGCTTGAGATAATTAGGTCAGCAAATGGTAAGGAAACTTGATCTCAAGAAAAAATACGAATGCCATTGGCGATAATAATAGGTATTTAGATTTAGAGTTTTTAATTTCAAAGTAAGGCCATCAGCTGATATCAATCAATAAGATGACTTAAATTCACTCAGAGCACGATTAAAAGTTTGATTTTCATATATTTTCTTCATATAGAAATAATTCTCGCTGTGAGCATATATCTTGCCCTAAACCCAAATGAAGTATTGGACCTCGTGCAAAATACAATTTTATAATTCTAAATGTCTGTCTTTTCTCTGACAACTTATTGAGTTTCTGAATCAGCATAGCCAACTCAAAATGCAATTACAATGTTTGCACTGGAAGGTAGCCCCTGTGAAAATAAAACATTTTGTGTATCGGACTCTTTGTGAGTGTCCCGAGGACTGAATGCAAACAGTTAGGATTGTGCACTATCTTCTCGGTCACAGCTTTCTGAATGATCCTTCTGTTACATGTTAGTCATCCGGTGTCCAATCTAACAACACCCATCCCATCACCACCACCCTCTGCACACATTCGTAGACCTCAGTGGAAAATACTCCCACATGACTTCTCTCCAGGTTAACTCTGATATTCGCAGTGACCTTCGGAGAGGCTTCGATAACTGCCCTAAGTTCCAATATTGTGTGTAACCCTGCGCACTGAAAAAGCTGTAAAGCGACCTTGTGAGCATTGCAAAGCCACTTAGGGTAAATAAATGGCGTATTCCGTAAATCTATTCTCCCAAGGAAAGCTTTGCTCTGCATGAAAACAGCAAACTTGATTCAGCAGTCTTGGTGGCCTAACTGCCTCGAAGAACCCTGTTGTAATTCTGTAACATATCTGGGTTCAAAAAGACAATCAATTACTAATAGGGCCATTTTAGGAAAAGCCCCCAGTTTAAGGGCTGTTTAAAAGCACTCAGAGGAGGGGGAAACATTTGATCCTTACAAAAGCCCTGTGAGTTAAAGCGCCACTTTGAATTGCCATCTCTCCAAGACCTTTTTTTTCTCTCTAGAACGCGATTCCATCTCAAACAATAAATGCAATAAAAATGAAGAAAGAAGCAAGTGTTCAAATAGGACCTTAAAATGTGTTTCTTTCACATTCAAATTCATGTCCAGTTGGGGGAAATATTCATGGCTAATATTAAACTAAGCCGGGAATTAGGTGAAATGCAGCCGATGTATATTGAAGTGAGCATTTTATTATGTGCCTTGTCAGTCAGATTAAAGAAAAGGGTGCAGGACACCAACAGGATATTGCATGTATATCAAGCAATCTATTTATGCGTGACAGGAGGGGCCTGCATTCCGCGAAGAGTGACAACCCAATGAAATAACTGTGCGCTTTCAAAATTACCGCAGCATAAATGTATACCCGTTAAAAATATCATTTTAAATTACAATTAAGAAAGCGTAGATAAATATGCTTTGGAATCAATAGTGACATCCAGAAACAGGGAGGCGAGGAATCAAAGACAAGAAGCCCGCGGATGTTCACTGTCATCTTCATCAACCTTTTCCAAAGCCGAGGATTTCAGGGGTTTCACTCAGAATATCCCGGAGAAACACCATTGAAGCGAGAATGTTTCCTTTGCAACCCAAATCAAATGCCCTGGAAGGACGGCAATGCATAATAAACAAAGCATAAATGAATGCTGTGCTCACCAGACAGGGCAAGAGTGCTGAGGTTAATCTGCAGTCAGGAACATCAAAATGGATCGAAAATTGATGCTGTATTTCCTTGCTCTACACAAAAAAGCTTCCTGCTGCTTCGAGACAACCCGTTTCTTTTCGTGAGCTCAAATTACAGAGCAAACACAGCGCATAACTCACGCGCAAGCTCAAACACAGCTGAACATGGAAGTTGTTTATCTGCATATTGCAAAAGATGAGACCTTCATGACTGTTTTATTTTCCCTTTAGCCCGTCAGATTGAGATATCACCTAACCTGCACTTGCCTTGTGTATATGAAGATCTACTTATACTGACATTCGGGCATAGTACAGCACCCCAGCATGATGATTTATGGCACGTGTTTTCTCATCTCATATTAGAAAAAGCTAAAAAATATCCAAAACCTAGACTCCTCGGGAAGTATGTTTATTTCCAGAAAAAACATAGCACTGATGATTTGCAGAGTCTCTTATCATTATTGTTAAATAAGTGAATCTCTGTTAATTTTCTGTATTGGAAAAAAACGAATAATTAACTTGAGCAACCCAAAAAAGGAATTGTCAACTCATTACTTAACTACTTACATCAAACATTTGGGGCCTTATTTTTAAGGCCTTGCGTCACTTTTACCCCGCAGGTGCGTCACTTTTTGTGACGCACCTGCGGCGTAAAAAATGCACCATGCTGCGCCCTATTTACAAAGTGAAGCATCTATGCAGATGCGTCACTTTGTAAACCCCTGTGCTATATTATACCTGCGTCAGGTATAATGTATGCAGGGTGGGCGTTCCCCCGCATCAAAGCCTCGTAGAAGTGGCGCATTGAAATCTATAAGATTTCAGTGCGCCACTTCTAGGACTCCATTGCGTCAATATCTTACGCCTGCCTCACAGCAGGCATAAGACTGATGCAGGCCCTGTCACATGGGGCTTGCCCCATGTGAAAGGACACATTGCTCGAGTCGCGTCTGTTTTCAGACACACCCCAGCACTGCGTCACTTTTGCGCCTACAGATACGTCAGAAATACTGACATATCTGTAACTCCTTGCGACATGATGGGTCATACAGCAAATATGATGCATCCATCATGTCGCAAGGAGGGCGCACTGAGAAGTGATGCATCAATGTTTTCACGCAGCGATGCGTCACTTCTCATGCATAAGCCCCTTGGAGTCCAGGCCTTTATGTCCACATTTTCAAGTTTCTCTTTCTCCTTTCCAATTCCTCTGCACTTTGGGCTACTTTAGCATATTGGGATCTGTATTCTGAGGCGGCAAATTGTGCCCAAACAACATTAATTGTACACAAAGGTATACAATTGAAAGACCAGAGGTAAATGAGTGTAAAAGGCAGTTTAGGTCTGTGCCATATCATGTTTCCCAGTGGACATTAATCAAAACATCCACAGCAAACCTATGGATAAAAAACACAATTAAAAGGGACTTCCTAGTATTTTTGATAATTCTGTGCTTCTAAATTCTATCTTTTTCATTGGAATGTTAATTTCCTATTTATGTACTGGCCCTATAAGCTTTAAAATACTTTTAATACCGCAAATGTTTGTCATCATTTAGCTCCATCATCCTAACTAAGCGGTGTATTACGAAAGGTTGAGATCTGTAAATATGGGCCACGTTCTTTTGACTACCCGGGCCGAATTGTGGCCCCAGTCCAACCCTGTGTTGCGGTGATGATGACTGCCTGCTCCCATGTTGTAATGCCAGGGCTAGCTTTTGGCATGGACGAGCTGGGCCCAGGCCCAGGGCACCAATTCCCAGAGGGATGCACGGGGCATTAAGGTTACGCATACAGCACCGCCCCTCTCATCTAGCTACAGCTTTTTCCATGTCCCTACGTCAGATTTGCCAATTTAAAATGGTTTTATTCCTTCACTATCATACAGTAGGCAATTTTATTTAACACTCATTAGCCCACTTCCTTGCCCTTCCTTCACTCTCTCACCCCTGCTGGTGCATACCAACAACACCACCCTCATCAGCGTGAGGCAGCTAAGCTGGGGGTGGTGTAGGTGAGCCGGGGGAGGTCCAGAGATGGTTGTGTTCAGAGGCCATTTACTGCTCAGCCAGGGCCTGATATGTGAACACAAAAGGGGCCCCCTGCTGCCTCATTTTATTTACTAACACGAGCAAGGGCGCCAAATGTCTCTCTGCCTCGGGCGCTAACTTAGCAACGACTGGTTGTATGTGATGCACACTGTGGTTGCTGGTGAGGGGGGTGACATGCACCCACAAAGTAATGCACAATGAGGCTGCCAATGATGTGTATGGCCTGCATCCATGTGGTAATACACACTGCTGTGGCAGTGCCACTGTCAGACAACAAAGCGCCAAAACAGCATAGTCCTCTGAATGTGATATATTGTGATACAGAGGGAAATGTCTCAAATTCCATCTTTACATATTTAGCGCTCTGAACATGAAAGATACATGCTCTGCATTCTCGACCAGTGAGTCACATGCATGCAGTGGCCCTGAGCTGGCAAAGGAAGTGCAAATAAATATCCGTAACCTAATCTGTTTTTGAAAGTTGCGATTAATTGCAGTGTTGTCCAAACTTATGGATGGAAGAATTGTCTGAAAATATGTTTATAGAGGGCTTTAAATGCCTCAGTGATTCTGGAATGGAAGAGAGCCAGTTGTTTCATTCCCACTACACAGGCGGAACTGATGGATTATGGCTTCATGATTTTAAAGAGGACAGGTTTTGGTGAGTCTGCGATTTGCCACAGTGGAGAGGGAAGTCAATGTAATCCTTCTATACTGTGTGACTACATTCAGAGCCGACTGCCCTTCCTTGACAGCCCCCACAGTGAGTGAGGGAGACACTCAATGCATCGGTGAAGCTGCAGTATGAACAGTGCCTGCTAACGCATCCTGGGTGGTGGACTTATCCAAGAGCCCCCAGTCCTTGGGTATATTACAGTCCCACCCCTCATATCAGTCGAACTTGTAAACCTGTAAAACAGCATCTTCCTGGATGGTTGGCATAAGGGAAGCCATGAAATTGACTCCTTCGCTGTCTGTGTTATGCTCTTTCTTCCTTGCCGAGCCACCCAATCTGCTCCCCCAGCATCAAGAAAGGTGGTCACATGGAGCGCTCAGCGCTTACTGCAGGCTGGTGCGCGTTGTTAAATGTGTCTGTTACCTAGTTTGTCAGGATGAAAGAATGTGTGTGCAGGTGTGAGAGCATGGGCATTTTTGTGTGTCTGCATGAGTGTACGTCTCTTTGAGGCTGGGGGCGTTGTGTCTGGCTTGCTTCTCTTGTGGTGGGCACAGAGCTTTGCCAGTAGGAGTGCAGAAAAGGCATAGAGATTGTCATGTTGCCCCCATGGATCAGTATGTCGTAGCTCTGTGGGCTGCTTTGTTACAGTTGTGGTTGCCCATACTTAACGTCGGGACCCCCAACTACAGAAGAAGGAAATATATGAATTACACATCACATGTGTGAGTGGCACACACACCCCACGGTGTGCTTGTTCAACCTAAGATTAGCTCAACTTCTGTTGCCTCAATTCACCTGAAATCCGAGAAGCTGCAGAGGGAAGTTCTGGGCTATAAATGTGGCTTCTCAACTGGTCAATGCAGCAGGCAGCTCCAAAGACAGCGAGGGAGATCTGGAAAGAGGAAACGTACTGGGGAAGCCATATTCAAAGAAGCGTGTATGGGTACACTGAGTGCGGAAGTAGGGCCCCGCCCAAGATATCAACAGCACTTTCCCCGCATCTCTGACAAACAGGCGGCTGGCTTGGTGTAAGCTCCCATCTACAGGTTACAGCAGCTTCCATCCATCACTGGTTGCAGAACTCGGACTACTTTGTTAGCCCGTCAACAAAGTAAACTGTTCACGCATACAGTGTAAGCATCCATGAAATCCTGGGGCTGATTCAAACCATAGTGGCTGGCTTGCAACCTAATTGCTCAAGGTACTATCCAAACAAGTCAATGGATGAAGGGTGATGAGAAAAGGCTCATTTCTGTTCTTTATGTATCTATGTATGTCGTGTGGTGTTGTGTGGTGAAGTTAGGTTTTACCTGACTGCTAAAGCTGTCTGTAGACACACTTAAAAAGTGGCACCTTCAGCAACACTGTCAGGAGCATTCCTGAATTACCTTTAGATGAAGATGAGGGGTTACCTTACATGGTGGTCCTTGCCATGGGAGTCACTGGTGGCGCCTGAACACTTAGCACCCCTCTGAAAGGTGATGTACGGGACACACACCTATTGCGTCCACCCTGAGCGGTGCACAATTAGAGAATCCCTCCAAAGCCCGTATGCTTATGTAACTACATCAGTAACGTGGTGGGGCAGAAGCAAAGGCATTCCAGCTTTCGCAATAATCCGCATCTCAAGCACTGAAACAGTGCACACCCTACGGCCTAATTTGAGCACATGTAATGGATATTAAATAAGAACCTCACTATTGTTTGGAGCCTCTTTCTCTCCAGTAATGCAAAAAAGATCTGAACCCCTGTTGCCTGCTGTGATAATTATTGTAATATAACCCCTGAAAAATAGAACCGTTGTAATAGTAATGCTAAAAACTGAATGTTTTATTCAGCATCATCAAGCAGCCATGACAACGTCAGAGCACTGTGCAAAAGATCATGAAAATGGCTTTAATCCACACTGCTTAAGTAAATATTGTCAGCTATTAATATTTTGCCAAAGCGGATGGGTTGTGACGTTACAGTCAGAAACACAGATAGTAACTGAAAAGTCTTGGCTGTACTACATCACTAGGGGTATCATACTTTCAGGAGTTCAGTGTTATTGACTAGTGGACATTGCCTGGCAACATTTTAGTAAACCTCAGATCCAGGAACTAGCAGAGGTAGTGTTAAGGGCTCCTGTGTATGTTGTTCTAGGAGACGAAAGACAATTTTTAGTAAAAATTAAGCGGAGGAGCATCGCCCCACAAGCCCCAGAGCTGAAAAATAAAACAGTAATAAAGTTTATTTATTACTGTTTTATTTTCGAGCAACCCATCCTGAACTAAGTGTCAGGATGGGGTGGTGCCAGCACTGTCGAGTGGCAGCAGCAGGGAGCTGTACACTTTAAAATGTGCATGTCTCTTTGGCTGGCCATCTTGGGACGGCCAGCCAGGCAAGCGCATTTTAAAGCTCTCTAATCTAGCTGTCTTAGACAGCTAGAATAGAGAAAGCACAGGCCTCCAGTGCTCTTAGGAGCGCTGAGAGAGGCCGCCCTATCCAATCCTGGCACAGTGAAAGCAGCACAAGGATTGGGTAGTGCAGTTCCCTGCATCTGGAGCTTCCTGGAAGACACCTGAGGGAGGAGGACGTCGCGCTACGAAGGTAAGTGAATTTTTTTTTTTGTGCCCCGTCCTAACCCCCAGCCGCACCACCCTCGGCACAAGTCAGCCACCACTCATATTTACAGCACAGAAAAACAACCTAACCGGTATTTGCAGTTTAGACTACTCAAAAAAATGTACAACCACTTATGTCTTTTTATGATACAATATGTTGTGCTATGACAACAGTGTTATCTAGCATTGGCAATGCCACTAGATCAGGTTTATGAATGTAAGTGGCTTTTGTATCATTAATGAGTTTAGGCACTCAGTAACTCCTAATACATGCACTCTGTCAATCATCTTTGCCTCATGCATCCATTCACTGACTCATTTTTGCATTCACCATCTGACACAACCACAGTAAAACACACACAAACTCAACAGCATATGCAAAATAAATTTAAAGAATACAAGTAGAAAAAAGAAAACATGCTACAGTCTAAACAAGATGGGCATATGTTTGCAATAATGAAACTAAACATAGAAGCAGGTTTTCATCTTGCAAAGGTATTGTAAATAGTTTATAGTTGTTTTAAAGTTCAGGCATGGCCAACATAGTTAGAACCAATGTTCTGGCATCTTGGAATTGTAAAACAATCTATGGACAAAAACATTCCTAATGGTCTCCTGATTTAGAGGTAGTGACCTTGTGGGATGCAGCGCAATGTAGATAAAATGAGTAGTAAGCAAACAACACATTAGCCCTGCTTGTAGTATCTTCCTAAGAAACATTAAAATAAAAAGAGGAGAAGCAAAGAAATGAAAAGAGAACTACAAAATTACAGGACTGGTCATTCAGCCCTGAAACCAAAGCACTCTCATTTTCAGATGGCTGCGCACATCTAATCAGAAAATGCCATCATTCATAGTGCCAGAGAGCCAATAACTGAAGTGGAATCAACCATTACCCAATGCAGTTCACTGTTATTGATATAAGCAGAGTGTAAATGATACTCAGGAAGACCAGTGGCAGAACAAAGCTTACTCAAAGGCCCTCTATGGTTCTATATAGATATTTATTTATATATTTGGATGGATTGTTATTTAACGATGTTAATTTATTACAAGATCCTAGCAGATGGCTAAAAAGATTTCTTGCAGGATTTATAATAGCTGTTAGACCTGTCATCTTTTGACATGGTTTCCCCTGACGTTTTGCTTTCTGACCCCCTGTTTTGACTGTGTGCTGAACTTCATTTTTGCTGGCTTTAGGACTCTGTGCACTTTTTCACTACTGACAAGTGCTAAATTGCATGTGCTCTGTGTCTACAATGTAATGGAATTCGGTTTCTCTGTGACTGGCATATTTGATTTACTGATAAGTCCCTAGTACAGTGCACCATATGTGCCCAGGGCTGTAAATTAAATGCTAGTAGTGGCCTGCAGCACTGATTGTGCCACCCACACGAGGAGCCCTTTGAAACAAGTCTCAGGCCTGCCACTGCAGAGCCTGTGTGTGCAGTTTCAAACCTCCATTTCGACCTGGCAAGTTCACCTACTTTCCAGGCCCAAATCTTCTCTTTAATTACATATATGTCACCCCTAAGGTAGGCCTTAGGTAGCCCCATGAGCACGGTGCAGTGTACTTAAAAGGTAGGACATGCACTTTTGAGTTTTACATGTCCTGGTAGTGAAAAACTGCTAAATTCCTTTTTCACTACACCAAGGCCTATCTCTCCCAAAGGTTAGCATTGGAGCTGCCTTGTAACACTTTACAAGTGTAACTTCTAATTGGGAAAATATAGAAAAAGTAAATTTGGTGTCTCTGGACTCACAATTTAAAAACACATATTTTAGTGAAGTTGGTTTTTAAGTTGCAGGTCTGCAAATGCCACTTTTAGAAAGTTGGCCTTTTTTTACTTTAACCATTCTGTGCTTCTGCCTGTCTCTGGAATACACATCTGGGTTGGGTGACAGCTATGCTTTGTGCATTCCCTGTAGACAGTCACACACAGAGGGAGCTGAGGTGTGCCCTGCATTTCCTAATGGCCCAACACCAGGCTGGTGGGTCTTCCTGAGCTACAGTGAGAGGGAAGAGAGGACACTTGTACCTGAATAGGTCTGTGCCTGTCCCCACACAAAGAGTTGCACACTCCCCTGTAGTGTGTTGGGAGCCAGGGCAAAGTAGGGCAGGGCCTTCTGCACTACAAAGACCTTTTTTTGAAGTCTCCCTACTTCAAAGGCTAAAATGGGTATAAGTACTGGACCTCTGACACCATATACTCATAACGCTTCTGGAACTGATTACATTCTACCAGGAAGAAGAGCTGTTGTGCTGCCAGGAGGGACTGTCACTTTGCTGCTTGCTTTGCTGTGTCGACCTGCTGTCTGCTGCTTCTGGCCTGGGAGTGAGAGAACTGGACTTAACTCTCTACATCCTGCATCTCTAAAGATTCTCCAAGGGCTTGTAGGGCTTGCCTCCTGTTTCTGAAGTCTCAGGGATATCAAAGACTTCCACTGCATCTTATTACCAGCACCTGAGCTGCCGTGAGTTCTACTATGCCAAGTGGTGCCAAATCCAGTTCTGGGCACTTGAAAGTAAGTGTTTGGTGCTGCAACCCAAGAAACCAACACATCGACACCGAAGCATCGATCGGATCCGGAACCGGCACATTTCCCTGCGATCCTGACTCATTCCCGCTGGCTGCACCGGAGTCGCAGACAACGCTCGCCGACTGCGACGCAAGAACAATGACTTACAACGCAGCCCTGGCCTTGCCGATGCAGCGCCTCCCCATCACTGCTGCTGCCCGGGCCCAGGACACCGCTCCACCAACGTCTGAGACGCACTGTCCCAAAACCCCAACATAACCCATCGTGTCGACATTGACGCATCAGCTTGATGCACATCGCTTCTTAACATCGACGCCTCAACGACGTTGCCCTACTATGGAAATTGCGTATCGCCTTCGACATTGAAGCATCCCCTCCTTTGCTCAACGCATCTTCCCTGAGCTTCGAGGCATCCAAGGTACTGTAAGCAGGTCTGCCTGACTCCCCTATTCGCCCACGCTGCATCATGGTCAGACGGAACATTTGGACTTGCTCCAGTCAAGCGTGACCAGATAGCCCCAGTTGGAGCTATTGATTTCTAAGCAGTGCATTTTGATTTAATCTTGCAAAATTCATATCTTGACTTGTGTATGTTGGATTTTTAACGTTTGAGTCTTATTCTACTCAGATAAATATTGGCTATTGTTCTAAACTGGTGTAGAGTACTTTTGTAGGGTTTTCACTGTGTTACTATGTGTTTTTGCACAATTACTTTACACATTGCCTCTTTAGTTTAGCCTAACTACTCTGTGCCAAGCTATCAGGGGGTGAGCACAGGTAAACATTTAGTATGTACTACACTTACTCTGACTAGAATTGTGGTTCCTGCTTGGACAGGGTGCATACCTCTGCCAACCAGAAACCCAATTTCTAACAACAGCACAAATCTTCTGCCCCTAGGGTTTGGCAGAGGTAGTAACCAACACCAAAATCATTTGCTACATGTTAATTTTTGACATTTCATGTAACAAAACACCTATTTGAAGGCTTTATTACAGAGAAATAATCCACACTCAAATATCTATTGTGATTTTAACATATGCTTTTCACAATCAATATGTTAGGCCTAGTGCGTTAGACCTATTGCAATATAATTATTTCTCTAGTGAATCAATCAGGCCTGCCGCTGTTATTATTGGTTATCACCTAACCAATTGAGGCCTCCGGTACTGAACATTTGCTTTCCCACAAAGCTACCATCAAGCATATTGTAATACAATTACAAAGTATGCAGAATTGCAGATTGCAAAGCAAAATACCTATCTCTACTAAGAGTACCTAACAAGGATTCTGACAGTACACATTTTTGATACCCACCATTTGTCAGAGGGGGTAACCAGCACCAAACCCCGTTCTAACTATGGTAATCATTTTTATTCCATATATCCAAATACCTATCTGCAGGCTTACTACAGAGTAATAACAATCTACTATTAAATACTTATTGACTTTAACCTATGCTTTTCACAATCAGTATGTCAGCCTACTGCCTTTATCATAACGTTTCCTTATAAACAAGCAGGCCCCTACCCTTTATCATTGGCTTGTCACCATAACCAACGCAAACCTACAGTGTTGGTTCATAAGCCTTCCCACAAGGCAAATGTCAGGTATACCATAATAAAATGACAAATATGTTAAAAAAACAGCTGTCAAAACAATATAAAATCCTTTTACTAGAACCTAATAATGATTGCCATAGGTGGGTCATGAACACCAAAACCCTTGCCTACGACAGTAATCTGTGAGATTCATGAAACAAAATACCTTATCTGTAGGCTTTAATGCAGTGTAATATTAGTCTACCCTTAAAAGCCTGTCACTTTTAACACATGCTTTTCACAAGTAAGGCCTACTCTCTTTGTCATAACCTTACATTATAAACAAATCACACCTAAGGAACCTGCACTACCTTTGCCAGTGCACAGATAGGACCTCTAGACTTTATTATTGGCTTGATAGTATACACAACCCAGGCCTACTGAAGTGTGTGTGAAGTGGAAACCATTAGGCATACATTTATAAAATTACAAACGTACAAAATTACGGGTGGCAAAATAACGTGCAGCTCCTCTCAGATGGGCCTAACAAGAATCATCACAGTGAAATACTACTACCAGGATTTGTCAGAGGGGATGACCAACACCAAGACCCTTTCCTACAAAGTAATCTTTGAATTACATGTAACCAAACACCTTTCTATGGTCTATAACATAATGTGCAAATTATCCACTGTCAGAGCCTTATTGGCTTTGCCAAATGCTTTTCACAATAAATAAGCCAGGCCTACTGCCTTTGTCATAACTTTTCATGATAAACAGGCCAAACCTATGGCATCGGGTACAATAGGTTTATGCACACCAAATGAGCCTATATTTGTTATCATTGGCTTGTCACCATAACCAGGCCTACTGTAAGCTTTCCCACAATGCAACCATCAGCGTACAGTCATAAAAGTGCGAATGTTTACAAAATCACAATTGCCAAAGCAAAATGCTATCTCTTCTCACAGGTCTTAAAAAGGATTTGCGCAGTGCAAATCCTCTATACTCATGGTTTTTCAGAGGGGTAACCAACACTAAAATGTTTGCCTATTAAGGTAATCTATGAGATTCCATGTAACAAATACAATCTGTAGGCTTTACCGCAGAGTAATAACAATCTACCCCACACTTAAATGTGAATTGACTTTAAAATATGCCTTTCGCAATCAATATATCAGGCCTACTGCCTTTGCGATAACTTTTTCATAATAAACAATCAGGCATATTATCATTGGCTTCTCATCACAACCAACTGAAACCCATTGTACTGAGGGTACCAAGATTACATGTAACGAAATATGCGTCTATTGCCTGTAACACAATGCAATAACAACCAACTGTTAAAGGCTTACTGGCTATAACATATGCTTTTCACAATGAATACGCTAGACCAATTGCCTTTGCATAATGTTTCATAATAAGCAGACCAGACCTATGGCATAAGAAATACCATTTCCAGTGTACCAAACAGGCATATAGTTTGTCATCATAGCCAACTCAGGACTAGTTTTGAGTATGAGTTTTCCCACAAGGCAACCATCAGATGCACAGTCATACAATTAGAAAGGTATACAAAATTACAGTTGGTATGCAAAATGCTATCTCTTCTAATATGGTACAACAAGGATTCTCATAGAGCAAACCTTGTATATCCACAGATTGTCACAAACAGGAAATCAATTGCCTACTATGGTAATCTGTGAGATTTTATGTACCAAAATACCTATCTGTAGTCTTTAATATAGTGTAATAATAATCCACTTAAATGTCTATTGACTTTAACATGGATGTTTCACAATAAATATGCAGGGCCTAGTGCCTTTATCATCACATGTCTTTATAAACTGGTCAGGCCTATAGCCATGATTTCGTTTGCTTTCCACCATAAGTCATGCTGTATCGAGTATAAAGTTTGCCACATGCCAAAAAGTGCACTACAAGCATTCTTTTTTGTGGATGCACACAAATTCAGCTCAATCAAATCCTGTACTTAGGGGAACCAACATATGGGTGAACTTTAAGCCCCGCACAGAAGGACATTGAAAGTTCTATTTTGTTGATGATAAAGTTAAGCGACAGTTGCACTGTCAAGTCAGACTTAAAAATCCACATAGATTCGTTGTAGCCCTTGGCTCTCAAATACTAAACTTCACTCTAAAGTCTGAAGTTAATGACTGACCTCCTACCCCAAATCTGTGCACTTTCTGTTACGTTAGTTGGACTGGATTTTGAAAAGTAAATTTGACCATCCCCAAGTATATGCACTTTCTCCACTGTACGTAGGACTTAATTTAGAATAGTAAATCTGACTCCCTCCCTGCACCTGCTCCCAAAGTATATGAACCTTCCAATGTATTTAGGATTAGAGTTGCAAAAATAAATTTAGTCACCCAATGTATGCACTGTCCATAGTGCTTGTTGGACTGGAGTTAAAATACTAAATATGACTCCAACATATATGGACATTTCTCAATGTTGTTGGACTACAGGTAAAATATATGCACTTTCAGCAATGTCTGTTGGAATGTCGGTAAAATATATGTGGTGTTTCTTGGGCTAGAGTGGGAATAAAAATCTGCACCCAACTACCATCAAATGTATATATATATTTTCAATTTTTGTTGGATTCAAGTTAGAACAGTGCACTCAAAATGTTTTAATGATTAGAGTTTTTATAATAGATTTTGAATTGGATTTAGATTAATACATTTGGATTCCTTTAGAATTTTATTTTAGATATTTTGAGGAATTGAAATCAATCTTTGTTATAATAGTTTTAGTTTATTTTTCTGCTGTATTTCCTATTTTAAAATAGGTTTTTTAATATATTTTAAGTATGGTTTTTAGGATTGTTTTCATGTTTTAATACGTTAAGAATGTGTTTTTAATTTATAAAAATGAGAATTATATATGGGCATATATTGTAGTTTCACAAATGTCTGCATTTGTATAAAGTAGAAGTGTGGTTATTTATTAATATGTTTTAATTCAAAAATGTATCAAGATTTGTTTATAGGAATATTTCAATTTTTCTAATATTTTTAAATGTAAAAATATATTTTTTAAGTTGTACATATTAAAAAAATATTTAACTTTTATTTCAATTTAAATGATTTTATTTACTTTTATAAATGACCATCTTTTGCATGGCATTTTCTCAGATTTTTGCTTTCTTTTACTAAACCCGTTTTTGTTGGTCATAGGCCTGCACACTTTTCTTCTGCTAACTAGGAGAGAAGTGTTTATGTTCTCCCTTATAACATAGTAAAATTGATATATTCATAATTGGCACATGTAATTTACTTATAAGCACATAGTATATAGTACTAAATGATCCCAGGGACTCTAAATGAAATGGTACTATTAGGTGCAGCACTCATGGTGCCATCCACTTAAAGTAGCAAGGTAAAACATGTCTCCAGGCCTGCCCTCACAGCCTGAGTGTGCAGTTTTAAACTGCCATTTCGACCTGGCAAATAATACCTTTTGCCAGGCCTAAGCCTTCCTTTCTAATACTTATGGCCACCTCTAAACTAGACCACAAATGTACATAGGGCACGGTGAATGATAATTAAAAAGTAGGACATATATACTTATGTTTTACATCTTCTGGCAGTGAAAAATCTCCAAAGTTGTTTTTCAATGTGGTAAGGATGACACTCCCATATAAAACCACTGGGTTATTTAATATTGCTTAACTTCAGTTGGAGAATAGCTATAAAAATGATTCAAGGACTCATGTTATAGTTATTTAAAATCCAACTTAATGGTGAAGCAGAATTTTAAATTACTATTTTGAAAATGCCACTTTGCCATTTTCCTGCCTAAGCAAAAAGTGCATTTCTGTCAGTGTCCAGGGTCACCTGACTGTTAATGACTCTCCTGTAGTGTGATGTGGATTGCCCCCAGAGAGTGCACAAAAAGCTTCAGTGTTTTTCCTCCATGAGCAGGATGGCCTTGGAGGCTCTACCCAGCCCATTCCTGATCTTCAAAGGGTGCCTATCCTGTCACTGGCAGATGGAACTCACACCTAATCCTGCCTCCCTTTATCTTCCTAGTCAGCTTGACTCCAAACCAAGTGGGAGGGGAGAGCTGCCCCAGAACTGGTTTGGAGTGACTGCAAGTGAGTGTTTACTCATTTCCATAGCCACACCACTGGATGGGCAGAGGGAGCTTTGAACTGGGGTAGAAAGGTTCTGACATGTTGGATATAGGTACAGAGGGGTATGGTCAACCCTGGGAACTTTTATTCCATTTTCTAGTTAGTGGCCAGGAGTTTCCCTTACACGCAGGCAGGCATAAATAAAGCATCCCCGGTATCTTCCTCAGAGCATTCCTGGACCTGTGAGGGCTCAGAAGAAGGACTGTCCTGCTATCTGAAGAACCTGAAGGAAGAATGGATCTGCTTCCCTTGAACCCAGGACCACAGTAGTGACTCCCAGGGTCAGTTGGCTGATTTCCTTTTTGAGCTACAGGGACACAACAAGCTTGCAAAGGCCGTTCCTGCAACTGCAAGTTCCAACTGGACTTGCTCAAGACACTGCTGCTCCACTCTGCTAAAGTGAGTTTTGACCACCAAGTTCTGGCCCCAAGGTCCTGGAAACTTGCTGGTGTCAAAGTTTACTCCCCCTAAAGCTTCCTGAAACCTGTGACTTATAATCTTTTTGCCAACTTTTTCTCTGAGAACAGTTGGGTTACAGGGACAAACCTGTCAAGCTGAATCAATGAAGGTATATCACCACTGCGCCAAAGATTCCAGTTGCTCCTGCTATATTCTTCTCCACAGCAGTAAATCCGATCAAGTGAGACTTTGCAGAGATGGTGCTGACCTCGTGGAGTTTTCCTCTGCTACAGTCTGTAGAATTGCCCCACAGGAAGAATGCGAGCTCCAAAAAAGTGATTAACGTCTGAAGGTAGAAATCTCCACCAGGCGAAGGTGCTCAAATTGCCCCTGCACTGAGCTTTCCTGCTAAAGTAAACAGCTTCACCGAGACCTCATCAAACAGCAATCCGATGAAGTGGAGCCCTTTTCGGCCACAGCCTGCTGCCTTACCCCGCTGAGGATTTTTTACATCCATTCCAGAGATTTAGTCAGAAAGTAAAACTTTTCACGGGGACAAACCTGGTCCATGTATCCGGCCCACGCTCCACCACAGTTGTTGTCAACTTTTGACTTTGAATTAGTCCAGCGCAACCAGATAGCTGCAGTTGGTGCTTAATGCTTTTGCCACTCTTTGAACCTTACATTTTAAAAATTCATATTTCCGGTTGTACTTATTGTATTTGTGTCATTTTGGTGTATTCTGTATATTTCTAAATTGGTTTAGGATTTTTATTGTGATTGTAATCTATTACTATTTGAGTACTGACTGCATAAATACTTTACACATTTCCTCTAAGTTAAGCCTGACTGCTTTTGTGCCAGGCTATCAGATGGTTAAGCACATGTATATTAAGTGACCTTTTTGGGTTACCCTGAAGAGGATTGTGATTTTTATCTGAGGTCGTTTCTCACTCCCATCAACTAATACTCCTATTTCTATCATTTACTAACAACATACCTCATATAATATATATTTTTTTCTACCACAATATTTTTGTAGTCAACATTTCGTACTTTGCATCCTAAATATGTGAAATTGAAATGTTTGATGAAGATATTTTAACATCATGATATTTTTGTGATTTCCTGACACACAAATGTATTCCTAATATTGATATTAACTAATTATATGCTGGATGGCTGATAAACTATGCTTTATGCCACTCTAAATGGAAAAAAACTGCAAGAAGTAATACTCTAAAAGTATAAATATTTACAATAATTCTATAGAGTACTAGAATTTGGATAAAAATGCTGCTTTCTGCTTGGAAATTGAATGAACATAGCATTATATAATGGTTTTAGCTTCAAAAATATACATCGTAAAATTTGATGACATCTATCTATCTGAAATGAATTGAAGAATCTAATCAATTTCTAGCCGTCTCCTTTGTGTTTGCTCTAAAATTTCTGTTATATTTTTTTTTAACAAATTTCTTGGTAGACTAAAGTTTATCAGTTAATGCTGGCTGAATCTATATTATGGAATAATTAATGCCTTGGTGAAGTGAGAACAAATTTAGGGAATCACGAAACACATATCAACACTTAGAGTAGGGATACTTTCTTTCAGATTTTGGAAGTTTAATAAGAATGGACAGTTATCAATACATTTCATATTTGAAGTAAGGAGTTTATTTCTTGGCAAATGACTGAGTTTATTTTAAAATAATAAATGCATTTTTGGTGAAGAAAATGAAGGACCTCTTGCAGTCATTTTTGTGAACTTAAGTGAAGGGAGCATATGGATGACAAAACTACTTTAAGAGGTCTTTATTCAAATTCTGACTATTTAACTTATGCTTAATGCTTGGAAGGTTGCTTCAGCTAAGATCTAGAGCATTCTCTTCCTATCTAGAAAGATAGGAAGAGAATGGATTACCCCAAATTTAATGGGCGTCTAGAGGGATGGATTTCTCAGTGATGAAAATTATTTTAGTCGAGAGAATGTTAAAGTGAATTTGCATTTACACATTTGGTGGTCCTTCCCACTGCACGGGATTGTATGCTATCTACTTAGTTATGTTAGCAGATGCTACATCTCATGAGAGTTCTAAAAGTGTGACTGGAAACCAGTGCCTGTTGTGGTTTTTCGAGTGTACTATTACACCTGCTATGTCAATATAAAAAATGCATAAAAGTGTGTTCTGGCAGAGCCATGGAACTTCATCCATACTTCTACACTTTTTTCGTAAATTGGGCCCAAATTTTTTCTTTATGATGGTATGACTATGATTCACAGATGAGATGTTATTGTACTGTGAGAATTGTGGCATAACCTGTTTTTTCTTGTTTTGCATCTTTCGTGTGGTTTATATTTTGCATTTATTTAATTCTTATTGTGCCATTGAACAGTATTTATTTAGTTTTTTTATTGATGTGTATTCATTTATATGATAAGTTATGTAAAATATTGAGCAATAATTCAAACACCCCAACATGTTTAATTTTGTGGAAGCCACTTGTTTTCCTGTTACTAACATATTAGGGTTTAGGAATGTATACTTTATACACTTTCACTTTGTTGTGCTAAATGGGGCATTATTCATATCATGTATAACCCTGGGCGTAGTTCGCGTAGTCGCGCTACGCGAAGCTACGCGAAGACGTCGGAGCGCTACGCGAGCTATGCGTAGCTTCGCGAGCATGCGTAGCTGCTTGGCGCGCCCGTTCGCGATGCGTTTTTCTTGCTCGGGAACGCGTTGTTCGTGTTCGGGACGCTGTTTGCGTGCTCGGGGGCGCAAACTTACCCATGCGGTCGCCTATGGGCGTGGCCATTTTGTCTTTCACTTGTCCCGCCCGTTCGCGATCCCTTATTTCCTGTTCCGGGTCGCGTATAGCGTGCTCGCGATGCGCATTCCATGTTCGGGAACGCGTTGTACGTGTTCGCGACGTTTTTGCGTGCTCGGGGAGAAATATCGCGCGAACTTACCCATGCGGTCGCGATGGCGCGGCCATCTTGTATTACCACTCTATGCTATGGTTCTGGGCCTGCTTTTCTATCCTCCCTCAATCTTTGCAATCCTTAGTTTTTTACCCTGTTTTTCAATTTTTCTTTATTTCTTACCTATCTCTCTCTCTGCCTAAGTCTATATTTTGCATTTTTTTCTACTTTTTACTGTGTTTTTTTACTTTTCAACTGTTTTATATAACTTTCTTCTTTAAGCTCCTACTTCTTCCCCTAACTTTATTTTTCCCTTCTAACTTTTTCTTTTTCACCTCCTCCCACCCCAGAACCATGGCGAAGGGTAGCAGCAGCGGCTCAAAGGGCAAGGCGCGTGCGCCCATCGCCGCCTGCCTTGCGGCAGACTGCGCCCTGCAGGGGTGCAAGCCCGCCAGCTGTTTACGGAGGAGGAGGTGGCCGCCCTTGTTTTTTTTATTCAGCGCCACCTCCCTTGACCTTGGCAGCAGGCGGCAGGCCAGGCTCCGGTTACCCGACCCAGGAGCGTCACCGCCCGGTGGGCGAAGGTGCGTTGGGCAGTGTTTCGCTGCTCCGCGGTCCGGCGCACCCATAACCAGCTGGCCCACCGGTGGTCAGACATTCTTGACCGGGAGCAGGACCTGTTGGACCTGCTAGGTGTCGAGGTCGTGGGGCTTGGTGAGTAGCCAATATATATAGTAGTATAAGTATTGTGATTTGTGTATACATTTTTTACAAATAACAAGAATAATGCTGTTTACATTGCAGGTAAATTACGTTTCAAAATCTTCTGTGATTGTAGGACACAGGTGCTGGGCGGTACTCTTACTTTTTTGCAACTTTGCGCTCGCTTGTCATTATTATGTAAGAGTTTACTTTAGAGAACTTCAGTTAGGTAATGCTATTGCTAGAGAGACTGTAGTCCTTCCTTTGTCCTCCTGTCAAATAGTGGTGGATGGATTTGATACTAGGTTTAGTTACTATTAGTTGATAATTTTTGAGCTGTCTGCGTGACGCATCCTCTGTCACTGAGTGCTGCTTACCCCAGTCCTTAGTAGAACCTTTTGTAGTTTGTTTAGTGAGTGGTACTGGTAAGCTTAGCTTAGCAGTGTCAGTCAGCTGCAGAACATCAGACGCAACCAACCAACAATTTGGTGTATGCATTATGCACTGACTTTATGCATGTGTCCTCCTTCTCATCTATGCATTTTTGATGGAAAAAAAAATGGAAATGCAGGCTTAATGAACAATTGGTCCGCCTGGAATAGGTGGGCTAGGTCAGGTGGTACTTAGGCTTAGTTAGTGTTCTGGATTTTATTTGAATCAATCAGAATGGAACACTGAATTAGTGTTCCCAAATAAGTAGACTGTCCGTGAATCCCGCAAGCCAGTAGTCGATCGGATTAGATAGGTCAATTTTATTGCAATTTTTGTTTCCAAAAATGTTTTTGAGCGTTTTTTTTAGATAATTTATTTGTTTCACAGCAATCATTAATGTTTGTGTCTTTCTTTTTCTTTATTATATCTTACATGATCACTGATCTGCAGCACCCAGGGGCAAGAAGACGGGGTCCGAGTCGGCGGGACAACCACCAGAGAACCGCTCCTCTACCGAGGGCCCTGCTGCTGGTCCCAGTAAGTCCTCCAGTGGTTATATTAACAATTATATTGCCCTAACTTTTACTGGACCTTATTTTTTCAGAACTATTAATTCTGGCTCCACTCCCTAATTATATTTTTACAAAAGATTCTTTGATCTTGACTTGACTATCTGTTTCTAAATTCTGGTTATCCCTGCCTCTAAGTTCTAACTGCCTCTGCTATGAATGTCTGTACTCTGTACTACTACTATTAGTCTGTCGCTAAGCTTGCCCAGTTTGCATTGCCACTCTTTATTGTACGGTTTTGAATAAAACTCAGATTGACCAATACTAATAGCTCTAGCCACTGAGTCCAGTCCTTTCGGTTGTCCTCTTCTAGGCTTCTTAATCTTGAGGCTTTGACAATTACCACAAACAAAATGCACAACCAGATATTTGACTATTTTTGATAGGATATAGTACATACTACTTGGATTCTGCACAGCCCCATGCAGAACTATGCACAATGAAATAGGATGTTGGTGATGCGAGTTTGGAACTTGGACGTTCCTCACACCTCAGTCAGAAGTGAACCCACAATCCCCTGAACGACTAGCTAGTGTCTCATTAGGTCCCCGAACCCCCACCCGAAGATACCCAATGATTATGATTCCACAACCCAGAACATAACACCCTTTCGCTCACTCACTCGTGTAAGTCCACCACCACCACCACACCAAATACCACAGAGTCTATGTGTAAGTTCAAAAGGTTTATTTTCAAATAACAACCTCTGTATGTTGTTGTTCTATAAAATTCAGTGTACTCCAGCCAGCTCCAACAGCAAAATGCATAAGATTAAAACAATAAAAATTGTTGCAACAAGTGCATGATGATATAAGACAAAAGATCTGTGTGAATTCTGGGCGACTCCTCACCGTAGAACGTAGAATTACTGGTTACATGCATCATTCATAAGCTCTGCAAATCTCTGGTTCGTAGAAGGGAATCCTCTGCCTGAGAAAAATGGTGCGTGTTAATGCAAGCATTTGTCAGTCCTGCCAAAAAACTGTAACATGTTACCTATGGCTAAGTAATACGGACTAACCGAACTCCATAACAAAGTGGCTTGTTTTTCGACCTCTTGTACGCAACGCTCAGACAGTAGCTGTATGTGCTCATGTGGGCTCAAAAGGCGTCTTACTGTTACTGCACAACAAGCTGCGAGGTAACATGCGCAAAAGACATGAAGCGAAAAATGGTTGCATGGCTCAGGCTAACTTTGCAAAGAGTAGAGTATAGTATAATAATGACCCTAGGGACCATAATAACACTACTAGTGTCTGTCTACTGACTGTACTCTAGTACCCGATTTGGACTATTGAATGTGATTTATAATAATAATATGTATGTATTAACTTTTTTTCAATCTTGCTAGTGAAAAAGAATAAATAGGGGGAGGTGTACAGGCATCTAAAAATGTGTCATGTTTTTTCTAGGCATACTACCGACCACCAGTGCCGGTGGGGCCAGTGGCGATGGCGTTGCGGCCATTCCGGAGGGGGCAGGAGATGCAGCACCTGCAGGAGATACAGGGGTGAGCCAGCAGCAGTGGCGGGCGGTGGTAAGTTATATTCATGACTTATTGACATTGCACTAGCTGGAAGGGTGTGTGGAGTGGACTTCACTCACTGTACTGTTGTTGAGACTTATTAGGTATGAAGTTGTAGTGAACATTATACAACGGTTAATAAAGAAGACACCCTTTACTTAGCATGAGCAATGCAGTAGCAATAGCATTACCAGCGTGACTTCATTAACCAATGGCCTCTTATATCTGACTCCAACTCAGCTGTGAAAGTTTTATGGAGGAGACTAAAAGTCAGATCAGATGACCTTGATGGATGTGTTGAACAAAAGGGAAAGAAGGGTGGAAGGAGGAAGGGCGGGCGAGATTTAATATGATGACTGGCAGAGAAGGATACGTTGGAAGCATGGATAGGTGGCTGATAGGAATCAGATGTATGTGTTGTTGAAGGATGGGTGGGAGGTGAAAGAAGAATGGATGCCTGCCTGGGTGGGCGACACAGTATGGGTGGATACTGTGGATAGCAAGAATCATCAGCGGTGTTTGGGTGAAACTCAAAGCCAAGGCAAGCAACGGAGTGAGTGGACGCATGCGTTGTTGTTGGTGAAACAAAGTAACGTTTGTGGAGAGATTAAGAAGAATGATTGACATTTACTTAGAATGGATGGATGCCTGTATGTATTCATCATAGACAGCATAGGTGGAGACTGTCACGGGATGCACAGTTTTAGGGAATGTTAAAGAAACCGCGCCAGCGTAGCAAAGCCGATGTGGGGAGGGGCAGGGTGGGGGTAGTAGTAAACAATGTATTACGCGGGCAAATACAGGTAACTTTACTGTAACATACAAATAAATAAAGTGAATTTCATTGTGCGCACTGCACCGCCAAATGCGATGCAGTGTGCGCAACAAAATTAGTTTCATTTATTTATGTTTACTTACCTGTAATTGGCCGTAATCCATAGTTTACTACCCCCATCCTGCCCCTACCCATGTCACCGCCCGGCCAAACTCCCCGAGTCCCACCACCGACCGCTACTGACCTTATGTCGTTGTCCCATATAAAAGCAACGATCATTGGATCAGATATATAATCTGCCTTTTTGTAGTAGCCAAGGCACTGTGAAATTGAGCAATTGCCCTCCATGTAACAGAGAGAGTATGGCCAGTGCCACCCGTAATAGAAAAATACGAGCTTCCCCACCTGCAAACAGTAGTAAATCAAACTAATGTGACTCTGCGTCATGACTCGTATGTTTGTCTTGGGTTCAAGCATAGTTGACCGAGCTGGCAATGCCGGCTACAACCAGGTTATGTCATTTCGCTAAACTAGAGATAAGAAGAACACTGGTGTACTGTGTACTGGTTGGAGTCCATAGTGCTAGTATAATGCCTGAAACTCCCACAAATGTTAGAGGCCGAGGAAGTGGGAGGATAGATAGATTATTACCACAAATGTTATGTACTGTGCTTCTTGCTAGTGCTACTGTGCCATTATGTGTTGAATTAATTTTGTGTTACTGTTTAGGTAAGAGTACTGGTTACAACAATATTTTTTTCTTTCTTTTCCCAAGACAAACCATCGCGGAAGGAGTTGGCAGTCAGGGCCCGGCGCCGGAAACTGGAGGCCATATGCCAGGAGTACCGGCGGCTGGTGGCTCAGGCGGAGGAGGAGGAGGAGGCGGCAGCAGCTGCAGCCTCGTCCGATGCCCCGGGCCCCAGCCAGGCCCCAACTCCAGCGGTACGGCGCCGCGGTCTGGTAGCCGCCCGCCGCAATTCACTAGCAGCCAGCACTGCTGTCCCCCATTGTGGATGCCACTGCAGGGCATTCCGCAGGAAGATTCTCCTCCGGATGGCACAGCAAGAGGAGCAAATGGAGGAGCGGGTGAAAATCCTGGTGGACAAACACCTCAAAGCCCGCCGATTATAACATCGAGGACCCTGTTGCTTTGCCCCTTTTTATTCCTTGTTTTGGTGGGTGGGAATTGGGCGTTGGGGTTTCGGGACATTCTTTGGACTTTTTCGTTTTGGACATTGGTTGGGGTTAGGGAGAGGGGTGGGTCAGGTGTGGGATAGTTTATTTTTGTTAGGGTAATAAATTATATTTATACTTAAACATACAATGTTAATGTTTTGTGGGGGGTTACTGTTTTACGAATTAACGTCACATTGGTTTCCTTGCTGCTGCAGGGCCGCAGCCAGTGTTTGATTTAAATAATCTGCCGATGATGTATAACAAACAGATAGATGCGGTACCCCTCACTTTGTTATTTGTCCTACTAGTATTCTACCTCCCACCAAACTTATCTTACCTGTGATTGATGATGACTACGTTCGGCACAGCGATGGCTGCATGGTTTCCATAGAGAATGTAGAAGATGCCATGGTTGTGGTGGTAGTAGTAGAGTAGACACTGGCAGTAGCATTTGCTAAAAAAATAAAAAAGAGACAGTCACTTGCCTGAGAGCGACTGTGGGAGGAGTAGTCGAACGAAGTAAAATACAGTACAGAAGACGACTGCCAAACAAACAATATTGCAGTTGCAACTGCTAAAGTCAAATTAAACATAATGGTGGCGGGGACAGCCTAGTACAAGAAGTTATAAACTGTAGTTGTGCTGTCGAGTGAGTCACTTAACTTAACACAATCGTAATTCGTAACCTTTACTGCTGTGTGGTAGGAGTTTGATGATTAATCCAATCAATGACGGCAATTAATTATGATGTACTACTATTAGCCGGTGACGGCTTGCACATAGACTGAGCATGGGTGGGCAAGCAGAAGAAGCTCCTCGCCCTGCCTTGCAATTGAATTAGTGTTGCTTTCACCACATCTGCCCCAGCAAGCGTGTGATCAATTGGTGTACATTTTATGTAGTCACATCACACCTCAATATAAATCACAGCCCGGGGGAAGAGGGTTAGGGTTTGATGAATGGATGGGAAGGGGGTTTGGGGAAAGGTTTGAAAATGAAAAACAGTACGCATGGACAACAAAAGCAAAGCGCAATCTTGGCAGACGACCATGATCTTATCCAAAAAATCTATAAAGGGAGAAAAGGGAAATGCATGCGTTAATGATGATGAAGATTAGATAACTTGATGGTTAATGAGTAGTACTTAATAACTCCTACTAGACAATTAGACAGTACAGGGCACCAGTATATTCTATGCAATTTGCCTTGCCTGTAATATGCCCTCAGAGACCCAAATTCCATGTTGTACTGGGCTTACTTGTAAAGATAGCAAAGACAATTAAAACACATTTGTAGGGATCAATTAGCAAACAAACACACAACACACAGTCCTAATGATTGCAGAGAAAAAGGATTCAAATTAATTAAAAGATGAATGATGAATGATACTAAAGTTACTGTATTATCATGCTAAAATTGTGGAGTTGAATCTCGTCCTTCCTCTTGGTCCTATCTTCCATGGACGCTCCGCACATCAATCTTGGTGGCCTTCCTGATGCCGATTGGTAAGGTAAATGTGAGTTGTGTCTCCCAGTATAGCAAGCACAGGGTAAAGGCCGGCCTGTAACGTCTAGATGGAAAAACAAAAGGGGTATTGAGAAATCAATGAATAAAAAAAACATCATTTACGGTGGAGTCCAAGAAGAGAAGAGAGAACACTTTCAGAGTGAGGCGGCTTGGATATATCGTGTAGATTCTGTTTACAGCATTAAGCTACAACAACAACAGGACAGAACAGGCCCACCACAGCACCAGCCCGTGACCCAACCTCCATTTACCTTAATTTTGACATAGCCAGACAAAAGGCATACACAGCAACTTAGCATTTTCCTAATTAAGTGACAAAATCAATGCGCCGCTGTCAGTCATCACTACACTCGACTACACCACTACATGGACATGTAGGTCTGCTGTGTTTACTACTTTCTTGTTGAATTGTTGTGTTTATGTTTACCTTATGCCACTTCATGAAATGCAGTTATTCCTTGAATCATCTCCGATCCAACTGAATGACTGCGCGCAAAAAGATAGTATGGTCATCATCATGGTGTGGTACGTGTTGTCCAACTACAACTCAGTCTGTAGTGACTCCGATTAAGTCCATATTCCATATTAAAAAATTGCAACAGATATTGGCCTGCACCTGCAGTAGTAGGAGTACAATTTGGTTATTAAACAACAAGAAGGGAAACATTGACTGTCACTGACTTACTTGAGTCACTTTGTAGATTAACTAGTAGAGTAGAGTTCGACTTCATGCACAACATCAACAACAAACAACAGCAATCGCTCAGAGTCTGCAAGCATCCAATGCATTCCATCATTACCTGTCTTGCTCTTCTCTTTGGCTGTCAGATCATCAGATGCCTAGTTCTGACATTTTTTTTTTTTTTACGGGGCAGTGGCCTCATCATTACTCCAGTCCACATTCATTTTGAGTGTTAGGCGCTGTTTCGGTTTTCGTCTTATTCATCTGTGGCACTTTGTCACAGTTTAAGTTGCTTCCCATGGTCAGCACTGTGATGATGGGCCGCGGCCTGTGTAGCGCTCATTGCTGGTCATTTGAGTTTGCACAAGTGTCAGCAAGTTTCTTCGAAGAGTCTCTTGTCTTTCTCTGCCAAGTACCTTCTGTCCTGACAGTGAGGACCTTTGGATGCCTGCTGAGGCTGTAGCCTTCGGACACTGATGAGTTTCGGCTCGAAAACAAAACGGAGGATAGCTATAGTAGTCACGTTTCATTTCTAATGGAGGCGGGACTGGTAAAGGCAACATTTCTTGTATTAATGTCTGGCTTGATGGAAATGTACTTGTGCGAGACAGGAAGATGAAGCAGGACTCTGAAGAGTGGACAGTTAAATGCACAGACGTGCAACTCCAATAGGGAAATAAAAAGAGAAGACGGTGGTGATGGTTTTGTTGTGATTTGATTTGAACCAGAAAGACAGATACACAGACACATAAAGGAAGGAAGAAAGCAACAATTTGAAAGCCTAGTTGTCAGGGAAGAGGAGCTCGTCCTCAAACTAAATCCGTATTTGTAAAGCGCAAACTACTCACCCTTACGGGTCTCAAGGCGCTGGGGGCCGTCGTGGAAATTAAGTGAGCTATTGCCCAGAGTCACATGGTGCTGAGCTGAGCTGCCACCGGAGCCGGAGATCGAACCGTGAACCCTGTGCTCCGAAGTCAGCTGCCCTGGCCGCTGCACCACACCTCTCCACTGGTGGTTCGGACAGAAGTAGGTCCTGTAACGCACTATTTACGTCATCCAAGTCGCTCTCCTCTTCCTGCTGTGATTCACGTATTTTGTAATCCGGTGGTATAAAGTGCTGATTCATTTTGATCATGGTTAACCTCTCCACGCTTTGGGCCGAGAGACTGGTCCTTTTCGAAGTTACAATGGCACCAGCAGCACTGAAAACACGCTCAGAAGAGACACTTGCGACAGGGGAAGCCAGATACTTTATCGCCAGCCTGCTGAGCACTGTCCATTGGCTTCTTTTCCCATACCAATACACCAATGGGTTTCGATCCATGAAGACCTCTGTTGGGTCATCCAGATAGGCCTGGACCATCCGCTCAATGTTCAAGGGTGCTCCGATGTGCTCGGCCTGTTTTGCCTTTGCATCAGCACTGGACTTACCATACCCCTGCTGTAGAAACCAATCAGTTGCACATTGTGCTGTGGATGATCCTGTTCTTGATGTTATTGTTGGTGTAGGTGACTGCTGGGAGGCAAATGCACTGCCCTCAGGCTCCGAAGTAGAACTTGACTCTGGATGCCCTGTAGTACTGGTTATGGCCTGGGGTGGGGGGCCTGTAATTAACAGCCGTTCGCTTTCGAAAATAGTGGCTTCCTTATAAGTTTTGTAGTTGGCAACATCCACTTCCGAAAAAGGAATTACTGCCTTGCTGTTCAGAAATACTTTGTACCGTGGATCCAAAATTGTGGCACTAATGTAATGTGGTTGTGACAAAATTTTATTTTTAATCCTTGTATTTTCCGATAAGCGAGCGGCTAAGGTCTCCGCCAAATGATATGCGTCTTGTTTGTCATCCACACCTGCGTACGTTTCAGACACATCCTTCAGCTGTTGCTCTAGCATGTGCAACAATGGGATAGCTTGGCCCATAGTACAGTCCTCCCTGCTGACTTCACGTGTGAAGATCTCAAAAGGAAGTAGCATCTCAGTCAGGCATTTAATGAGGTCCCATTGAGCCATCTCAACGGTCATGCCTCTCACAGTAGGTTCCCCTAATCTTTGCATGACATAAGCATTGAGTGGTATGTACAGTTCAAACAGACGATCAAGCATGTAATAAGTTGAGTTCCAACGTGTTGGCACCTCCTGGATGAGCGCTTTGACTGGCATATTATGCTCACGTTGAATGACCCTCAGCTGCTTCCGGGCTTTAAAAGAATGGCTGAAATGTGTGCATATTCTTCTGCAGGTGACCAGTAAGTTGTTGACTTTTGATTCATTTTTCAAAAAGTCTTGAACAACAATGTTAATGCAGTGTGCCAAACACGGGACCCTGAAATAGCCACCATTGCGCATGGCCAAAACTACATTACTGCCGTTGTCCGTGGCAACAAAACCAATCATAAGCCCTCTTGGGCGCAGCCACTCAAAGACCTTGGTGTTAAACTCTTCCAAAATGTTTGCAGCAGTATGAGATTTCTCCATGGCAAACATGGCTACAGTTGCATGTTTGCGAGTGGCATGAAAAATCTCTGCAGTATCAACACCAGCAGATACCTGTTCTCTAACCCCGCAAAACTGATCCAGTGTGCAGTGATGCACATGTAATCTGTGGCTTGGCAACTGGTCCACATGTCTGTAGTCAGGTGGATACTGTGAACAGCACTCTGCTTCAAGGCCTTTCCTAGCAATTCCAGCACGTCGTGATGTAGTGCTGGAACTGCAACTCTGGCAAAATAGTAGCGGCTGGGAACATGCCATTTTGGGCAGATGGTTGACACAAATTCCACAAAACCCAACCCTTCAACAAAAGAAAAAGGGAGAAGGTCCAGTGCTAACATTTTAGCCAGCTTCGCATTGTACAAACGTGCTATTGGGTGGTTGCGTTCGTACTGCCCCTCACCCCCAAACATGCTGATAATGGTAGGCTGCATGGTTTTCCTTTCTCTTAGGCTCAACGCACTTTTTGGTAGTGCGGACCTGGTACTTCTTGGTGTCTCCGGCTGACTCTTACTCTTGTGCCACTGAGATGTTGCTGAAGATGTGTGCAACGTTAAGACTGCACTGCTGGGGTCAGGGACACCTTGTGTACCACTACCAGAGAGAATGTCTCCCTGTCCTTCCTCTTCCACCATGATCGGATCTTCTTCTTCTACTCCTTTATCCCCACCAACACCAATGGTTGCAGTTTTTTTTATGGCGCGAAGGTGGTCCTCCCAGCTGATCAAGTGGTGTTTTTCAGATGGGTCATTTGGCCTCCGGTACCATAGTTTGTACCAAGCTTACCACGACTAACAGAGGTATTACAAATGGAGCATATAGCAATGATCTCCTCCTTTTCGCTAACCGTAAAGAAGTCCCAAACTGGGGAGCTTAACTTTGGCCTCCTGCTGGAGGTGCCACTTCCAATGCCGGATGATCTGTAGGGTGTGTGTTGAATTTGACTCTGTGCTGCTGTACCACTACCTACTCCTACAGAGGTGGTGGTTGTGCTGGATGTAGGTCGCTGCCGGGCCTTTGCTAATGCAAATATGGAAGCTGTAGGTCGTGTTGGTGTTACCTGTGGAGGTATGCGTGCTACATCCCTCGCAGCGATTTTGGATAGAGTAAGAATGTTGGTCTCCATCTCCTCGGGGCCGGGAGTGATGTTCGTGATGACTGGCTCGTCGTCATCATCATCATCATCTTGCTGTTCTACATCGACCTCCATAAGAGTAAGGCTTTCTGGAACCTTCCTTTTCCCTAGCTTGGTCTTGGAACGTGGCTCCCTCTCAGACTCAGTTTGTGGCTTCCAAGTGGCATCTAGATCATCAGAAGGGGGCTTGGCGAAGAACTTGATGGACTACCCCTCCTTTTCCTTTCTGGGGATTTGGAAGACAATGGATCTTCTGAATGAGTGGCTTCTTCTTCTACCTCTGCATGAGGCTCAATTTCCTGAACTGCCCCTACTTCAGGAGGAACAACAACTACTATTGCGGGCGGTGGTTGCGGCTGTTGTTGTTGACCACTTATCTGCTGTGTTTCCTCCTGCGTTGATTGGGTACTACTTTGAGATAGCGATAAGTTTATCTCCGGCTCAGCATCACTGCTTTCCACCATTAGGCTGGCTACCTCTTCCCCACTCATGTGCTTGGGCCTGGGTTGGTGGGTTGGGTCCACTGATGCGGAGGTGCTGCCCCCAGCTTGCCCCCCGGACACCGCTGCTGCAGGCGCAATTTTTTTCCCCAAAAAAGGTATTGGCCGGCACACCAGACTTCAGTGTCACTTGCTTCTTCTGTTCCTTCTTCTTCTCAATAGCAACTTTCTTGGTACTGGAGGACCTGGTACCTGCTTTCTTTGGGCCCATCTTCTTCAGATGTCAGCAGCACTCAGTTGCAGAGATGTCTGGTCAGGTCACACGTCACGTTGTGTTGTGTGTACAGCAGCAGGATGTCTGTCTGGAAGTGCAACAGGCAATGATGAGAGACACACCTCCTCCTCAGTCTTTGTGCACCTAAAAGCAAAAAAGCCAGAACATCAGTCAAACATAGCACAAATCAAACAAATAGATTATAGAACTTAGTGTGTGGTGGCCTCAATTATTAAATTTCAGAAACTCTGTGAACAACAACACACAGTGTAGCCATTTATGAGACGTTGACAACAAGGTCAGGGCTTTCCTGGCTACTGTGTAGTGCTAGTGTACACTCTGGAAGAATAAGAATAGTAAAGAACAAAAACTAAAATGTACTGGAGCATGTTTGGCCTAAATTTGTGCATCACGTGGGATGTATTATATAGCAGAATCAGGGAACTGCAGCTGGCAATGGGGATGGTTTGGAAGCAGTAAGACAAGAGGAACAATGGAAAGACACGCAGGCCTATGTGGCAAAAACAGCACACTAATAACTACCACAACAAAATGGCCCCCAGAAACATGGTGACTCACAGGCACAAGGCACGGCAAACAATGAACTCAAGCAGGCCTATATATGGGCAGACAAAGGATGCCTTATAAAACACACACATCTTTAATGCAAAAACTAAAATCCACATGGCTAAAAACACTTTGGAAAGTTAGACAACCACTACAACAACACAATTATAATTACACAGTACACACGCAAAACGGCATTTATTTAACACACCAAAAAGTGAAATAGTCAGACCCTCCAAAAAAAACCACATTTCGCAATTCAATTGAATCAATTCAATGCCATCCATGGCCTAAATGATGTCAAAATTCCACAGACTACACAGAAACAGTTTTATGCACCCATGGTGACTACCTCTGGGCCTACTGGCATACTGGGCCGCAAGCTTGGAGGCCTATGGCAAAAGCACAGTGGCTGGTTTAACAAAATGGCCGCCGCCCACATGGCCAGGCCACCAAAAATAACAAAAAGTGAAGACAAAGGACAGGACCAGGCAGTTGGAGACTCTGGGCAACTTGCTACCTCTTGGAAAAAATTGTAAAACAAAAAAAATGACTCCTTGCTCACCAAACTACATCTAAATGACAACCTGAGGAGTTTTTTGTGCAAAATGAACTAAATCAACATTTTCGAGAAGGTTTAATGATGCTCGAGAGATATTGTTCGCCAGATTGTAAATTCTGCGTGTTCGGCATCGCGATCGTCACAAAATGTCGTTATCGCGCGCGAAACGTACATTGAGCGCGCGAAGAAGATAAAAAGTGTAAGTCCGCGTTAGTCGCGCAGTGCGGACTTGCCCAAAGTCCGCGAGCTGAACGCCCAGGGTTACCTACTGGCTGAAAAGGTCTATTTATTTAACAAACTCCCCAAAAAATAAAATACGCCCCAAAAGCCACATTTTGCAAATCAATCCAATGCCATCCATGGCCTAAATTATGTTACAATTCAACAGACAACACAGAAACAGTTTTTATGCACCCATGAGGATGACTACCTCCGGGCCTACTGGCACACTAGGCCGCAAGCTTGGAGGCCTATGGCAAAAGCACAGTGGCTGTTCACACAAAATGGCCGCCAACACATGGCCAGGCCACCCAGAACAACAAGAAAAGGAACACAAGACAGACAATGCAGGCCTATGGCAAAAGCACAATGCCTGGCTTTACAAAATGGCCGCCACCCACATGGCCAGGCCACCCAAAATAACAAAAAGTGAAGACAAAGGACAGGACCAGGCAGTTGGAGACTCTGGGCAACTTGCTACCTCTTGGAAAAAATTGTAAAACAAAAAAAAATGACTCCTTGCTCACCAAACTACATCTAAATGACAACCTGAGGAGTTTTTTGTGCAAAATGAACTAAATCAACATTTTCGAGAAGGTTTAATGATGCTCGAGAGATATTGTTCGCCAGATTGTAAATTCTGCGTGTTCGGCATAGCGATCGTCACAAATTGTCGTTATCGCGCGCGAAAACGTACATTGAGCGCGCGAAGAAGATAAAAAGTGTAAGTCCGCGTTGTCGCGCAGTGCGGACTTGCCCAAAGTCCGCGAGCTGAACGCCCAGGGTTACCTACTGGCTGAAAAGGCCTATTTATTTAACAAACACCCAAAAAAATAAAATACGCCCAAAAGCCACATTTTGCAAATCAATCCAATGCCATCCATGGCCTAAATTATGTTACAATTCAACAGACAACACAGAAACAGTTTTTATGCACCCATGAGGATGACTACCTCCGGGCCTACTGGCACACTAGGCCGCAAGCTTGGAGGCCTATGGCAAAAGCACAGTGGCTGTTCACACAAAATGGCCGCCAACACATGGCCAGGCCACCCAGAACAACAAGAAAAGGAACACAAGACAGACAATGCAGGCCTATGGCAAAAGCACAATGCCTGGCTTTACAAAATGGCCGCCACCCACATGGCCAGGCCACCCAAAATAACAAAAAAGTGAAGACAAAGGACAGGACCAGGCAGTTGGAGACTCTGGGCAACTTGCTATCTCTTGGAAAAAATTGTAAAACAAAAAAAAAATGACTCCTTGATCACCAAACTACATCTAAATGACAACCTGAGGAGTTTTTTGTGCAAAATTAACTAAATCAACATTTTCGAGAAGGTTTAATGATGCTCGAGAGATATTGTTCGCCAGATTGTAAATTCAGCGTGTTCGGCATCGCGATCATCACAAATTGTCGTTATCGCGCGCGCGAAAACGTACATTGAGCGCGCGAAGAAGATAAAAAGTCCGCGTTGTCGCGCAGTGCGGACTTGCCCAAAGTCCGCGAGCTGAACGCCCAGGGTTACCTACTGGCTGAAAAGGCCTATTTATTTAACAAACACCCAAAAATATAAAATACCACCCCAAAACCCACATTTTGCAAATCAATCCAATGCCATCCATGGATGCCCGGCCTACATGATGTTTAAACTTTAAATTCAACAGACACCACAGAAACATGCACCCATGGGTACCTCTGGCTCTAGTCCGGGGCTACTGGCTGAAATTCCAATCAAAGAAAAACAACTAGGCCCCTGCCGAAACTACAGGCCACAACAATACATTTTAAAAACTATGGAAATCCCACAAAAAAATGTAGATACAAACAAGCCCCAATCAAACAAACAAGTATACCAATTCTCCAACTTACTTGTAAAATCTCAAATCCAAGAGTCCTCAAATCCAATCCAATGATATGATGCAGCAGACAGACACAAAAAGTGATCCTTCCAGCTCCAAATCCAAATGAAAGTGAACAGCACATGGACAAAGCACTGGGAGGAGCCTGCTGGACAGGAACAGGAAGTTTGAGAATCAGGGGCACTTCCTTCCTCTTGGAAAAAAAGAAAAGGACTCCTTGCTCACCAAACTACATCTCTAAATGACAACCTGAGGAGTTTTTGTGCAAAATGAACTAATTCATCATTTTCGAGAAGGATTTATGATGCTCGAGATATATTCTTCGCCAGATTGTAGTTTCTTCGTGATCGGGATCGCGATCTTACCAACACTGCCGCCGGAAGTCAGATCGCGCGTCCGAATGACGTGTTCGCGTTCGCACACTCTCGCGGGATCGTGCGGCCGGATTCCAAATCTCGTGGCGCCCGCGAACGGATAGGAAGTCGCGTCGGCGAACGCAGAATTACGGTAGGTCGTTACCGCGCGCGCAAGAACGTATATTGAGCGCGCGAAGAAGAAAAACAGCTACGCTACGCCGCAAATTGCGTAGTGCACGGTAACTTCGCGTTCTACGCGAATCGCGAGAGTTACCGAAACTTCGCAAATTCCGCGAGCGTAGCGTAGTTCACCGCCCAGGGTTAATCATGTACAACAAGTTTAATTTCATTTTTTGAAATAACAATGTTTAAAACACCGCCAAGAAGCAGCGGTTTGAATTTTTCTGTTAACTGGCACAGTTAGGGTGGCTCCACTCTCCATAGGGAGTTGAAGGCCAGCTGGATGGATTATAAATAACAATGGAGCATATGAAGGAACTTTGCATTCTGTGGACAATTTGGTGGTACAGTTCTGGGTTCTGGATTCTACACAACGCACCAATATTCATCGTGCATACTGACCTACTAATGTTCTCATTCTCTAGGGAAAGTAAAATAAATACCTTAAATAAGCAAAGGAATGTTTATCAGTGATGATTTAGGGTCCAAAAGAGCAAAGTGTAAAAATATAAAAGCAGCCAAAGTACTGACCTAGGGGCCCAGTCACACATAGCGTTTTTTAGTTTGTAAAGTAAACCTATTCTCAAACCAACATGCAGAGATCGATGTCTTGCCTCTCTTATCTTTTCTGTGTAGAGATCTCCGTCATAGTTGCAGCATCTCCGCAAATGTAGATGCATATTTCTGTAGTAGATAGGGGGTGTAGGAAATAGGGTTACTGATTGAAGGGGGTAACCCTACTCAAGCAGCAACCACAGTCTATTTCATGGTGAGACACAAGTAACCCCAAATTACCTGTGCTCAACCCTCTGGTAGCTTGGCACAAAAGCATTCAGTCTTAACTTAGAGGCAATGTGTACAATATTTATGCAGCACTTTAAACAGTGATAAAGTGAAAACACAATACAAGAAAAATCCCACACCAATTAAGAAAACTAGAGTAAATTGTAATACATTATTTGACACCAAAACAACAAACATCCAATCAGTAGAAATGGAGCTATGCCCTTTTAAACATTTCAGTTAAGTAAAGGACCTAAAGCACAAAGCTGCACTTGTGGTTATCTGGTCGTGCAAGATCCAGTGTGTTAGAAATTGGGTTTCTGTTTGGCAGAGGCAAGAACCCTGTATGAATCACAATCCTAGTCAGGGTAGGTCAAAAACATACCACATATTAATCTGTGCTTACCCTCTGGTAGCAGGGCACCGATCAGTCAGGCTTAACTCAGGAGGCAATGTGTAAAGTAGCTGTGCAAAACATCAAACAGTAACACAGTGAAAACACAACAAAAGACTCCACACCAGATTAAAAAAATAGAGAATAAGTTTATAAATAACACAACACCAAAACGATAAAAATCTAATCAGTAGAAGTGGAGATATGAATTTTTAAAGATTAAATGCAAAAATAGTGCTTAGAAGCAGTAACCCCTTAAAGAGTTAATTGGTCGCATTAGAGTCAAGAGTTCAGGCTGACCATTATGGAGTGCGGGACGGATACAAGACCCACCTTGATCCTGGTCGTAAACAGCAAGATGCGGGGTGCAGCGAAGCGATGCTTTGGTGATCCCCATGCAGATAGGGTGATGCGCCAGATGTCTCCATGCAACAACGGTGATGCATCGGTTCTGTGAGCAATACAGCGTTCGGAGGTGTGGCTGTTCCGAATGCGATGCCCAGGGTTCTCAACGCTGTAGAGGTGATTTGTCAATCTTCTTCACGCAGTGGCGGCAATGCATTGGTTCAAAGCAGTGGTTTCAAAGACAGTGCAGCGGTACCAAGTGCAATGCATCGATCTGGTTCCCGCAATGATGGCGATGCGTCAGTTCTGGTCGGCGCAACAGTGTTGATGTGTGGGTTCTGGCAGATGCAGCACTTTACACTCACTTCCAATGGTCAGGACTGGGTTGGCATCACTTGGCAGGGCAAGACTTACAGCACGCAAAGTCCAGGCGCTGTTTGTAAGTTGGAGAGAAGTCTTTGATATCCCTGAGATTTCAGAGCAGGAGGCAAGCCAACAAGCCCTTGGAGATACTTATGTTCTGGGATGTAGAGATGCAGGTCCAGTCATTCTCACTCCCAGGTAAGAGGGCAGCAGGCCAGCACAACAAAGCAGTTCATCAGATTGGCAGTCCCTCCAGCAGCACAGCAGTTCTTTTTCTTGGTAGAATGTCCTGGTTTCTGGTTGGCAAAGGTATGAACCACAATCCTAGTCAGGGTAAGTCAGTAACATACTTTAAATTAACCTGTGCTCACCCTCTGGTAGCTTGACACGGAGCAATCAGGCTTAACTTAACAAGTAAAGTATTTCTGCAACACTTCAAATCGTAGCACAGTGAAAACACCACAAAAAGACCGCACACCAGTTGAGAAACATAGCTTATATTTTTATGAATCAAACAAGACCAAAATTACAAAAATGAGTAGACGTCAAGATATTAATTTTTAAAGAATAAACAGTTCTGTAGTGCTTCGAAACAAATTGCGAAACCGGGGCTTTTGGGTCGTGCTTGACCAGGACAAAGTCAAAAGTTTAGGCGATCTGCAATGGAGTGTGGGTTGGATACAGGGACCAGCCTTGACCCACTGAACAGTACCTTGGATGCCTCAACATCGGGGGTGATGTGGGGAGCAAATGAGGCAATGCGTCGCCGTCTATCTCGCAGATGAAGGCGATGTGTCAGTTTCGAGCTGCGCTCCATCGAGGATGCATCGAGAGTCAAGATGCAAGAACACCTGGACAATAGTTTGTTGTTGAACCACTGGGCTGTAGGCGATGCGTCAGCGCTAAACCGTGCAAAGTCGGAAATGCATTGGAAACTGGATACGATTTGTTGTGCAGTCGGCGATGTGGAGTCCGCTGTCCATGCAGCAGGGGCGATGCGTTGCCGTTTTGAAATGTGCCAGTTCTGATTGGCACACTGTTGTCTATGCATGGGTTTTTAAAGATGCAGCACTTTAAACTCACTTCTAAGAGCCCGGGACTGGATTGGCACCACTTCGCAGAGCAGTACTCACAGCAGACAGAGTCCAGTTGCTGTTTGCAGGTTGAAGAGAGAAATCTTTGCTATCCCTGAGATTTCAGAAAACAGGAGGCAAGCCAACAAATCCTTTGAGATACTTAGGTTCTGGGATGTAGATATTCAGGTCCAGTCAGGCAAGAGGGCAGCAGGCCAACACAACAAAGCAGTTCAGCAAAGTGTCAATTCCTCCAACAGCACAGCAGTCCTTCTTCCTGGTAGAATGTCCTCAGTTCCAGAAGTGTTCTGAGTTGGTGGTGTCAGACGTCCATTACTTATACCCAGTTGGGCCTTTTAAGTGGTGGAGACTTCAAAGAGATGTATTTGAAGTGCACACGTCCCTGCTTTTCCTGCCCTGGCTCAATACTCACTACAGGGGGTATGCAGCCCTTTGTGTGGGGACAGAACACAGCCCTTTCAGGTATAAGTGTCAGCTTCTCTCTACCATCCTGACCAGGATGACCCATCAGGATGCAGAACGACGCTCAGTCACACCTACCCTTCCTTTGTGTGTGGCAGTCTAGAGGGAGTGCACAAAGCCAGCTGTCACCCACCCCAGACGTGTATTCCAGAGACAAATGACTACAGTAGGAAAATGCCAACTTTCTAAAAGTGGCATTTTATATTGAAATTTAAAATCCAACTTCACCATAAATTGTGTTTTTAAATTGTGAATCCAGAGATGCCAAATTTGGGGTCCATCTCTCCCAAATAGGAAATTACACTTATAAAATGTAATAAGACAATCCCGATGTTATCCTATAGGAGAGATAGGTGTGCAGTAGTGAAAAACAAATTTAACAGTATTTCACTATCAGGACATGTAAAACTTAAAAGTACATGCCCTACTTTTTAAATACACTGCACCCTGCCCATGGGCTGTCCAGGGCCTACCTTAGGAGTGACTTATATGTAATAAAAGGAAGGTTTGGACCTGGCAAGTAGGTTAACTTGCAAGGTTGACATGGTAGTTTAAAACGGCACACACAGGCCCTGCAGTGGCAGGCCTGAGACATGTTTACAGGGTTATTTAAGTGGGTGTCACAATCAGTGCTGCAGGCCCACTTGTAGCATTTAATTTACAGGCCCTGGCTCATGTAGTGCACTTTACTAGGGACTTATAGGTAAATTAAATATGTCAATTGTGGATGAGCCAATCTTACCATGTTTTAAGCATAGAGCACCTGCACTTTAGCACTGATTAGCAGTGGTAAAGTGCCCAGATTCCTAAAACCAGCAAAAACGAAGTCAGCAAAAACATTAAAAGCAGGGGGCCTGAAGGCAAAAAGTCAGAGGAAACCACGCCAGGGATGCCAGGTCTAACAGGGTGAAAGTTACAATTTCAGGCCAATCGTGATGGAGTGCGGTTTGGGTGTCGGGATCAGGTTAGTTCAGCTGAAACATTTACCTTCAAAGTCCAGAACCAAGACTTCCCTTCACAGTTGAAGGGGCCGAGAGGAGCAGGGAGAGCGTTGCAGATGGTTGTCAATGTAGCGCAAAGAGCAGGCCAAGTGTTGTGGTGTGTCATCACTGTAACGCAAAGACCCTGTCAGGCTTCGTGGATGGTCATTGCTGGAGCTTCGCATTGGTGGTCACCACGAGCTGTTGATGCTGTAGCGTGATGTGCAGATGTAGCGCTGCTGGGTGCTGTTGTGGTCTTTGTGGTGTGAAGAGTAGCGTTCACCTGAATGTCACATTGGGAGGTGGCATGTTTGGCAAGATTTTGGTGCAAAGTGACCTGCTTGCATTTGCAAAGAGCCCAAAACTTTAGGAAGTCTCCTTCTCCTTGGAGAGGCACTCAACCGAGGCCACAGCAAGGGTCCAGGACCTGAGGGGCAACTCCTGGGGGTCAGGAACACATTCCAGCAGAGGCCAACAGGGCTCAGGCAGGTCCAGTTGCAGATCCAGGCAGCAGGTCAGCTGGGCAGTTACAGGTAGCCTCGAGCCTGTTATGCCCCTTTAGCTCAAAACAAGAGGTCAGTGTGCTGACCCTTGGAGTCACTTCAGCCTGGGATGCAGGGTGCAGGTCCAATCTTCCTTTTCAGCAAGCAGGGCAGCAGACCACAGAGCAGAAGGGCAGAAGAGTGACAGCAGAGCAGCACAGCAGACCTTCTTCTGTAGCATCCACAGGTCCAGGGGTGTACTGAAGAGTTGGTTCTGAGGGTCCAATATTTATACCTCGTGCCCACTTTGATGTAGGAAAAGTTTCTAGAGAATTCCATTTCAAGTCCTTGAAGATTCCTGCCTCCCTTGCCCTGGCTCCAAACCGACTGCATGAACAATACAGTGGGGACAAATCCTTTGTATGAAGGCAGGGCACAGCCTGTTTAGTTGCCAAAGGGGCTGTGCCCAGCTCCACCCCCATCCTGCCAGTTGATGGACCACCCAGACATACCTAATACCTCTATTGTTTGACTGTCTGGGAGGAATACAAAAAGTTCATCTGCCAACTACATCCAGTAACGTGACCCAGGAACAGGCTGCAGGCACTAAATAGTTAGCACAAGAAAATTCCAACTTTCTAAAAGTGGCATTTTCAAAATGGTCTCTTAAAATCTGGCTTTACCATTAAAGAGGATTTTTAATTACAATTTCTCAGACATCTAACATGACTATCCTATCTGCTCTGAATTGAAGGTTATCACTTATTAAATGTAATAAGTTAATCCAATGTTATTCTATTGGAGAAATAGGTTTTGCAGCAGAGAAAAATTTATTTAAGGGTTTTTCACTACCAGGTCAAGTAAAACTTAAAAGTACATGTCCAACTATTTAAATACACTGCACTCTGCCCTATTGGGCGTTTAGGGCCTACCCTAAGGGGGGAATTATATGTATTAAAAAGGAAGGTTTTGGCCTGACAAAAGGTTTACTTTGCCAGGTTGAAATCGCAGTTTAAAACTGTATTCGCAAGCTGCAGTGACAGTCCTCAGACATATTTTAAAGGACTTCTTCAGTGGATGGAACAATCAGTGCTGCAGGCCCACTAGCAGCATTTAATTTCCAGGCACAGGGTCCATGTAGTTTCAATTTACTAGGAACTTACAACTAAATTAAATGTGCCAATTGGGTGTAAGCCAATTTCACCATGTTTAAAAGAAAGAGCACAAGTACTTTAGCACTGGTTAGCAATAAGGGGCCAGATGTACGACCATTCACTTTTGCGAGTAGCAAATTGCATCGAATTGCGACTCGCAATTTGCGACTCGCAATTTGCGACTCGCAAAAGTGAATGTACAACAGTGTCTCAGACACTGTTTGCGATTCCCAATGGGGTCGCAAATTGGATGCCTCATTAATATTCATGAGACAATTCAATTTGCGACCCCATTGGGAATGGCTAGCACTCCCAGGGATGGTGGCCTGCTGGGGTCAGCAGACCACCATGTCTGTGACTGCTTTTTAAATAAAGCAGTTTTAAAAAAAAAATCAAGCCTGCTTTCCTTAACGGAAAACGGGATGCATCTCAAAAAGAAAAATTAAACTTTTCAGTTTAATTTTTTAAGGGCAGGCAGTGGTCCCTGGGACCACTGCCTGCTCTTAAAAAATATTTTTGCACACACTCACAAAGGGGAAGGGTTCCCCAGGGGACCCCTTCCTGTTTGCGAGTGGTTTACCACCTACTTGAATAGGTGGTAAACTGCGAGTGCTTTGCGACCGCAAATGCGGTTGCAAAACAATAGTGCACAGCATTGAGACTCGCTATTAGGAAGGGACGCCCCTTCCTAAAAGCGAGAGTCGCAAACGCTATTTTGCGACTCAGTTACTCGCAAAATAGTGTTTGTACATGCCTGGACCCTTTTTTTGGTCGAAAGCGGGCCGATCTCCCGTTTACGCCTGCAAAAAAAGGTCGTACATCTGGCCCAAAGTGCACAGAGTACTAAGAGCTAACAAAAACCAGTTAAGAAAACAGGAGGGTTAAGGCAAAATGTTTGGGGATGACCCTGCAAAAAGGGCCAAGTTCAAAAGAGGGGGAACAAAGGGGTGGCATGAAAATGAGGAATACTTACTACTAAATTGGACAGATTTAGGGAAATTTAAGGAGAGGCTTAGGGAGAGACGTGCTAATGCAAACACCCACCCACAACCCACAAAAGAGTAAAACCATTGCAGTTCACGAACTACGCTTCTAAAGTTACTACAGACCTAAAGGTGTCAAAAGGTATAACTGTACTCCAGCCTAGCCCAATTTTGGAGCAAGTTAAGCACCAAACACGGTCAACTGTGCTTACAATTGCAATACATTTCCATAGAAAACAATGGTGTCAGGGAAAAAATAGCACCTCATAGGAATATCTATCTATCTATCTATCTATCTATCTATCTATCTATCTATCTATCTATCTATCTACATAAATATATGTATATATATTCGCTGAAAAAACCCAAAAGTTAAAGTAACGTTATAGCTAGGTGACGTTCTCAGTGACAACTTTAAAGTTTTTACGAAAAAAACACAGAAATTCAGCAGTTGTAGTTTGTTCCCCTTATTATAACTTGCGCCCCCATTACACACTGCTTACGACTTCACATAAGACATCACTCATGACATGTTCTATGGCATCATTTATAACATCACTGATGCCATCTCAAATTACATCATTGATGACAACACTGATGACATCATCCAATTTGTTTGCTAGTTTATTTTATATTTTACATAGTGAAGGGTAGCTGTCATGTTACTTTTCTACGTAATTTTGTACTGCTTGGATTCAGCTAATGCATGTAAGTGTTTACAAAATGCATGTGCTCTTAAAGCACCATAGATGTGTAGAGGTATTGAACACGTTATCATTTTTTTAAATTAAGAGGTGACAGTTGACTTGTGTTCATTATGCTTCAGACAACATTCTTGCTTCCACTGAAAAAGTTTCCTACAGGAGAAAGATTATTCATAGTAGATACTAACCTTTGTAAACTGCTTTAAGTTATTAGAGATTATCTTGTCAGCATGATAATTTATACTTAACATAGAAGACCGTGTGTACCATGAACTAAGATATGCACGAGTGCTAGTTTTGCTACAAAAAATTAGCTATCTGAAAAGTTTTCACATAGTGTGTAGGGGGCAGCTAGTATGTTCTTTAGAACCTTCAGATTGTGGTTATATTTAGAAAATAGTGTTTTTTGACAACTGTTGCATAGAATGTATACTGTTCTTAGTAGATTTTTTAATACTCTGTGGTGCATTTCTCATGAGAGTTTCAATGTCTGCAAACAGTGTGATTTAGAGTAAACTCTCTCCATTGAGAAAAAAACTGTTTCCTGCGTGGTCCTATGTGGCTTGGTAAATCCGGAGTAACGGAAGGCAGGACAAGTCTCTGCCTTGCATTACTTTGCCCTGGGAAGGCATTCCATGGATGGAGCGTGGGTTTTCCCACACATCCACCCATGGATTTTTCGCACCTTCCCAGATTTATCATGAGTGGTAGACCTGGGAATGTGTCAAATGCTAAGCATTCCCAGGGGAGTCATAACATGGAGAAATATCTTTATTTCTCCTTGTATTTTCCTTTCAACGTGTTTGCATTCTGCAGCACACATAGAATGAGGAAAATGCCTTAGAGTATTGTTTTTGTTCAGGAAGGTGACCATGGTTCAAAGGTGTCTGCCTTGGCACTAGGCAGCACATAGTGCTCCAGCTCAAGGACAGGACAGGAATATGCCATATAATGTTAAATAGGGCATATTTCTGCCCTCTCCCTATCACTCAGCATGGCACAGCAATGTGTCTTGCTGCGCTGCATTTATTTATTTATTTATTTATTAATTAAACTTATAATGCGCAACAGCTACCCAAAAAGGGTTTCCCGGCGCAAACGCAAATACAGAGGCTGATGTCAAGGCAAAGGCAGCAGGCTAATGATTAAAAAGCCATGTCTTCAAGGATTTACGGAAATGAATGTAGTTAGTTTCGGTTCGAAGAGTTAGGGGCATAGCATTCCAGAGTGAGGGGCCAAGATGTGAAAAAGACCTACCGCCCATCCTTGCTAGTTTGATTTTGGGACAGAAAACCTCCCCTGCGTAGATGAGCGAAGGTCACGAAGAGGGATATAGGGATGAACCAGTGATTGAAGGTATTTGGGGGCCGTACCACTTTTGATTTTAAACATGTAGCTCAGGGCTTTGAACTTAACTCGGTTCTCCACCCTGAGCCAGTGCAAGTCACGGAGATGGCCGGAAACAGAGGAAGTTCTGGGGATCCGGCATAAGAGCCTAGCTGCAGAGTTTTGAACCAGTTGCAGCCTGCGTGTCACCTCTTTGTTAGAACCCAAGTACAGAACATTGCAGTAATCAAGTCTTGAAGTAATCAAGGCATGAACAACAGTCCTCTGAGTGGGTTCTGGTAGCATCCAGATAACTTTTTTAGCCACTTCAGGATAGTGAAACAGGTAGCAGCTACTTTAACAACTTGGTTATGCATACTTAGTGTATCATCCATGATTACACCCAAATTTCGAGCTTGGCGGACCGGTATAGGAAGAGCACCCATCTCGCAGGGCCAATGTTGAGGACCCCAAAGTTCCCTATTTTTCCCAAATATAAGAACCTCGGTTTTTCCTCCATTCAGTTTGAGGTAGTTAGATTGCATCCATGATGCAATATTCCTCAACCCCAGCTGAAGGGGAGAAGTCCCTGTCGTGCTCTTCATAGATAGAGAAAAAATGATTTGCGAGTCATCCGCATAGGAGAAAAGGGTCAGCCCAGATTTCTCTGCAATATCCGCCAGGGGTCTTACATATAAGTTAAAAAGCAGGGGGCTAAGGATAGAGCCTTGAGGTACCCCATGAGTTAGAGAGTGGATATCAGAGCTAGTTATGGGAGAAAAAACTTGGAAAGTGCGACTTGTGAGGAAGGAAGTGAGCCATTTCAGAGCCGGCCCACATAAGCCCAACAAACTTAGGGTTTTAATTAACACAGCATGGGACACCGTGTCAAAAGCTGCGCTCAGATCCAACAAAATGAGGGCCACGGTGTCTCCAGCATCAAGATGGTGGCGTAGTCTTTCGTTTACCCCCAGCAGGGTGGTTTCTGTTGAAAAACCGGCTCTGAAACCCGACTGTGAAGGATGGAGAAAACTTTGCGCATCGACAAACAGTAAAAGCTGTGCATGGATATGTTTTTCTAAGATTTTAGAGAAGGCCGGTAAAAGTGAAATGGGACGATAGTTAGAGAGTAGTTCAGGGTCAGCATTTGCCTTTTTAAGAAGAGGCATTACCATGGCATGTTTCCAATCAGACGGGACAATTGCCTCCAGCAGGGAGGCATTTAAAAGATCCATGATTACCTGCAGTGATGGAGGTTCCAGCTGCTGGAGTACGGAAATGGGCAAGGGATCCCTTGGCGATCCTGATTTTATACTACCCAAAAGTTTTTTTAGGGTGGTGATGTTTAGCAGAGGCCATGTGTCCAATTGATTAGTAAGTAAATTAGAGCTCCAATCTTGGTTGGGGGACATGTCATCCATGGAAGATGGTGTGGATGTTCCTGGGGAGGGAGAAAAATTGTCAACCTGCCCTCGTACTATATCCTGATATATACTGTCAACTTTTTGAACAAAGAAAGTGGCCAGGTCCTCACATTGCTTTTTATTAAGTGCAGGGGGCTTGGTTTGAGTTTTGGAACCGGCAAGTTCCTTAACCATGTTAAAAAGTGTTTTAGAGCAGTTTAAAGCTCTTGAAATGGTAGATGAGACATGGTCCGCCCTAGCTGTTTTGCAAAGATCATGATATATTTTTTTCGCTCCTTTATAGTTGCTTTTGGAAGCGGGGGTGTAGTTCCTTCTCCACTTGCGTTCCATTTTTTTACATTTGGCTTTCTCTGTCTTTAAAGTCTCAGTGAACCAAGGTGCAGGGGTCGATGATTGTTGGCTTTTTTTCTTGCCAAAGGTAAGCAAATGTCAATGGCATTAAGAAGCCATTTCTGTACCGAGGTAGAGAGTGAGTTCACTGATTGTTTGGAAATGGGCATGTGGGAACATAAAATGTTATTTAAAACTGTGGCATCTAGATTTTTCCAGTTCCTGATTAAAGTGTCTGGAGTTACATAAATAGGTACAGGACTCTCTAGAAGTTTTAAGTGGAATTTAGTAAGAAAGTGGTCCGACCAGTTTAGAGGGAGGCCGGAAAGCAGTGGATCCCCGGAAGATTCGAAAAAATGGGGTCCAGCAGGTGACCTGCCTCGTGTGTGGGGCCTGAGTTCATAAGGCTAATATTTAGAGCTGCTAAATCCGAGATAAGATTGGTGCTACATTTACAGGTGGGGTCTTCCAGATGAAGATTGAAGTCACCCAAAATTGTAAAATTTGCTGTTTTCATACTTGGAGGGGTTATAAGTTCGGGAAAGGAAGAAGTCCAGGATGCAGACGGTCCCGGGGGACGATATACCAGCATACCTGAGAAAGTAAAATTAGGGGTCAGGGTCAGCTTAAATAGCGCCGCCTCGCTGTTCTGAGACATAAAAGGTTCAAAGGAGCATTGGTAATCCTTTTTAAAAATAATGGCTATGCCCCCTCCAGTTTTTATAGCTCTATCTTTCCTAACTATTGCATAGTTATATGGAAGAGCGGCAGCGACATCCGGGCCCGCACTTTCATGGAGCCAAGTCTTGACATTGAGTGTCATTTTGATAATTCTGCCCCTACATATACATATCAAGATGAAAAATGCACATCATCACACACATGAAGTAAAATGTTGTTGTCCTCAATTAGAGGACTAACCCCATCCTAGTGTGTACTCCCTGTTTCCTAGAGTGGAAAGATGGATGATGAGGTGGGAACAACTGGGTGAGGGACTGAAGGAGACAAAGCTCATTTTACTTAAATGAGTAAGAAGAGTGTAGTATGGACAATGGGAGGTAGCTTACCTAAAGCTGCTGCAGTTCCCATCCAAGTACCTACATCAAGCCAACAGTATTCCTGAACACCATAACTGGAGCCTGGCATGAATTGATAAGTGTGCTGTATTGACTAGTGGATGGGGCTCGCATGCTGAATGGACACAAAATATGAATGTCATAAGTCTGATGACATAGTACATTCCGTGCACCTTACTGTCGGGCTCTAAATTGCATGACATAATGATGTAGATGCAGGGCAGAATAAAGGGCCTTTAGTGGGCCATATTTGGGAGGACTAGTGCAGAAAAAGTATATTAGCTCTTGGATACATTCGTGAACTGGTGGCAACTGGGTATTTTAGCAGGTATCAAACACAAATTATCTTGGTGCCTCAAACAATAAAGGGTACTGACCCACAGTGTTGCAATTGGGTTCATCCCATTCAGTGCACCTGATTTTTTTGCTTTTTGGATCACTCTGTTTTGGACTTTTTTCTTTGGGTGAGACTCACTACATGTGTCTCACTCCCGGTAATCATATGGCAAATGCACTGAATGTGTTTACCACCAGTATCTGCCTTTCACGATAAGGCTGCTGTGATGTAGCAAGAGTAGAGGGCACTTGGCTGGTTACACGTGAACACCAGTGCACATGCATGTGCACATATGTGAAGGCTGCACGTATGAGACTACCGTTGTGTGCAGCCAGGTAACTGGCAACAGGTAGTTTGGTGCAGAGGGGACTCTGAAGGATTAGATATTGACCTGGGATACGCCATATAATCTTAGTGTACACTCTTAGGGAAAATCAGTGTGGTTTACTGTATTGTCTGCAGTGATATTTTATTACACAGAATGGGGGGAAACTGCCTCAAGGTGCATTTTCACTTCCCTTTGGCCTACAAAGTCGAATGACATATCAAAATGGGGTGGAACATGTGTGAGAAACCCAAATCTGGGAGTTCCAAGAGGATATCTGTACAGCTTATGGGTCATCCAGGATTGTCTTATTACTCTGGCTCAGCTCAGGATCAGGGCCCAGGTCTTTTGTCACCCTGCTGTGCCAAGTTAATTACATTCCTCTTCAGCAGCAGGAATGAAGGCAACTGACTGAACGAAGGAGGAAGCCCAGACAACTGGAGCCAACACAGGAGTGTGCTCCTCTTTGAAAGTTTGGTAGGAGAGGCACTGGGAGTGGTGTCAGCCCGGGAGGGGAGCGGAGACCACAGGAGCAGATGCTACCAGTGACTCCTAGGTGATGGCATTTTGAATTGTCTCAGCATGCTGTGCTGGAGGGTTGGGACATTGCAGAGAGGTGATGTGGCACCCTAGTATTGGCCAGGGGTACCTGACTTCTAGAACTAACCTATCACTTAAAAAATCTTGCACAATGGGAAGACTCTCTCTTAGTTGGTGTTTTTGTGCTCTTTGATGCTGGACCCTGGGACTGCGGCAGCCATGGACAACTGGAAGAAAAAAAAAATCTTATTCCTAAAAGGAGCACGGTCTCAGCCCCCCAGTTGCTCACAGGACCAGTGAGTCTCTCCAAGGGCCAGTGAGGCTGACCCCTTTATACCCCCTGAGAACCAGCTGGCGAAAGATCTGCAGTTCTGTACCCAAGAACAAAGACCAAGAGGAGAGCTGGTGCAGGGAGCAAGTGGAACCAGCTTCCTGTAGAGAACACAGCTTTGTAGGCCAGGGGATCTGCTGATACTGCTACTGGTAGCTAGAGCTTTCCATCCGGAGTCCGTATCAGGTTCATCCGTATCACCTAACAGGCCCGAGTTATGGCCTCTCAATGATCAGCATCCTTTGACCTTTTCCGAGCTCTGGAACATGTGGGGCTCTGCCAAACCATCCTTTAAGTACCCCTGGGGTGGGCCATGGCCCGGGGGTCTATGCAAGGATTAATTGTTTAATTTTCCAAGGGAGGGGGTGTGGTCGGGTCCCTCCCCATGCTCATTCCAGTCGAAGGACCCCCAGCTCCCTGGGAGCCGATGCAAAAATGAAGGTAGAGCAAGGTCACACTCTCCCAACTGTGGTGTACCTATCCCCGCTCCATCAGCCCTAGTCTGGTGGGAGCAGGCTGCCACCAAACAGCAGAGACTCCTTGCCCACAGGAGCAAACAGGGGAGAGCAGCTGGCTCCTGTGGTCAGCGGATGATACTCGCTGCCCCCAATGTGGGAAGCATGTCTGGGGGTGTCCCAGGTGGGACTTGACATCCCATGCCCTGGAAAAAACAAAGAAAAATCTACGTGGCTCTCCTGGCACAGCGGGAAAGCCTCCAATAAAATATTCACTGTTCCTAGCTGAAGTGCCCCATAATGCCCTATGGGGATTGCTCATTTGAATATTTTTCTTGCCTTGTGGTGCCCCCAGGAGGACAGAGGCATCACCAACAAATTTAAAAAGTGTTGAAGAAGGCTATAGGAGTGACAGCAGCCCCTCAGAAGTAATCTTAGCAGAACTGACCCTATGTTTGCTGGGTCAAGGAATCCATGACCCCCTGGGGTTTTTACCTAACTTTTTTAAAAGCAGTCGCAAGGTTAGCACTTTTGTTCTACAGCTATTAGTGCAGTAGTCTCTAAGGCATATTTTATGGCTACATTTAATGTGGTCTGAAGGTGTGTAAGGAAAGTACATGGTATGCAGCGCTCTCTAGGGGCTGAGTCTATGGTTGCATTTTATGTGCCCAGAAAGTGTCGGCTTCTATGGTTCCGTTCTATGTAACTTGAAAGTATGCATAAAAAAACACAGACTTATCTTATGTTCATTTAAAAATGCTGTATTGATATAATAATGTTGGCAGTGATTACTGTTCAAGGTTAATCTGTTTTAGTAATAGTAATCATTGCATTTACACATGGTCATTATTGATGATTGCATTTATATACAAAATGCTGTTTTTAACAGGTGGTTTGTTAATCTTCTCATATGGTGAACACCTCATAAAGTCAACAGGCCTGTTTTATCTAAAGTGATGCCCCCTATATTTGATGTATTATCTGATATAGGTTGAAGGGCACTGTGATTTCAGGGGTCATGAACCTTTAGTGGTCAAATGTGATTACACAATGTCATTTATGGTATTTCCAATCTGCCTAATGTATATATTTGTAAACTCATGTATAGAATTTTGTAGTGTTTATGTCATAAATGTACTTCTCCTAGTTCTAAAGAAAAAGCACTGAATTAACAATCATTTAATGAGTGTTGAGTGCCAGCGAATGGTAATTACTAGCCCACACCACCTTCCCTGAGTAGTCCTTAGACTGGTCTGTTTCTCTACCCCGAGAATGTCAAGCACCACAATGGTGTGCTTGGTTCCCACTAAGGGGAAATTGTGGACCTACTACTTGCACAAGCCTCACATCCTGCACAACTATTAACCCAATTTCCTACACACAGATATTGTTAAGTGTATAGAGAGAGTACCCTCAGATGCTCTGTGATCTAAACAAATTGCTAATCCTATGCTTAAAGACTTTGATAGAAAAGCAGACATTTGAGGTCAGCAGATCTAGAGTGTCGCTGGTGTTGAGGGTGCTCTATACAGGAGCTGCTTTCCACCTAAACTTGAGAACATCCCAGAGTTCTCTGCTTCTTTTTGCATAATTTATGCATCACCCTATGCCTGAAAGGGTATTGTATATATATATAATATATATATATATATATATATATATATATATATTCACTGAAAAAAACCATAGGTTTCAGACATGTTATAGTTAGGAATTAGCATTTAAAAAAACCTTTGAAATTCACTGAAAAAACCATAGGTTTCAGGCACGTTATAGTTAGAAATTAGCATTTAAAAAACCTTTGAAATTCACTGAAAAAACCATAGGTTTCAGGCACGTTATAGTTAGAAATTAGCATTTAAAAAACCTTTGAAATTCACTGAAAAACCATAGGTTTCAGACACGTTATAGTTAGAAATTAGCATTTAAAAAACCTTTGAAATTCACTGAAAAACCATAGGTTTCAGGCACGTTATAGTTAGAAATTAGCATTTAAAAAACCTTTGAAATTCACTGAAAAAACCATAGGTTTCAGACACGTTATAGTTAGAAATTTGCATTTAAAAAACCTTTGAAATTCACTGAAAAAACCATAGGTTTTAGGGACAGTTATAGTTAGTTGGACATTGCACTCGTACAAAACCCGTGAAATTCCCCGTTATAGTTAGTTCAGCTAACTATAACTCACGCCCCCGCAATGCACTGCTGATGACGTCACATATTACATCATTCATGACATGGTCAGTGACATCACTGATGACATCACTGATGACATCTCAAATGACATCACTGATGACATCATGCAGTGACTGTGGGTTTCTATAAAGTTTAAATATGTTTAATATATATGCCAAGGTGTATTGAATAATGAGTGGGTGTATAAGTGTCTGGATGGGATGATTTAGTAGGTGCGTGACTGACTCTATAAGTGAGTGATTAAATGTATCTTACTAAATGCATGGGTTAGTGACTAAACTGTGTTAATGTCTTTATCCGTCTGTCTGTTGGAGTGTAAGTGGCTGCATGGGTTTGTAAATAGCTACATGAGTGTCTATGAGTTATTGATTGGTTGTCTGAGTATCTGTATGGGTGCCTGAGTGTTTGTGTGGATGGGGTGTGTGTGACTGCACATAGATGTATCAGTGGGTGATTCACTGGGTGCATGGTTTCAAGAGTGCATCTGTGATGGACTGTATGGGTGGGGAGTGTGCGTATGGGTGTGTTAGTGAGTGAATGTATATCTCAGTGGTACATGTGTGAGTAACTACATATGTGAAAGGCAGTATATATGTGTGTGTTGGAGTATATAAATAGCTATAAGCGAGAGTGTGTGATTGTGATTGTGAGAGTGGCTGTATGGATGAGTGTGTGCTTGTATCAGTGATTGTATAAGAGCGTAAGAATGTGCTAGTATTTGTATGAGTAAGTGAGCTGGTGTGTGTATAACTGTATAGGTGAGTAAATGGCAGTGTGATTAATTATTTGCATGACTGACTAGGTGTGTGAGTACCTCTATGGATGAGTGGCGGTGTGTGAGTGTCTATGTAGGTGTATGAGTGCATATGATAGTCCTGTACTGAGTGACCGTAAGTATGAGTGACTGTACGGGTGAGTGAGTGGATGTGTGTGTAGACCTAAGAATCAGTGAGTGGGTATGTAGTTATTGGTGTTGGAGTGTCTATGGTTTTGAGAATGGCAGTCTGTAATTTACAGTGGGTGTATCAAAAGTTATATTAGGGTGTGAGAAGATGCATGAAATTATCACATGGATGATGTCATCAGTGATGTCATTTGAGATGTCATCAGTGATGTCATCAGTGATGTCACTGACCATGTCATGAACGATGTAATATGTGACGTCATCAGCAGTGCAATGCGGGGGCGCGAGTTATAGTTAGATGAACTAACTATAACGGGGGAATTTCACGGATTTTGTACGAGTGCAATGTCCAACTAACTATAACTGTCCCTAAAACCTATGGTTTTTCAGTGAATTTCAAAGGTTTTTAAATGCTAATTTCTAACTATAACATGCCTGAAACCTATGGTTTTTCAGTGAATTTCAAAGGTTTTTAAATGCTAATTTCTAACTATAACGTGTCTGAAACCTATGGTTTTTTCAGTGAATTTCAAAGGTTTTTTAAATGCTAATTTCTAACTATAACGTGCCTGAAACCTATGGTTTTTTCAGTGAATTTCAAAGGTTTTTTAAATGCTAATTCCTAACTATAACATGTCTGAAACCTATGGTTTTTTTCAGTGAATTTCCAAGGTTTTGTAAATGACAATTTTTAAATGTGTTAATTGTTATCTTTATTTTTTTGATACTGATTTACTACATTTTTTTAAACTATTTATTTTTAAATTACATTGTAATTACATTATACATTACATTACAAAATATACTTTCTCAGAATGAATTACTTTAGTTTAAATTCTTTGCAAATAGGCAATAGACTTTTAAGTACAGTAGTTACAGTTGTTGCAATGGGCAACACAATTTCAAACACAATGCAACATTGAGCTCAATGTGAATTTCTAGTTAAATGCAATTAGTTACTTTATGGATTACTTTTCTAACCACAGGACTGGATCCTAGATTCAGTCCTGGGACATCTCCTGTAAACAGTTGAGTAAAAGCGTTTTGGTTATAGTACTGATTTTTAAGGAATATTATTGTATTTTAAAAGTTGACACTTAGAAACTTTTTCACATAGAATCACCAATGTTATCCTATGGCAGGAAATTCACTTAGCAGGTAAGTAGTGTTATCGTTACTTTTTCTTACTCAGTGGTGGATCCTGGATCCAGCACTGGTGCATCTCCTGTAAACAGTTGAAAGAATGCGTTTAAGTCATACAGGCGATTTTTAAGGAATATTTGTAGTTTGTGAAAATGGACACTTTGAAACTTTTCTGCTGAAACCAGACAATGGATTCCTATGGAAGGAAATACAAGTTACTGGTAAGTACGGTTAGAATTACTTTTCAGGGTCAGTGCTGGGCTAAAAGATGCAGCACTGGGTTCTCTCCTGATAACAGGTGAGTAAATCGGAATTCGTAGTTCGGCTGATTTTAGAGGAATATTATAAAGTTCCAAAACTCCACACACAGAAGAATTTCCAAGTGAAACCAGTCAATGTTAGCCTATGGAAGGAAATTCAAGTTACTGGTAAGTACGGTTAGAATTACTTTTCAGGGTCAGTGCTGGGCTAAAGATGCAGCACTGGGTTCTCTCCTGATTACAGGTGAGTAAATCGGAATTCGTAGTTCGGCTGATTTTAGAGGAATATTTGCACAATGGTGAAGGAAGGGGTGGGGCCTGAGGTGACATGTCTGCAAACACGCCCTGTGGCGCGTTTTAAGTTGGAGAATTAATTCCTCCTCAATCCCGAGGGTCCCTAGGGGCCAACTAGCCCACCAGGTACCTCCAGTATGCGCCAGAGAGCTGCGTTGCAGAGAGATGGTCCGAGGCCACGCCCCTTTTTGCACCTCTCTGCAACGCAGCTCTGTGGCACTTACTGGAGGTACCTGGTGGGCTAGTTGGCCCCCAGGGACCCTCAGGATTCAAGGGGACTTAATCCCCCAACTTACAATGCGCCAGGGGGTGCGTTTGCACAGTGTTGCAGGGAGGGGGTGGGCCTGATATGACAAGTGTGCAAACACGCCCCCTGGCGCGTTGTAAATTGGGGGATTAAGTCCCCTTCAATCCTGAGGGTCCCTGAGGGCCAACTAGCCCACCAGGTACCTCCAGTAAGTGCCACAGAGCTGCGTTGCAGAGAGGTGGTCCGAGGCCATGCCCCTTTTTACACCACTCTGCAAACGCAGCTTCTGGTGCACTGCTGGTGGGGCGATGAGGTCCTCTTGTGTCCTGAGGACCTCAGGACACAAGTTGACTTCATCCCCCAAGCAGCAGTGCGCCAAGAGGCGCGTTTGCAGATTGGTGTAAAAAGGGGGCGCGGCCTCGGACCACCTCTCTGCAATCCAGCTCTGTGGCGCATATTGGAGGTACCTGGTGGGCTAGTTGGCCCCCAGGGGCCCTCAGTATTCAAGGGGAATTAATTCCCCAACTAGCGACGCACCAGGGGGCGCGTTTGCAGAGTGGTGGAGAAAGGGGCATTGCCTTTGTCTACCTCTCAGCAATCCCACTGCATGGGGCTTACTGGAGGTAAGAGGTAGGCTAGTTGGCCCCTAAAGGACCCCCAGCAGCGAAGGGGACTTCAATCCCCATTCAAGAGCGCGCCAGAGTGCGCGTTTGTAGAGTGGGGAACAAAGGGGGCGTGGCCTGCTCTTCGAACTTTAGCAATGCTGCTGTGTGGGACTTACTGGAGGTAATAGGACGGGTAGTTGGCCCCAAAGGATGTCCTTGGGGGCCAACTACCCCTCTTGTTACCTCCAGTAAGTCCCACACAGTGGGATTGCTAAGACATCTTCGGAGGCCATGCCCCCCTTTCTCCACCATTCTGCAAACGCGGCTCCTGGCAGACTATGGGATGGGGGATGAAGTCCAATTTACTCCTGAGGGACTTTGGGGGCCAAGAAGCCATACTGGTACCTCCTGTAAGCCCTACGCACCGGAATTCCTGAGCGCTGGTCGGAGGGCCAGCACCCTTTCTCCACCACTCTGCAAACACGACTACTAGTTAAAGAAGTGTTTGCAATGTAATAGGTTTCGCATTTGCAAGAATTAGAGCTATTGGCGTTGTAAATGCAAACGTTTTTTACTAATGTTTTTTGGAGTGGAGTGGATGTACGGTGTGTAGTGGAATTATGTGGTATGTTGTGCAGTGAAATTATGTGGATAGAAAGTATGTGGTATTTAGTGTATAGGAATTATGTAGAGTGGGATTATGTGTTATGGAGAGTAACTATGTGGTATGGTAGTCTGTGTTGTGGAGTGGTAACCTCAGGTTTAGTCTTCCTCGTTTCCATAGAAGTTCAACTATGAACTCAGTGAGACAAAAAAAGATGGAATCACTGAGGAGCACTTGTGGACCTAGTCAGAGGTATGAGCAGGGCCACTGGAATTATGTGACTGTATGGCTGCACCGACTTTCGCACAATTATACATTTTCTACATTAGCCACATAATTCATCATCTGCACCATAATCTGCAGATTTGAACAAAAAAAGCCTTGTTTCTAGTTGAAACGGGTCAAACGTTACCAAAAATGCAGCAACAAGTGTTACAGCATGGTGGAACGCCCTTTGCAAACCTAGAATGGTCACGTGTTACTTATTGCTAAATGTGGGTGTTAAAATGGTACTAATGGTGTGCAAGCCACTCTTGTATCCCTCTGCGACTCTCTTGCCTCTTTCTGCATTTCTGTTGCTTTCTTCTGCAAGTTTCTTTCTTTTTCTGCACTTCTCTTGACCTCATTCTGCAAATCTCATGTACTTTCTGCACCTCTCTTCCCTCTTTCTGCACGTCTGTTGCCTCTTTCTGCACCTCATTTGCTTCTTTCTGCACCCCTGTTGTCTCTTTCTGCACTCGTTTTCCCTCTTTCTGTACCTTTCCTGCCTGTTTTTGCATCTCACTTGCCTCTTTCTGCACTTTTCTTGCTTCTTTCTACACCTCTGTTGCTTCTTTCAGCAATTCTCTTAGCTCTTTGTGCACTTCTCTTGCCTCTTTCTGCAACTCTCTTGCCTCTTTCTGCACCTCTGTTGGCACTTTCTGCACCTCACTTGCTCCTTTCTACACTTCTCTTGCCTCTTTCTGCACCCCTGTTGCTTCATTCTGCACTTTCCATGCTTCTTTCTGCATCTGTCTTGCTTCTTTCTGCACCCCTGTTGTCTCTTTATGTACCTCTTTCTGCACCTTTCTTGCCTTTTTCTGCACCTCTCTTCCCTCTTTCTGCATGTGTTTTGCCTCTTTCTGCACCTCATTTGCTTCTTTCTGCACCCCTGTTGTCTCTTTCTGCACTCGTCTTCCCTCTTTCTGTACCTTTGCTGCCTGTTTTTGCATCTCATTTGCCTCTTTCTGCACTCTTCTTGCTTCTTTCTACACCTCTGTTGCTTCTTTCAGCAATTTTCTTGCCTCTTTGTGCACTTCTCTTGCCTGTTTCTGCACTTCTCTTGCCTCTTTCTGCACCCCTGTTGCTTCATTCTGCACTTTCCATGCTTCTTTCTGCACCTGTCTTGCTTCTTTCTGCACCCCTGTTGTCTCTTTATGTACCTCTTTTGCCTCTTTCTGCACTTTTCTTGCCGTTTACTGCACCTCTCTTCCCTCTTTCTGCACGTCTGTTGCCTCTTTCTGCACCTCATTTGCTTCTTTCTGCACCCCTGTTGTCTCTTTCAGCACTCGTCTTCCTCTTTCTGTACCTTTCCTACCTGTTTTTGCATCTCACTTGCCTCTTTCTGCACTTCTCTTGCTTCTTTCTACACCCCTGTTGCTTCTTTCAGCAATTCTCTTGCCTCTTTGTGCACTTCTCTTGCCTCTTTTTGCACCTCTGTTGGCTCTTTCTGCACCTCACTTACTCCTTTCTACACTTCTCTTGCATCTTTCTGCTCTCCTGTTGCTTCATTCTGCACTTTCCATGCTTCTTTCTGCACCTGTCTTGCTTCTTTCTGCACCCCTGTTGTCTCTTTATGTACCTCTTTTGCCTCTTTCTGCACTTTTATTGCCTTTTTCTGCACCTCTCCTCCCTCCTTCTGCACGTCTGTTGCCTCTTTCTGCACCTCATTTGCTTCTTTCTGTACCCCTGTTGTCTCTTTCTGCACTCGTCTTCCCTCTTTCTGTACCTTTCCTGCCTGTTTTTGCATCTCACTTGCCTCTTTCTGCACTTTTCTTGCTTCTTTCTACATCTCTGTTGCTTCTTTCAGCAATTCTCTTGACTCTTTCTGCACTTTCCATGCTTCTTTCTGCACCTGTCTTGCTTCTTTCTGCACGCCTGTTGTCTCTTTGTGTACCTCTTTTGCCTGTTTCTGCACTTTTCTAGCCTTTTTCTGCACCTCTCTTCCCTCTTTCTGCACGTCTGTTGCCTCTTTCTGCACCTCACTTGCTTGTTTCTACACTTCTCTTGCCTCTTTCTGCACCCCTGTTGCTTCATTCTGCACTTTCCATGCTTCTTTCTGCACCTGTCTTGCTTCTTTCTGCACGCCTGTTGTCTCTTTATGTACCTCTTGTGCCTCTTTCTGCACTTTTCTTGCCTTTTTCTGCACCTCTCTTCCCTCTTTCTGCACCCCTGTTGACTCTTTATGTACCTCTTTTGCCTCTTTCTGCACTTTTCTTGCTTCTTTCTACACCCCTGTTGCTTCTTTCAGCAATTCTCTTGCCTCTTTGTACACTTCTCTTGCCTCTTTTTGCACCTCGGTTGGCTCTTTCTGTGCCTCACTTGCTCCTTTCTACACTTCTCTTGCATCTTTCTGCACCCCTGTTGCTTCATTCTGCACTTTCCATGCTTCTTTCTGCACCTGTCTTGCTTCTTTCTGCATGCCTGTTGTCTCTTTATGTACCTCTTTTGCCTCTTTCTGCACTTTTCTTGCCTTTTTCTGCACCTCTTTTCCCTCTTTCTGCACGTCTGTTGCCTCTTTCTGCACCTCATTTGCTTCTTTCTGTACCCCTGTTGTCTCTTTCTGCACTCGTCTTCCCTCTTTCTGTACCTTTCCTGCCTGTTTTTGCATCTCACTTGCCTCTTTCTGCACTTTTCTTGCTTTTTTCCACACCTCTGTTGCTTTTTCAGCAATTCTCTTGCCTCTTTGTGCACTTCTCTTGCCTGTTTCTGCACTTCTCTTGCCTCTTTCTGCACCCCTGTTGCTTCATTCTGCACTTTCCATGCTTTTTTCTACGCCTGTCTTGCTTCTTTTTGCACCCCTGTTGTCTCTTTATGTACCTCTTTTTCCTCTTTCTGCACTTTTCTTGGCTGTTTATGTACCTCTCTTCCCTCTTTCTGCACATCTGTTGCCTCTTTCTGCACCTCATTTGCTTCTTTCTGCACACCTATTGTCTCTTTTTTCACTAATCTTCCTTCTTTCTGTACCTTTCCTGCCTCTTTGTGCATCTCACTTGCCTCTTTCTGCAATTTTCTTGCTTCTTTCTACATCTCTGTTGCTTCTTTCAGCAATTCTCTTGCCTCTTTGTGCACTTCTCTTGCCTCTTTTTGCACCTCTGTTGGCTCTTTCTGCACCTCACTAGCTCCTTTCTACACTTCTCTTGCCTCTTTCTGCACCCCTGTTACTTCATTCCGCACTTTCCATGCTTCTTTCGGCACCTGTCTTGCTTCTTTCTGCACCCTTGTTGTCTCTTTATGTACCTCTTTTGCCTCTTTCTGCACTTTTCTTGCCTTTTTCTGCATCTCTCATCCCTCTTTCTGCACATTTGTTGCCTCTTTCTGCACCTCATTTGCTTCTTTATGCACCCCTGTTGTCTCTTTCTGCACTCTTCTTCCTTCTTTCTGTACCTTTCCTGCCTGTTTTTCCATCTCACTTGCCTCTTTCTGCACTTTTCTTGCTTCTTTCTACACCTCTGTTGCTTCTTTCAGCAATTCTCTTGCTTCTTTGTGCACTTCTCTTGCCGGTTTTTGCACCTCTCTTGCCTCTTTTTGCACCTCTGTTGGCTCTTTCTGTACCTCACTTGCTCCTTTCTACACTTCTCTTGCCACTTTCTGCAACCCTGTTGCTTCATTCTGCACTTTCCATGCTTCTTTCTGCACCTGTCTTGCTTCTTTCTGCACCACTGTTGTCTCTTTATGTACCTCTTTTGCCTCTTTCTGCACTTTTCTTGCCTTTTTCTGCACCTCTCTTCCCTCTTTCTGCACGTCTGTTGCCTCTTTCTGCACCTCATTTGCTTCTTTCTGCACCGTTGTTGTCTCTTTCAGCACTCGTCTTCCCTATTTCTGTACCTTTCCTGCCTGTTTTTGCATCTCACTTGCCTCTTTCTGAACTTTTCTTGATTCTTTCTACACCTCTGTTGCTTCTTTCAGCAATGCTCTTGTCTCTTTGTGCACTTTTCTTGCCTGTTTCTGCACCTCTCTTGCCTCTTTTTGCACCTCTGTTGGCTCTTTCTGCACCTCACTTGCTCCTTTCTACACTTCTCTTGCCTCTTTCTCCACCCCTGTTGCTTCATTCTACACTTTCCATGCTTCTTTCTGCACCTGTCTTGCTTCTTTCTGCACCCCTGTTGTCTCTTTATGTACCTCTTTTGCCTCTTTCTGTACTTTTCTTGCCTTTTTCTGCACCTCTCTTCCCTCTTTCTGCATGTCTGTTGCCTCTTTCTGCACCTCATTTGCTTCTTTCTGCACCCCTGTTGTCTCGTTCTGCACTCGTCGTCCCTCTTTCTGTACCTTTCCTGCCTGTTTTTGCATCTCACTTGCCTCTTTCTGAACTTTTCTTGATTCTTTCTACACCCCTATTGCTTCTTTCAGCAATTCTCTTGCCTCTTTGTGCACTTCTCTTGCCTGTTTCTGCACTTCTCTTGCCTCTTTCTGCACCCCTGTTGCTTCATTCTGCACTTTCCATGCTTCTTTCTGTACCTGTCTTGCTTCTTTCTGCACCCCTGTTGTCTCTTTATGTACCTCTTTTGCCTCTTTCTGCACTTTTCTTGCCATTTTCTGCATCTCTTTTCCATCTTTCTGCACATCTGTTGCCTCTTTCTGCACCTCATTTGCTTCTTTCTGCACCCCTGTTTTCTCTTTCAGCACTCTTCTTCCCTCTTTCTGTATCTTTCCTGACTGTTTTTGCATCTCACTTGCCTCTTTCTGCACTTTTCTTACTTCTTTCTACACCTCTGCTGCTTCTTTCAGCAATTCTCTTGCCTCTTTGTGCACTTCTCTTGCCTGTTTTTGCACCTCTCTTGCCTCTTTTTGCACCTCTGTTGGCTCTTTCTGTACCTCACTTGCTCCTTTCTACACTTCTCTTGCCACTTTCTGCAACCCTGTTGCTTCATTCTGCACTTTCCATGCTTCTTTCTGCACCTGTCTTGCTTCTTTCTGCACCCCTGTTGTCTCTTTATGTACCTCTTTTGCCTCTTTCTGCACTTTTCTTGCCTTTTTCTACACTTGTCTTCCCTCTTTCTGCACGTCTGTTGCCTCTTTCTGCACCTCATTTGCTTCTTTCTGCACCCTTGTTGTCTCTTTCAGCACTCGTCTTCCCTATTTCTGTACCTTTCCTGCCTGTTTTTGCATCTCACTTGCCTCTTTCTGAACTTTTCTTGATTCTTTCTACACCTCTGTTGCTTCTTTCAGCAATGCTCTTGCCTCTTTGTGCACTTTTCTTGCCTGTTTCTGCACCTCTCTTGCCTCTTTTTGCACCTCTGTTGGCTCTTTCTGCACCTCACTTGCTCCTTTCTACACTTCTCTTGCCTCTTTCTCCACCCCTGTTGCTTCATTCTGCACTTTCCATGCTTCTTTCTGCACCTGTCTTGCTTCTTTCTGCACCCCTGTTGTCTCTTTATGTACCTCTTTTGCCTCTTTCTGTACTTTTCTTGCCTTTTTCTGCACCTCTCTTCCCTCTTTCTGCATGTCTGTTGCCTCTTTCTGCACCTCATTTGCTTCTTTCTGCACCCCTGTTGTCTCGTTCTGCACTCGTCGTCCCTCTTTCTGTACCTTTCCTGCCTGTTTTTGCATCTCACTTGCCTCTTTCTGAACTTTTCTTGTTTCTTTCTACACCCCTGTTGCTTCTTTCAGCAATTCTCTTGCCTCTTTGTGCACTTCTCTTGCCTGTTTCTGCACTTCTCTTGCCTCTTTCTGCACCCCTGTTGCTTCATTCTGCACTTTCCATGCTTCTTTCTGTACCTGTCTTGCTTCTTTCTGCACCCCTGTTATCTCTTTATGTAAATCTATTGCCTCTTTCTGCACTTTTCTTGCCATTTTCTGCATCTCTCTTCCATCTTTCTGCACATCTGTTGCCTCTTTCTGCACCTCTGTTGGCTCTTTCTGTACCTCACTTGCTCCTTTCTACACTTCTCTTGCCACTTTCTGCACCCCTGTGGCTTCATTCTGCACTTTCCATGCTTCTTTCTGCACCTGTCTTGCTTCTTTCTGCACCCCTGTTGTCTCTTTATGTACCTCTTATGCCTCTTTCTGCACTTTTCTTGCCTTTTTCTACACCTCTCTTCCCTCTTTCTGTACGTCTGTTGCCTCTTTCTGCACCTCATTTGCTTCTTTCTGCACCCCTGTTGTCTCTTTCAGCACTCGTCTTCCCTCTTTCTGTACCTTTCCTGCCTGTTTTTGCATCTCACTTGCCTCTTTCTGCACTTTTCTTGCTTCTTTCTACACCTCTGTTGCTTCTTTCAGCAATGCTGTTGCCTCTTGGTGCACTTCTCTTGCCTCTTTTTGCACCTCTGTTGGCTCTTTCTGCACCTCACTTACTCCTTTCTACACTTCTCTTGCATCTTTCTGCTCTCCTGTTGCTTCATTCTGCACTTTCCATGCTTCTTTCTGCACCTGTCTTGCTTCTTTCTGCACACCTGTTGTCTCTTTATGTACCTCTTTTGCCTCTTTCTGCACTTTTATTGCCTTTTCCTGCACCTCTCCTCCCTCCTTCTGCACGTCTGTTGCCTCTTTCTGCACCTCATTTGCTTCTTTCTGTACCCCTGTTGTCTCTTTCTGCACTCGTCTTCCCTCTTTCTGTACCTTTCCTGCCTGTTTTTGCATCTCACTTGCCTCTTTCTGCACTTTTCTTACTTCTTTCTACATCTCTGTTGCTTCTTTCAGCAATTCTCTTGACTCTTTCTGCACTTTCCATGCTTCTTTCTGCACCTGTCTTGCTTCTTTCTGCACGCCTGTTGTCTCTTTGTGTACCTCTTTTGCCTGTTTCTGCACTTTTCTAGCCTTTTTCTGCACCTCTCTTCCCTCTTTCTGTACGTCTGTTGCCTCTTTCTGCACCTCACTTGCTTGTTTCTATACTTCTCTTGCCTCTTTCTGCACCCCTGTTGCTTCATTCTGTACTTTCCATGCTTCTTTCTGCACCTGTCTTTCTTCTTTCTGCACGCCTGTTGTCTCTTTATGTACCTCTTGTGCCTCTTTCTGCACATTTCTTGCCTTTTTCTGCACCTCTCTTCCCTCTTTCTGCACCCCTTTTGACTCTTTATGTACCTCTTTTGCCTCTTTCTGCACTTTTCTTGCTTCTTTCTACACCCCTGTTGCTTCTTTCAGCAATTCTCTTGCCTCTTTGTACACTTCTCTTGCCTCTTTTTGCACCTCTGTTGGCTCTTTCTGCGCCTCACTTGCTCCTTTCTACACTTCTCTTGCATCTTTCTGCACCCCTGTTGCTTCATTCTGCACTTTCCATGCTTCTTTCTGCACCTGTCTTGCTTCTTTCTGCATGCCTGTTGTCTCTTTATGTCCCTCTTTTGCCTCTTTCTGCACTTTTCTTGCCTTTTTCTGCACCTCTTTTCCCTCTTTCTGCACGTCTGTTGCCTCTTTCTGCACCTCATTTGCTTCTTTCTGTACCCCTGTTGTCTCTTTCTGCACTCGTCTTCCCTCTTTCTGTACCTTTCCTGCCTGTTTTTGCATCTCACTTGCCTCTTTCTGCACTTTTCTTGCTTCTTTCCACACCTCTGTTGCTTTTTCAGCAATTTTCTTGCCTCTTTGTGCACTTCTCTTGCCTGTTTCTGCACTTCGCTTGCCTCTTTCTGCACCCCTGTTGCTTCATTCTGCACTTTCCATGCTTTTTTCTACGCCTGTCTTGCTTCTTTCTGCACCCCTGTTGTCTCTTTATGTACCTCTTTTTCCTCTTTCTGCACTTTTCTTGGCTGTTTATGTACCTCTCTTCCATCTTTCTGCACATCTGTTGCCTCTTTCTGCACCTCATTTGCTTCTTTCTGCACACCTATTGTCTCTTTTTTCACTAATCTTCCCTCTTTCTGTACCTTTCCTGCCTCTTTGTGCATCTCACTTGCCTCTTTCTGCACTTTTCTTGCTTCTTTCTACATCTCTGTTGCTTCTTTCAGCAATTCTCTTGCCTCTTTGAGCACTTCTCTTGCCTCTTTTTGCACCTCTGTTGGCTCTTTCTGCACCTCACTAGCTCCTTTCTACACTTCTCTTGCCTCTTTCTGCACCCCTGTTACTTCATTCCGCACTTTCCATGCTTCTTTCGGCACCTGTCTTGCTTCTTTCTGCACCCTTGTTGTCTCTTTATGTACCTCTTTTGCCTCTTTCTGCACTTTTCTTGCCTTTTTCTGCATCTCTCATCCCTCTTTCTGCACATCTGTTGCCTCTTTCTGCACCTCATTTGCTTCTTTATGCACCCCTGTTGTCTCTTTCTGCACTCTTCTTCCTTCTTTCTGTACCTTTCCTGCCTGTTTTTCCATCTCACTTGCCTCTTTCTGCACTTTTCTTGCTTCTTTCTACACCTCTGTTGCTTCTTTCAGCAATTCTCTTGCTTCTTTGTGCACTTCTGTTGCCTGTTTCTGCACCTCTCTTGCCTCTTTTTGCACCTCTGTTGGCTCTTTCTGTACCTCACTTGCTCCTTTCTACACTTCTCTTGCCTACTTTCTGCAACCCTGTTGCTTCATTCTGCACTTTCCATGCTTCTTTCTGCACCTGTCTTGCTTCTTTCTGCACCCCTGTTGTCTCTTTATGTACCTCTTTTGCCTCTTTCTGCACTTTTCTTGCCTTTTTCTACACCTCTCTTCCCTCTTTCTGCACGTCTGTTGCCTCTTTCTGCACCTCATTTGCTTCTTTCTGCACCCTTGTTGTCTCTTTCTGCACTCGTCGTCCCTCTTTCTGTACCTTTCCTGCCTGTTTTTGCATCTCACTTGCCTCTTTCTGAACTTTTCTTGATTCTTTCTACACCTCTGTTGCTTCTTTCAGCAATTCTCTTGCCTCTTTGTGCACTTCTCTTGCCTGTTTCTGCACTTCTCTTGCCTCTTTCTGCACCCCTGTTGCTTCATTCTGCACTTTCCATTCCTCTTTCTGTACCTGTCTTGCTTCTTTCTGCACCCCTGTTGTCTCTTGATGTACCTCTTTTGCCTCTTTCAGCACTTTTCTTGCCTTTTTCTGCATCTCTTTTCCCTCTTTCTGCACATCTGTTGCCTCTTTCTGCACCTCATTTGCTTCTTTCTGCACCCCTGTTTTCTCTTTCAGCACTCTTCTTCCCTCTTTCTGTATCTTTCCTGCCTGTTTTTGCATCTCACTTGCCTCTTTCTGCGCTTTTCTTACTTCTTTCTACACCTCTGTTGCTTCTTTCAGCTATTTTCTTGCCTCTTTGTGCACTTCTCTTGCCTGTTTCTGCACCTCTCTTGCCTCTTTTTGCACCTCTGTTGGCTCTTTCTGCACCTCACTTGCTCCTTTCTACACTTCTCTTGCCACTTTCTGCACCCCTGTGGCTTCATTCTGCACTTTCCATGCTTCTTTCTGCACCTGTCTTGCTTCTTTCTGCACCCCTGTTGTCTCTTTATGTACCTCTTTTGCCTCTTTCTGCACTTTTCTTGCCTTTTTCTACACTTGTCTTCCCTCTTTCTGCACGTCTGTTGCCTCTTTCTGCACCTCATTTGCTTCTTTCTGCACCCTTGTTGTCTCTTTCTGCACTCGTCTTCCCTATTTCTGTACCTTTCCTGCCTGTTTTTGCATCTCACTTGCCTCTTTCTGCACTTTTCTTGATTCTTTCTACACCTCTGTTGCTTCTTTCAGCAATGCTCTTGCCTCTTTGTGCACTTTTCTTGCCTGTTTCTGCACCTCTCTTGCCTCTTTTTGCACCTCTGTTGGCTCTTTCTGCACCTCACTTGCTCCTTTCTACACTTCTCTTGCCTCTTTCTCCACCCCTGTTGCTTCATTCTGCACTTTCCATGCTTCTTTCTGCACCTGTCTTGCTTCTTTCTGCAACCCTGTTGTCTCTTTATGTACCTCTTTTGCCTCTTTCTGTACTTTTCTTGCCTTTTTCTGTACCTCTCTTCCCTCTTTCTGCATGTCTGTTGCCTCTTTCTGCACCTCATTTGCTTCTTTCTGCACCCCTGTTGTCTCGTTCTGCACTCGTCGTCCCTCTTTCTGTACCTTTCCTGGCTGTGTTTGAATCTCACTTGCCTCTTTCTGCACATTTCTTGCTTCTTTCTACACCTCTGTTGCTTCTTTCAGCAAATCACTTGCCTCTTTGTGCACTTCTCTTGCCTGTTTCTGCACTTCTCTTGCCTCTTTCTGCACCCCTGTTGCTTCATTCTGCACTTTCCATGCTTCTTTCTGTACCTGTCTTGCTTCTTTCTGCACCCCTGTTATCTCTTTATGTAAATCTATTGCCTCTTTCTGCACTTTTCTTGCCATTTTCTGCATCTCTTTTCCATCTTTCTGCACATCTGTTGCCTCTTTCTGCACCTCTGTTGGCTCTTTCTGTACCTCACTTGCTCCTTTCTACACTTCTCTTGCCACTTTCTGCACCCCTGTGGCTTCATTCTGCACTTTCCATGCTTCTTTCTGCACCTGTCTTGCTTCTTTCTGCACCCCTGTTGTCTCTTTATGTACCTCTTATGCCTCTTTCTGCACTTTTCTTGCCTTTTTCTACACCTCTCTTCCCTCTTTCTGCACGTCTGTTGCCTCTTTCTGCACCTCATTTGCTTCTTTCTGCACCCCTGTTGTCTCTTTCAGCACTCGTCTTCCCTCTTTCTGTACCTTTCCTGCCTGTTTTTGCATCTCACTTGCCTCTTTCTGCACTTTTCTTGCTTCTTTCTACACCTCTGTTGCTTCTTTCAGCAATGTCTGCTTGCCTCTTTGGTGCACTTCTCTTGCCTCTTTTTGCACCTCTGTTGGCTCTTTCTGCACCTCACTTACTCCTTTCTACACTTCTCTTGCATCTTTCTGCTCTCCTGTTGCTTCATTCTGCACTTTCCATGCTTCTTTCTGCACCTGTCTTGCTTCTTTCTGCACACCTGTTGTCTCTTTATGTACCTCTTTGCCTCTTTCTGCACTTTTCTTGCCTTTTTCTGCACCTCTCCTCCCTCCTTCTGCACGTCTGTTGCCTCTTTCTGCACCTCATTTGCTTCTTTCTGTACCCCTGTTGTCTCTTTCTGCACTCGTCTTCCCTCTTTCTGTACCTTTCCTGCCTGTTTTTGCATCTCACTTGCCTCTTTCTGCACTTTTCTTGCTTCTTTCTACATCTCTGTTGCTTCTTTCAGCAATTCTCTTGACTCTTTCTGCACTTTCCATGCTTCTTTCTGCACCTGTCTTGCTTCTTTCTGCACGCCTGTTGTCTCTTTGTGTACCTCTTTTGCCTGTTTCTGCACTTTTCTAGCCTTTTTCTGCACCTCTCTTCCCTCTTTCTGTACGTCTGTTGCCTCTTTCTGCACCTCACTTGCTTGTTTCTATACTTCTCTTGCCTCTTTCTGCACCCTGTTGCTTCATTCTGTACTTTCCATGCTTCTTTCTGCACCTGTCTTTGCTTCTTTCTGCACGCCTGTTGTCTCTTTCATGCACCTCTTGTGCCTCTTTCTGCACTTTCTTGCCTTTTCTGCACTCTCTTCCCTCTTTCTGCACCCTTTTGACTCTTTATGTACCTCTTTTGCCTCTTTCTGCACTTTTCTTGCTTCTTTCTACACCTCTGTTGCTTCTTTCAGCAATTCTCTTGCCTCTTTGTGCACTTCTCTTGCCTCTTTTTGCACCTCTGTTGGCTCTTTCTGCGCCTCACTTGCTCCTTTCTACACTTCTCTTGCCTCTTTCTGCACCCCTGTTGCTTCATTCTGCACTTTCCATGCTTCTTTCTGCACCTGTCTTGCTTCTTTCTGCATGCCCTGTTGTCTCTTTATGTCCCTCTTTTGCCTCTTTCTGCACTTTTCTTGCCTTTTTCTGCACCTCTCTTCCCTCTTTCTGCACGTCTGTTGCCTCTTTCTGCACCTCATTTGCTTCTTTCTGTACCCCTGTTGTCTCTTTCTGCACTCGTCTTCCCTCTTTCTGTACCTTTCCTGCCTGTTTTTGCATCTCACTTGCCTCTTTCTGCACTTTTCTTGCTTCTTTCCACACCTCTGTTGCTTCTTTCAGCAATTTTCTTGCCTCTTTGTGCACTTCTCTTGCCTGTTTCTGCACTTCGCTTGCCTCTTTCTGCACCCCTGTTGCTTCATTCTGCACTTTCCATGCTTCTTTCTACGCCTGTCTTGCTTCTTTCTGCACCCCTGTTGTCTCTTTATGTACCTCTTTTGCCTCTTTCTGCACTTTTCTTGGCTGTTTATGTACCTCTCTTCCATCTTTCTGCACATCTGTTGCCTCTTTCTGCACCTCATTTGCTTCTTTCTGCACACCTATTGTCTCTTTTTGCACTAATCTTCCCTCTTTCTGTACCTTTCCTGCCTCTTTGTGCATCTCACTTGCCTCTTTCTGCACTTTTCTTGCTTCTTTCTACATCTCTGTTGCTTCTTTCAGCAATTCTCTTGCCTCTTTGTGCACTTCTCTTGCCTCTTTTTGCACCTCTGTTGGCTCTTTCTGCACCTCACTAGCTCCTTTCTACACTTCTCTTGCCTCTTTCTGCACCCCTGTTGCTTCATTCCGCACTTTCCATGCTTCTTTCTGCACCTGTCTTGCTTCTTTCTGCACCCTTGTTGTCTCTTTATGTACCTCTTTTGCCTCTTTCTGCACTTTTCTTGCCTTTTTCTGCATCTCTCATCCCTCTTTCTGCACATCTGTTGCCTCTTTCTGCACCTCATTTGCTTCTTTATGCACCCCTGTTGTCTCTTTCTGCACTCTTCTTCCTTCTTTCTGTACCTTTCCTGCCTGTTTTTCCATCTCACTTGCCTCTTTCTGCACTTTTCTTGCTTCTTTCTACACCTCTGTTGCTTCTTTCAGCAATTCTCTTGCTTCTTTGTGCACTTCTGTTGCCGGTTTTTGCACCTCTCTTGCCTCTTTTTGCACCTCTTTTGGCTCTTTCTGTACCTCACTTGCTCCTTTCTACACTTCTCTTGCCACTTTCTGCAACCCTGTTGCTTCATTCTGCACTTTCCATGCTTCTTTCTGCACCTGTCTTGCTTCTTTCTGCACCCCTGTTGTCTCTTTATGTACCTCTTTTGCCTCTTTCTGCACTTTTCTTGTCTTTTTCTACACCTCTCTTCCCTCTTTCTGCACGTCTGTTGCCTCTTTCTGCACCTCATTTGCTTCTTTCTGCACCCTTGTTGTCTCTTTCAGCACTCGTCTTCCCTATTTCTGTACCTTTCCTGCCTGTTTTTGCATCTCACTTGCCTCTTTCTGAACTTTTCTTGATTCTTTCTACACCTCTGTTGCTTCTTTCAGCAATGCTCTTGCCTCTTTGTGCACTTTTCTTGCCTGTTTCTGCACCTCTCTTGCCTCTTTTTGCACCTCTGTTGGCTCTTTCTGCACCTCACTTGCTCCTTTCTACACTTCTCTTGCCTCTTTCTCCACCCCTGTTGCTTCATTCTGCACTTTCCATGCTTCTTTCTGCACCTGTCTTGTTTCTTTCTGCACCCCTGTTGTCTCTTTATGTACCTCTTTAGCCTCTTTCTGTACTTTTCTTGCCTTTTTCTGCACCTCTCTTCCCTCTTTCTGCATGTCTGTTGCCTCTTTCTGCACCTCATTTGCTTCTTTCTGCACCCCTGTTGTCTCGTTCTGCACTCATCATCCCTCTTTCTGTACCTTTCCTGCCTGTTTTTGCATCTCACTTGCCTCTTTCTGAACTTTTCTTGATTCTTTCTACACCCCTATTGCTTCTTTCAGCAATTCTCTTGCCTCTTTGTGCACTTCTCTTGCCTGTTTCTGCACTTCTCTTGCCTCTTTCTGCACCCCTGTTGCTTCATTCTGCACTTTCCATGCTTCTTTCTGTACCTGTCTTGCTTCTTTCTGCACCCCTGTTATCTCTTTATGTACCTCTTTTGCCTCTTTCTGCACTTTTCTTGCCATTTTCTGCATCTCTTTTCCATCTTTCTGCCTATCTGTTGCCTCTTTCTGCACCTCATTTGCTTCTTTCTGCACCCCTGTTTTCTCTTTCAGCACTCTTCTTCCCTCTTTCTGTGTCTTTCCTGCCTGTTTTTGCATCTCACTTGCCTCTTTCTGCACTTTTCTTACTTCTTTCTACACCTCTGCTGCTTCTTTCAGCAATTCTCTTGCCTCTTTGTGCACTTCTCTTGCCTGTTTTTGCACCTCTCTTGCCTCTTTTTGCACCTCTGTTGGCTCTTTCTGTACCTCACTTGCTCCTTTCTACACTTCTCTTGCCACTTTCTGCACCTCTGTGGCTTCATTCTGCACTTTCCATGCTTCTTTCTGCACCTGTCTTGCTTCTTTCTGCACCCCTGTTGTCTCTTTATGTACCTCTTTTGCCTCTTTCTGCACTTTTCTTGCCTTTTTCTACACCTCTCTTCCCTCTTTCTGCACGTCTGTTGCCTCTTTCTGCACCTCATTTGCTTCTTTCTGCACCCCTGTTGTCTCTTTCAGCACTCGTCTTCCCTCTTTCTGTACCTTTCCTGCCTGTTTTTGCATCTCACTTGCCTCTTTCTGCACTTTTCTTGCTTCTTTCTACACCTCTGTTGCTTCTTTCAGCAATGCTGTTGCCTCTTGGTGCACTTTTCTTGCCTGTTTCTGCACCTCTCTTGCCTCTTTTTGCACCTCTGTTGGCTCTTTCTGCACCTCACTTGCTCCTTTCTACACTTCTCTTGCCTCTTTCTCCACCCCTGTTGCTTCATTCTGCACTTTCCATGCTTCTTATTGCACCTGTCTTGCTTCTTTCTGCACCCCTGTTGTCTCTTTATGTACCTCTTTTGCCTCTTTCTTTACTTTTCTTGCCTTTTTCTGCACCTCTCTTCCCTCTTTCTGCATATCTGTTGCCTCTTTCTGCACCTCATTTGCTTCTTTCTGCACCCTTGTTGTCTCGTTCTGCACTCGTCGTCCCTCTTTCTGTACCTTTCCTGCCTGTTTTTGCATCTCACTTGCCTCTTTCTGAACTTTTCTTGATTCTTTCTACACCCCTGTTGCTTCTTTCAGCAATTCTCTTGCCTCTTTGTGCACTTCTCTTGCCTGTTTCTGCACTTCTCTTGCCTCTTTCTGCACCCCTGTTGCTTCATTCTGCACTTTCCATGCTTCTTTCTGTACCTGTCTTGCTTCTTTCTGCACCCCTGTTATCTCTTTATGTACCTCTTTTGCCTCTTTCTGCACTTTTCTTGCCATTTTCTGCATCTCTTTTCCATCTTGCTGCACATCTGTTGCCTCTTTCTGCACCTCATTTGCTTCTTTCTGCACCCCTGTTTTCTCTTTCAGCACTCTTCTTCCCTCTTTCTGTATCTTTCCTGCCTGTTTTTGCATCTCACTTGCCTCTTTCTGCACTTTTCTTACTTCTTTCTACACCTCTGTTGCTTCTTTCAGCAATTCTCTTGCCTCTTTGTGCACTTCTCTTGCCTGTTTCTGCACCTCTCTTGCCTCTTTTTGCACCTCTGTTGGCTCTTTCTGCACCTCACTTGCTCCTTTCTACACTTCTCTTGCCACTTTCTGCACCCCTGTTGCTTCATTCTGCACTTTCCATGCTTCTTTCTGCACCTGTCTTGCTTCTTTCTGCACCCCTGTTGTCTCTTTATGTACCTCTTTTGCCTCTTTCTGCACTTTTCTTGCCTTTTTCTGCACCTCTCTTCCCTCTTTCTGCACGTCTGTTGCCTCTTTCTGCACCTCATTTGCTTCTTACTGCACCCCTGTTGTCTCTTTCAGCACTCGTCTTCCCTCTTTCTGTACCTTTCCTGCCTGTTTTTGCATCTCACTTGCCTCTTTCTGCACTTTTCTTGCTTCTTTCTACACCTCTGTTGCTTCTTTCAGCAATGCTGTTGCTTCTTGGTGCACTTTTCTTGCCTGTTTCTGCACCTCTCTTGCCTCTTTTTGCACCTCTGTTGGCTCTTTCTGCACCTCACTTGCTCCTTTCTACACTTCTCTTGCCTCTTTCTCCACCCCTGTTGCTTCATTCTGCACTTTCCATGCTTCTTATTGCACCTGTCTTGCTTCTTTCTGCACCCCTGTTGTCTCGTTCTGCACTCGTCGTCCCTCTTTCTGTACCTTTCCTGGCTGTGTTTGCATCTCACTTGCCTCTTTCTGCACTTTTTATGCTTCTTTCTACACCTCTGTTGCTTCTTTCAACAATTCTCTTGCCTCTTTGTGCACCCCTGTTGCTTCATTCTGCACTTTCCATGCTTCTTTCTGTACCTGTCTTGCTTCTTTCTGCACCCCTGTTATCTCTTTATGTACCTCTTTTGCCTCTTTCTGCACTTTTCTTGCCTTTTTCTGCACCTCTCTTCCCTCTTTCTGCATGTGTTTTTCCTCTTTCTGCACCTCATTTGCTTCTTTCTGCACCCCTGTTGTCTCTTTCTGCACTCGTCTTCCCTCTTTCTGTACCTTTGCTGCCTGTTTTTGCATCTCACTTGCCTCTTTCTGCACTCTTCTTGCTTCTTTCTACACCTCTGTTGCTTCTTTCAGCAATTTTCTTGCCTCTTTGTGCACTTCTCTTGCCTGTTTCTGCACTTCTCTTGCCTCTTTCTGCACCCCTGTTGCTTCATTCTGCACTTTCCATGCTTCTTTCTGCACCTGTCTTGCTTCTTTCTGCACCCCTGTTGTCTCTTTATGTACCTCTTTTGCCTCTTTCTGCACTTTTCTTGCCGTTTTCTGCACCTCTCTTCCCTCTTTCTGCACGTCTGTTGCCTCTTTCTGCACCTCATTTGCTTCTTTCTGCACCCCTGTTGTCTCTTTCAGCACTCGTCTTCCTCTTTCTGTACCTTTCCTGCCTGTTTTTGCATCTCACTTGCCTCTTTCTGCACTTCTCTTGCTTCTTTCTACACCTCTGTTGCTTCTTTCAGCAATTCTCTTGCCTCTTTGTGCACTTCTCTTTGCCTCTTTTTGCACCTCTGTTGGCTCTTTCTGCACCTCACTTACTCCTTTCTACACTTCTCTTGCATCTTTCTGCTCTCCTGTTGCTTCATTCTGCACTTTCCATGCTTCTTTCTGCATCTGTCTTGCTTCTTTCTGCACTCGTCTTCCCTCTTTCTGTACCTTTCCTGCCTGTTTTTGCATCTCACTTGCCTCTTTCTGCACTTTTCTTGCTTCTTTCTACATCTCTGTTGCTTCTTTCAGCAATTCTCTTGACTCTTTCTGCACTTTCCATGCTTCTTTCTGCACCTGTCTTGCTTCTTTCTGCACGCCTGTTGTCTCTTTGTGTACCTCTTTTGCCTGTTTCTGCACTTTTCTAGCCTTTTTCTGCACCTCTCTTCCCTCTTTCTGCACGTCTGTTGCCTCTTTCTGCACCTCACTTGCTTGTTTCTACACTTCTCTTGCCTCTTTCTGCACCCCTGTTGCTTCATTCTGCACTTTCCATGCTTCTTTCTGCACCTGTCTTGCTTCTTTCTGCACGCCTGTTGTCTCTTTATGTACCTCTTGTGCCTCTTTCTGCACTTTTCTTGCCTTTTTCTGCACCTCTCTTCCCTCTTTCTGCACCCCTGTTGACTCTTTATGTACCTCTTTTGCCTCTTTCTGCACTTTTCTTGCTTCTTTCTACACCCCTGTTGCTTCTTTCAGCAATTCTCTTGCCTCTTTGTACACTTCTCTTGCCTCTTTTTGCACCTCTGTTGGCTCTTTCTGCGCCTCACTTGCTCCTTTCTACACTTCTCTTGCATCTTTCTGCACCCCTGTTGCTTCATTCTGCACTTTCCATGCTTCTTTCTGCACCTGTCTTGCTTCTTTCTGCATGCCTGTTGTCTCTTTATGTACCTCTTTTGCCTCTTTCTGCACTTTTCTTGCCTTTTTCTGCACCTCTTTTCCCTATTTCTGCATGTCTGTTGCCTCTTTCTGCACCTCATTTGCTTCTTTCTGCACCCCTGTTGTCTCTTTCTGCACTCGTCTTCCCTCTTTCTGTACCTTTCCTGCCTGTTTTTGCATCTCACTTGCCTCTTTCTGCACTTTTCTTGCTTCTTTCCACACCTCTGTTGCTTTTTCAGCAATTCTCTGGCCTCTTTCTGCACTTCTCTTGCCTGTTTCTGCACTTCTCTTGCCTCTTTCTGCACCCCTGTTGCTTCATTCTGCACTTTCCATGCTTTTTTATCCGCCTGTCTTGCTTCTTTCTGCACCCCTGTTGTCTCTTTATGTACTTCTTTTTCCTCTTTCTGCACTTTTCTTGGCTGTTTATGTACCTCTCTTCCCTCTTTCTGCACATCTGTTGCCTCTTTCTGCACCTCATTTGCTTCTTTCTGCACACCTATTGTCTCTTTTTTCACTAATCTTCCCTCTTTCTGTACCTTTCCTGCCTCTTTGTGCATCTCACTGGCCTCTTTCTACACTTCTCTTGCCTCTTTCTGCACCCCTGTTTCTTCATTCCGCACTTTCCATGCTTCTTTCGGCACCTGTCTTGCTTCTTTCTGCACCCTTGTTGTCTCTTTATGTACCTCTTTTGCCTCTTTCTGCACTTTTCTTGCCTTTTTCTGCATCTCTCATCCCTCTTTCTGCACATCTGTTGCCTCTTTCTGCACCTCATTTGCTTCTTTATGCACCCCTGTTGTCTCTTTCTGCACTCTTCTTCCTTCTTTCTGTACCTTTCCTGCCTGTTTTTCCATCTCACTTGCCTCTTTCTGCACTTTTCTTGCTTCTTTCTACACCTCTGTTGCTTCTTTCAGCAATTCTCTTGCTTCTTTGTGCACTTCTCTTGCCGGTTTTTGCACCTCTCTTGCCTGTTTTTGCACCTCTGTTGGCTCTTTCTGTACCTCACTTGCTCCTTTCTACACTTCTCTTGCCACTTTCTGCAACCCTGTTGCTTCATTCTGCACTTTCCATGCTTCTTTCTGCACCTGTCTTGCTTCTTTCTGCACCCCTGTTGTCTCTTTATGTACCTCTTTTGCCTCTTTCTGCACTTTTCTTGCCTTTTTCTGCACCTCTCTTCCCTCTTTCTGCACGTCTGTTGCCTCTTTCTGCACCTCATTTGCTTCTTTCTGCACCCTTGTTGTCTCTTTCAGCACTCGTCTTCCCTATTTCTGTACCTTTCCTGCCTGTTTTTGCATCTCACTTGCCTCTTTCTGAACTTTTCTTGATTCTTTCTACACCTCTGTTGCTTCTTTCAGCAATGCTCTTGCCTCTTTGTGCACTTTTCTTGCCTGTTTCTGCACCTCTCTTGCCTCTTTTTGCACCTCTGTTGGCTCTTTCTGCACCGCACTTGCTCCTTTCTACACTTCTCTTGCCTCTTTCTCCACCCCTGTTGCTTCATTCTTCACTTTCCATGCTTCTTATCTGCACCTGTCTTGCTTCTTTCTGCACCCCTGTTGTCTCTTTATGAACCTCTTTTGCCTCTTTCTTTACTTTTCTTGCCTTTTTCTGCACCTCTCTTCCCTCTTTCTGCATGTCTGTTGCCTCTTTCTGCACCTCATTTGCTTCTTTCTGCACCCCTGTTGTCTCGTTCTGCACTCGTCGTCCCTCTTTCTGTACCTTTCCTGGCTGTGTTTGAATCTCACTTGCCTCTTTCTGCACATTTCTTGCTTCTTTCTACACCTCTGTTGCTTCTTTCAGCAATTCACTTGCCTCTTTGTGCACCCTTGTTGCTTCATTCTGCACTTTCCATGCTTCTTTCTGTACCCGTCTTGCTTCTTTCTGCACCCCTGTTATCTCTTTATGTACCTCTTTTGCCTCTTTCTGCACTTTTCTTGCCTTTTTCTGCACCTCTCTTCCCTCTTTCTGCATGTGTTTTGCCTCTTTCTGCACCTCATTTGCTTCTTTCTGCACCCCTGTTGTCTCTTTCTGCACTCGTCTTCCCTCTTTCTGTACCTTTGCTGCCTGTTTTTGCATCTCACTTGCCTCTTTCTGCACTCTTCTTGCTTCTTTCTACACCTCTGTTGCTTCTTTCAGCAATTCTCTTGCCTCTTTGTGCACTTCTCTTGCCTCTTTTTGCACCTCTGTTGGCTCTTTCTGCACCTCACTTACTCCTTTCTACACTTCTCTTGCATCTTTCTGCTCTCCTGTTGCTTCATTCTGCACTTTCCATGCTTCTTTCTGCACCTGTCTTGCTTCTTTCTGCACCCCTGTTGTCTCTTTATGTACCTCTTTTGCCTCTTTCTGCACTTTTATTGCCTTTTTCTGCACCTCTCTTCCCTCTCTTCTGCACGTCTGTTGCCTCTTTCTGCACCTCATTTGCTTCTTTCTGTACCCCTGTTGTCTCTTTCTGCACTCGTCTTCCCTCTTTCTGTACCTTTCTTGCCTGTTTTTGCATCTCACTTGCCTCTTTCTGCACTTTTCTTGCTTCTTTCTACATCTCTGTTGCTTCTTTCAGCAATTCTCTTGACTCTTTCTGCACTTTCTCATGCTTCTTTCTGCACCTGTCTTGCTTCTTTCTGCACGCCTGTTGTCTCTTTGTGTACCTCTTTGCCTGTTTCTGCACTTTTCTAGCCTTTTTCTGCACCTCTCTTCCCTCTTTCTGCACGTCTGTTGCCTCTTTCTGCACCTCACTTGCTTGTTTCTACACTTCTCTTGCCTCTTTCTGCACCCCTGTTGCTTCATTCTGCACTTTCCATGCTTCTTTCTGCACCTGTCTTGCTTCTCTCTGCACGCCTGTTGTCTCTTTATGTACCTCTTGTGCCTCTTTCTGCACTTTTCTTGCCTTTTTCTGCACCTCTCTTCCCTCTTTCTGCACCCCTGTTGACTCTTTATGTACCTCTTTTGCCTCTTTCTGCACTTTTCTTGCTTCTTTCTACACCCCTGTTGCTTCTTTCAGCAATTCTCTTGCCTCTTTGTACACTTCTCTTGCCTCTTTTTGCACCTCTGTTGGCTCTTTCTGCGCCTCACTTGCTCCTTTCTACACTTCTCTTGCATCTTTCTGCACCCCTGTTGCTTCATTCTGCACTTTCCATGCTTCTTTCTGCACCTGTCTTGCTTCTTTCTGCATGCCTGTTGTCTCTTTATGTACCTCTTTTGCCTCTTTCTGCACTTTTCTTGCCTTTTTCTGCACCTCTTTTCCCTCTTTCTGCACGTCTGTTGCCTCTTTCTGCACCTCATTTGCTTCTTTCTGTACCCCTGTTGTCTCTTTCTGCACTCGTCTTCCCTCTTTCTGTAGCTTTCCTGCCTGTTTTTGCATCTCACTTGCCTCTTTCTGCACTTTTCTTCCTTCTTTCCACACCTCTGTTGCTTCTTTCAGCAATTCTCTTGCCTCTTTGTGCACTTCTCTTGCCTGTTTCTGCACTTCTCTTGCCTCTTTCTGCACCCCTGTTGCTTCATTCTGCACTTTCCATGCTTCTTTCTACGCCTGTCTTGCTTCTTTCTGCACCCCTGTTGTCTCTTTATGTTCCTCTTTTGCCTCTTTCTGCACTTTTCTTGGCTGTTTATGTACCTCTCTTCCCTCTTTCTGCACATCTGTTGCCTCTTTCTGCACCTCATTTGCTTCTTTCTGCACACCTATTGTCTCTTTTTTGCACTAATCTTCCTCTTTCTTTCTGTACCTTTCCTGCCTGTTTTGTGCATCTCACTTGCCTCTTTCTGCACTTTTCTTGCTTCTTTCTACATCTCTGTTGCTTCTTTCAGCAATTCTCTTGCCTCTTTGTGCACTTCTCTTGCCTCTTTTTGCACCTCTGTTGGCTCTTTCCGCACCTCACTAGCTCCTTTCTACACTTCTCTTGCCTCTTTCTGCACCCCTGTTACTTCATTCCGCACTTTCCATGCTTCTTTCGGCACCTGTCTTGCTTCTTTCTGCACCCTTGTTGTCTCTTTATGTACCTCTTTTGCCTCTTTCTGCACTTTTCTTGCCTTTTTCTGCATCTCTCATCCCTCTTTCTGCACATCTGTTGCCTCTTTCTGCACCTCATTTGCTTCTTTCTGCACCCCTGTTGTCTCTTTCTGCACTCTTCTTCCTTCTTTCTGTACCTTTCCTGCCTGTTTTTCCATCTCACTTGCCTCTTTCTGCACTTTTCTTGCTTCTTTCTACACCTCTGTTGCTTCTTTCAGCAATTCTCTTGCTTCTTTGTGCACTTCTCTTGCCGGTTTTTGCACCTCTCTTGCCTCTTTTTGCACCTCTGTTGGCTCTTTCTGTACCTCACTTGCTCCTTTCTACACTTCTCTTGCCACTTTCTGCAACCCTGTTGCTTCATTCTGCACTTTCCATGCTTCTTTCTGCACCTGTCTTGCTTCTTTCTGCACCCCTGTTGTCTCTTTATGTACCTCTTTTGCCTCTTTCTGCGCTTTTCTTGCCTTTTTCTACACCTCTCTTCCCTCTTTCTGCACGTCTGTTGCCTCTTTCTGCACCTCATTTGCTTCTTTCTGCACCCTTGTTGTCTCTTTCAGCACTCGTCTTCCCTATTTCTGTACCTTTCCTGCCTGTTTTTGCATCTCACTTGCCTCTTTCTGAACTTTTCTTGCTTCTTTCTACACCTCTGTTGCTTCTTTCAGCAATGCTCTTGCCTCTTTGTGCACTTTTCTTGCCTGTTTCTGCACCTCTCTTGCCTCTTTTTGCACCTCTGTTGGCTCTTTCTGTACCTCACTTGCTCATTTCTACACTTCCTTGCCTCTTTCTGCACCCCTGTTGCTTCATTCTCCACTTTCCATGCTTCTTTCTGCACCTGTCTTGCTTCTTTCTGCACCCCTGTTGTCTCTTTATGTACCTCTTTTGCCTCTTTCTGCACTTTTCTTGCCTTTTTCTGCACCTCTCTTCCCTCTTTCTGCACGTCTGTTGCCTCTTTCTGCACCTCATTTGCTTCTTTCTGCACCCTTGTTGTCTCTTTCAGCACTCGTCTTCCCTATTTCTGTACCTTTCCTGCCTGTTTTTGCATCTCACTTGCCTCTTTCTGAACTTTTCTTGATTCTTTCTACACCTCTGTTGCTTCTTTCAGCAATGCTCTTGCCTCTTTGTGCACTTTTCTTGCCTGTTTCTGCACCTCTCTTGCCTCTTTTTGCACCTCTGTTGGCTCTTTCTGCACCGCACTTGCTCCTTTCTACACTTCTCTTGCCTCTTTCTCCACCCCTGTTGCTTCATTCTTCACTTTCCATGCTTCTTATTGCACCTGTCTTGCTTCTTTCTGCACCCCTGTTGTCTCTTTATGAACCTCTTTTGCCTCTTTCTTTACTTTTCTTGCCTTTTTCTGCACCTCTCTTCCCTCTTTCTGCATATCTGTTGCCTCTTTCTGCACCTCATTTGCTTCTTTCTGCACCCCTGTTGTCTCGTTCTGCACTCGTCGTCCCTCTTTCTGTACCTTTCCTGGCTGTGTTTGCATCTCACTTGCCTCTTTCTGCACTTTTTATGCTTCTTTCTACACCTCTGTTGCTTCTTTCAACAATTCTCTTGCCTCTTTGTGCACCCTTGTTGCTTCATTCTGCACTTTCCATGCTTCTTTCTGTACCCGTCTTGCTTCTTTCTGCACCCCTGTTATCTCTTTATGTACCTCTTTTGCCTCTTTCTGCACTTTTCTTGCCTTTTTCTGCACCTCTCTTCCCTCTTTCTGCATGTGTTTTGCCTCTTTCTGCACCTCATTTGCTTCTTTCTGCACCCCTGTTGTCTCTTTCTGCACTCGTCTTCCCTCTTTCTGTACCTTTGCTGCCTGTTTTTGCATCTCACTTGCCTCTTTCTGCACTCTTCTTGCTTCTTTCTACACCTCTGTTGCTTCTTTCAGCAATTCTCTTGCCTCTTTGTGCACTTCTCTTGCCTCTTTTTGCACCTCTGTTGGCTCTTTCTGCACCTCACTTACTCCTTTCTACACTTCTCTTGCATCTTTCTGCTCTCCTGTTGCTTCATTCTGCACTTTCCATGCTTCTTTCTGCACCTGTCTTGCTTCTTTCTGCACCCCTGTTGTCTCTTTATGTACCTCTTTTGCCTCTTTCTGCACTTTTATTGCCTTTTTCTGCACCTCTCCTCCCTCCTTCTGCACGTCTGTTGCCTCTTTCTGCACCTCATTTGCTTCTTTCTGTACCCCTGTTGTCTCTTTCTGCACTCGTCTTCCCTCTTTCTGTACCTTTCTTGCCTGTTTTTGCATCTCACTTGCCTCTTTCTGCACTTTTCTTGCTTCTTTCTACATCTCTGTTGCTTCTTTCAGCAATTCTCTTGACTCTTTCTGCACTTTCCATGCTTCTTTCTGCACCTGTCTTGCTTCTTTCTGCACGCCTGTTGTCTCTTTGTGTACCTCTTTTGCCTGTTTCTGCACTTTTCTAGCCTTTTTCTGCACCTCTCTTCCCTCTTTCTGCACGTCTGTTGCCTCTTTCTGCACCTCACTTGCTTGTTTCTACACTTCTCTTGCCTCTTTCTGCACCCCTGTTGCTTCATTCTGCACTTTCCATGCTTCTTTCTGCACCTGTCTTGCTTCTCTCTGCACGCCTGTTGTCTCTTTATGTACCTCTTGTGCCTCTTTCTGCACTTTTCTTGCCTTTTTCTGCACCTCTCTTCCCTCTTTCTGCACCCCTGTTGACTCTTTATGTACCTCTTTTGCCTCTTTCTGCACTTTTCTTGCTTCTTTCTACACCCCTGTTGCTTCTTTCAGCAATTCTCTTGCCTCTTTGTACACTTCTCTTGCCTCTTTTTGCACCTCTGTTGGCTCTTTCTGCGCCTCACTTGCTCCTTTCTACACTTCTCTTGCATCTTTCTGCACCCCTGTTGCTTCATTCTGCACTTTCCATGCTTCTTTCTGCACCTGTCTTGCTTCTTTCTGCATGCCTGTTGTCTCTTTATGTACCTCTTTTGCCTCTTTCTGCACTTTTCTTTGCCTTTTTCTGCACCTCTTTTCCCTCTTTCTGCACGTCTGTTGCCTCTTTCTGCACCTCATTTGCTTCTTTCTGTACCCCTGTTGTCTCTTTCTGCACTCGTCTTCCCTCTTTCTGTAGCTTTCCTGCCTGTTTTTGCATCTCACTTGCCTCTTTCTGCACTTTTCTTCCTTCTTTCCACACCTCTGTTGCTTTTTCAGCAATTCTCTTGCCTCTTTGTGCACTTCTCTTGCCTGTTTCTGCACTTCTCTTGCCTCTTTCTGCACCCCTGTTGCTTCATTCTGCACTTTCCATGCTTTTTTCTACGCCTGTCTTGCTTCTTTCTGCACCCCTGTTGTCTCTTTATGTTCCTCTTTTTCCTCTTTCTGCACTTTTCTTGGCTGTTTATGTACCTCTCTTCCCTCTTTCTGCACATCTGTTGCCTCTTTCTGCACCTCATTTGCTTCTTTCTGCACACCTATTGTCTCTTTTTTCACTAATCTTCCCTCTTTCTTTCTGTACCTTTCCTGCCTCTTTGTGCATCTCACTTGCCTCTTTCTGCACTTTTCTTGCTTCTTTCTACATCTCTGTTGCTTCTTTCAGCAATTCTCTTGCCTCTTTGTGCACTTCTCTTGCCTCTTTTTGCACCTCTGTTGGCTCTTTCCGCACCTCACTAGCTCCTTTCTACACTTCTCTTGCCTCTTTCTGCACCCCTGTTACTTCATTCCGCACTTTCCATGCTTCTTTCGGCACCTGTCTTGCTTCTTTCTGCACCCTTGTTGTCTCTTTATGTACCTCTTTTGCCTCTTTCTGCACTTTTCTTGCCTTTTTCTGCATCTCTCATCCCTCTTTCTGCACATCTGTTGCCTCTTTCTGCACCTCATTTGCTTCTTTATGCACCCCTGTTGTCTCTTTCTGCACTCTTCTTCCTTCTTTCTGTACCTTTCCTGCCTGTTTTTCCATCTCACTTGCCTCTTTCTGCACTTTTCTTGCTTCTTTCTACACCTCTGTTGCTTCTTTCAGCAATTCTCTTGCTTCTTTGTGCACTTCTCTTGCCGGTTTTTGCACCTCTCTTGCCTCTTTTTGCACCTCTGTTGGCTCTTTCTGTACCTCACTTGCTCCTTTCTACACTTCTCTTGCCACTTTCTGCAACCCTGTTGCTTCATTCTGCACTTTCCATGCTTCTTTCTGCACCTGTCTTGCTTCTTTCTGCACCCCTGTTGTCTCTTTATGTACCTCTTTTGCCTCTTTCTGCGCTTTTCTTGCCTTTTTCTACACCTCTCTTCCCTCTTTCTGCACGTCTGTTGCCTCTTTCTGCACCTCATTTGCTTCTTTCTGCACCCTTGTTGTCTCTTTCAGCACTCGTCTTCCCTATTTCTGTACCTTTCCTGCCTGTTTTTGCATCTCACTTGCCTCTTTCTGAACTTTTCTTGATTCTTTCTACACCTCTGTTGCTTCTTTCAGCAATGCTCTTGCCTCTTTGTGCACTTTTCTTGCCTGTTTCTGCACCTCTCTTGCCTCTTTTTGCACCTCTGTTGGCTCTTTCTGCACCTCACTTGCTCCTTTCTACACTTCTCTTGCCTCTTTCTCCACCCCTGTTGCTTCATTCTCCACTTTCCATGCTTCTTTCTGCACCTGTCTTGCTTCTTTCTGCACCCCTGTTGTCTCTTTATGTACCTCTTTTGCCTCTTTCTGTATTTTTCTTGCCTTTTTCTGCACCTCTCTTCCCTCTTTCTGCATGTCTGTTGCGTCTTTCTGCACCTCATTTGCTTCTTTCTGCACACCTGTTGTCTCGTTCTGCACTCGTCGTCCCTCTTTCTGTACCTTTCCTGCCTGTTTTTGCATCTCACTTGCCTCTTTCTGAACTTTTCTTGATTCTTTCTACACCCCTGTTGCTTCTTTCAGCAATTCTCTTGCCTCTTTGTGCACGTCTCTTGCCTTTTTCTGCACCTCTCTTCCCTCTTTCTGCATGTCTGTTGCGTCTTTCTGCACCTCATTTGCTTCTTTCTGCACCCCTGTTTTCTCTTTCAGCACTCGTCTTCCCTCTTTCTGTACCTTTCCTGCCTGTTTTTGCATCTCACTTGACTCTTTCTGCACTTTTCTTGCTTCTTTCTACACCTCTGTTGCTTCTTTCAGAAATGCTGTTGCCTCTTGGTGCACTTTTCTTGCCTGTTTCTGCACCTCTCTTGCCTCTTTTTGCACCTCTGTTGGCTCTTTCTGCACCTCACTTGCTCCTTTCTACACTTCTCTTGCCTCTTTCTGCACCCCTGATGCTTCATTCTGCACTTTCCATGCTTCTTTATGCACCTGTCTTCCTTCTTTCTGTACCCCTGTTGTCTCTTTATGTACCTCTTTTAGCCTCTTTTCTGCACTTTTCTTGCCTTTTTCTGCACCTCTCTTTCCTCTTTCTGCATGTCTGTTGCCTCTTTCCGCACCTCATTTGCTTCTTTCTGCACCCCTGTTGTCTCTTTCTGCACTCGTCTTCCCTCTTTCTGTACCTTTCCTGCCAGTTTTTGCATCTCACTTGCCTCTTTCTGCACTTTTCTTGCTTCTTTCTACACCTCTGTTGCTTCTTTCAGCAATTCTCTTGCCTCTTTGTGCACTTCTCTTGCCTGTTTCTGCACTTCTCTTGCCTCTTTCTGCACCCCCGTTGCTTCATTCTCTACTTTCCATGCTTCTTTCTGCACCTGTCTTGCTTCTTTCTGCACCCCTGTTGTCTCTTTATGTACCTCTTTTGCCTCTTTCTGCACTTTTCTTGCCTTTTTCTGCATCTCTCATCCCTCTTTCTGCACATCTGTTGCCTCTTCCTGCACCTCATTTGCGTCTTTCTGCACCCCTGTTGTCTCTTTCTGCACTCTTCTTCCCTCTTTCTGTACCTTTCCTGCCTGTTTTTCCATCTCACTTGCCTCTTTCTGCAGTTTTCTTACTTCTATCTACACCTCTGTTGCTTCTTTCAGCAATTCTCTTGCCTCTTTGTGCACT